>CAHIKZ030001128.1:357500-490000 GCA_903632075.3 Acanthosepion pharaonis
ATATATATATATATTATTTTTTTTTAAGCATTATGCCCTGAGCAAGGTGTGAAGCCACTAGGATGCAGGGAGTTGCAGAAGATTTGGAGCAAGAGCAGATAGGAGTGATAGAAGAAAGGATGAGGAGAAGGATAGTGGATAGATCAAGGTAACTGGAGATGTCGATTGACATTACATTTGAACAGTTGGAGATTATAGCTCTCAGGGAAACATTAATTGGGAAGGGTGTTCCCCAGGCAAGAGGTGCAAGGTATGAAGCTATTGGAGTAGAAGAGACGGCTACATTTAAAAGTTTCTACAGTTTAAGGGTGGGAGCGGGATGCCAGCCTCGTAGGGCGCTTGAATTCATGGAGTCTGGGAACCAGTGAAAGCAGCTCATCGGAGCAATTACCATGAAAGTATTTGTAGAAAAGACAGAGAGAGGCAATGGCGCATCTGTGAGAGAGTGACTGTAGACAAGATGCCAGATATATTACATATCTGTCTCTGGATCTTGTCAAGAACTCCAAGGTAAACAGAAGGTGCCCCAGACCATATATGGCAACAATACTCCATGCAAGGCGAATGGTTGATTTGTATATTTTGAAGTATCGGGAAAAATTTCTGGGAAAAAAAAATTTCCTGCGTGGTGGAAGAACAATTGAGAGCCAACTTTCCAATGTAAGACTGAGCAGACGCAAGGAGTTGCTCTCAAGAAGTTGACTATCAGACATTCTAATGGGGGGCAAGGAAGGATCTCTATGGTGATTAATAGAGAGTAGTTTAGTTTTTGAGGTGTTAAAGTTGACCAGCCAATTCTTGCCCTAATTAACAACCGATTGGAGGTCCATTTCAAGATGCACAGCCAGGTTAGTTTAGTCAGTGACACTAGATTTGTTTTTGAGGCAGGAGTAAATTGTAGTGTCATCTGCGTAGATGCCAACTTGGGAATCTATGGCATCAGGAAGGTCATTGATGAAAATAAGGAATAGAGTGGGGCCAAGGATAGAGCCTTGGGGAACACCTGCATTTAAGGGATAGGAACTGGAGGAGAATCCGTTGAGAACGACCTTCAATTCACGGTTTGACAGGAATGATTGAATTAGGTCAAACAATCAATCTGTAATACCATAACCCTGGAGCTTGCAAAGAAGGCCGGCATGCCAAACCCTATCAAATGCTTTGGAGATGTCTATGACCACGGCACGAGTCTCACCGTTATTTTGAAGGGCTTGGTAGACGGTTTCAGTGATGGCTGTAAGCACATCAGCTGTAGATCAGGTGTAGCGGAAACCATATTGCTTGTCTGAGAGAGCAGATCATGGGATGTAAGGTGGTTAACCACTTTGGCATTGATTAGGGCTTCGAAGACTTTGCCGAAGAGGGGTAGGAGACTAATAGGATGGTAATTAGAGGGGTCAGAGGGGTCTCCAGAGTTCTTAAAGGCAGGAACAATGGATGAAGACTTTCAGCAGTCAGGAAAACATGATTCCTTGAGGCAGTAATTATACAGTTTAGAGAGGTAAAATGCTAGCTCAAGGCACACATTTCTTCAAGACAATGGCTGGTATGCCATCTCCACCACTAGTCCTTGTGAGGGTCTAAATTGGAATAATGCCCAATACCAATGACGGGGGTTATGTGTAACCCTTCTCAATAGGGCCTCACTTCTTAGAGGGAAGTCTGGTATGGGTACACTGGAGGAGTCGAGCGTTGAATTAAATGAGAATTTCTGAGCAAAGCATTCAGCCTTGTCAGTAGAGGAGGTCAGGACCTCGAACTGGTTGAACAAAGGAGGTATGGAGGGTTTCTATTGTTCAGGACGCTCTTGCAGAGCCGCCAATAATCTTTGGAGCCAAATTTGCGAGATGCAATATGCTCCTTCATCCGAGCAGCAAATATTGACTTAGCTTCATTGAGGACATGCTTACACTCATTACGGGTGGAGGCAAAGAGACATCTATTGCAGTCTAACATGTCGCTATGAAATAGGTGAAAGAAGTGGTTCCTATGGGCAATGGCGGCTGGGCAAGCAGCGGAGAACCAAGGGGAGGAGGGCGACTTGACCTTAAATTTCCTTGAGGGGATGTAAGCGTCGATTCTAACTTTAACCCAGGATGAGACCTCAGAAGCACATTCTTGGACAGGGGTGTAAAGACAACATCCCAGGCGACATTGGGAGGAAGTCACGGAACGAGTCCCAATCCGCTTGTTGATAGTAGAACGAGGTTCTAGTGATGGGAGGTTCTTTGCAGGGTGTGGAGTTGAAGCAAATGTTAACAGATACTACAGCATGATCGGAGTTACCAAAAGGGCAGAGCTGCATGGCACTACAAGATTCGGGGATGAAGGTAAAACACAGATCGAGAAGTGAGGCCTTACCTACCAGGTTGAGGGCAAAACGTGTGGGGAAGTTAACTATCTGCGTGAGGGAAATTGAGAAATTAAGTGTTTAAATGCCAGCCCGGTCAGCAGTAGCATTCTCGAGCCACTTGGTATGATGGGCGTTAAAGTCACCAAACACGAATATGTGAGCAAACGGGTGGAGAGAGAGGGCCTTGTCTATGCTGTCAGATATGCTATCGAGTATCCCACAGTCTTGAGAGGATGGAGAGTGATAGAGGAAGAAGAGATAGCTTACGGCATTGAGGAGAGATAGTCAGAGACACATGTACAAATGGTCTGGTGATTCGAGAGACAACTCCCTGGCCAGAGGGAGATGGTCCTTGACATAGACAACAAGGCCATGCATGTGGATTAGAGAGTCTTTCCTGAGGAGAAGAAGGTAGCCTGGGATCGAGAGATCAGAGGAGGGAATAGACGAGACAAGGTTTGTCTCACACAGTGCCAGTATATCCGGGCAGTTTGCAGTGAGGAAAGATTCCATACTGCAGAAATTTGTTCTAATGCCACGGATGTTGGAGAACGAAATGTTGAGGGGTTTAGGTGATTTTTGAGGGGCTGGTTTAGGTTTACTAGGTAATTGTTGGAAGATGAGAAGGCCTGAAGTAAGAGAAGCAGATGGTTTTCAACCGTGACATGAGCAGAGAGGAGTTGGCACAGCCTGCATTATGGCCTTAGGGTTGCCCATCGGAGATGACTGCTGGGACACCTTTTCATGTGTGTCATGGCTTTTACTTTCTTGCTTGGTATTATACAATTGTTGATCAGGCGGCGCTCAAGACACTATGCAAGAGTTAGGGCTCCTAACTACCAGTTGGAAACAGCAACCAGTGAACTGTCAACCGTACACCCTCAAAATGAAGAGGCAATGCCACAGAATGAACACGTCACGGGGGAAACACATCAGCACTAGTACAGAGGCCAGAGAGAGAGAGAGTACCGGGAACCCCTTCTTAGACAAGAAACAAGGTGTGAGCCTCTGCTCATGTCCAGGAGAAGGGGGAGGAGTGTTGAGCGGGCGGTAGGAGGGTCTACCTACTCCTATTACATATAACACACACAACAACGACAGACAACAAACCGAGGGATAAGAGCGGGGAACTAGTTGACAAAGTGCCCAGGCTGAAACTAGTTGTATGTTCAGGGGGATAGGATGGAATTTATTAGTATTTTATCCTTACACAACACTAAGTTTTAACTTAGTATAAGTCCCATTGTTCTATTCCAAAGAGAGAAATGAAAAAATATGATTATCCACCTTTTTGCAGATATGGTATAAATGCTAGCTCACTTGTGGCAGTGGGTGATATTGGTAGTCTGCAAGCATTCTGATGGTCACCAGTGAGTGTTCCACATTAGTACATTTTATCTAGCAAAAAAGACAAGGCCACTGGACCATAAGAATACTGAAGACATACTAACGCCTGGTGAAGAGACATTTTTTCCCTTCTTTCGAGGGGGGGGGAGGATTTCCAACTACACAAACATATAGTGTTATAAGTTAGGTTAGAATGGTTAGACCAAGTATCAATGTTAAATTAGTTGCACAGAGTGGCGGTGGGGAGAGAACAAAGAGAAAAAATAGATAAATAAATAAAATAAATACATAAATAAATACACGAATACGTTGGAATATATATATATATATATATATATATATATAGAGAGAGAGAGAGAGAGATGCTTTTGGATGCGTCTCTGGTAGAACGAAATTATATTCACACATGGCAGAAAGTGATTGTCCGCTTGCATTCTGATGGACGCCAGTGAGTGTACAGCCAATGATAAAAAATACCCCAATTGGTGATTGGTACATTGGTGAAAATCCAAATAGTATAGTCACCAAAATATATTGGTAAAATAACAAGAATGAGGATACATTCTAAATAAATTGTTGAATAACTACAATGACTCATCTTTCATGAAATCAAAACAATGAAGAAAATGAGACAATACATCCACTAAATTGTAGTGATAAAAATAAGTGTAAAGATACTAGCAGTGCTCCATTTATATATGAGCTAGTATAGGTTGCAGCCCAGGTGCCCAAAGACTAGAGAGGCCCCCAAGTTCCCTCTAGTCTAAATATAATAAATAAAACTAAAAAAAATAAAATTATATTTTCTGTTTTGTTTAAAGCTTTAAGAACTCCTTTGAACTTTGGATTTAAGAGACTAATTTGTTTAATTTCAGATTTAATGGGTCTCCTTTGAACTAATTTGTTTAGTTTCAGATTTAATGGGTCTCCTTTGAACTAATTTGTTTAATTCCAGATTTAATGGGTCTCCTTTGAACTAATTTGTTTAATTTCAGATTTAATGGGTCTCCTTTGAACTAATTTGTTTTAATTTGAATTTAATGCTTCTCCTTTGAACTAATTTGTTTAATTTCAGATTTAATGGGTCTCCTTTGAACTAATTTGTTTAATTCCAGATTTAATGGGTCTCCTTTGAACTAATTTGTTTAATTTCAGATTTAATGGGTCTCCTTTGAACTAATTTGTTTAATTTCAGATTTAATGGGTCTCCTTTGAACTAATTTGAAACAATATAAAGTATTTAAGCCCCTTTGTTAATGAATTTGAATCTGAGAATTTCAGTGTAATACAGGCCACCCTTCATTCTAGATACATTTCTGTAGGATGTAAATTTCAGATAAAAAATGTCATGCAGTTGCTAATGAAATAAATTGAATAAGTTCCAAAATCATTAAAAATTTTAATTAAAGTGTTTCATTCTTTACACCAAAAAATCATCATCTAAAAATATGTTCTTTTTCGTAGACATGGGGGTGGGCATATGTAATGGAGGGACCCCAAATCCTATTAGTAGCCCAGGTGCCTCTTAAGCTCTAAATTTAGATCTGGGTACTAGTTCATATAATTTTGATGCAATTAATTCACAATTATATTTTCCATTGTTTTAAAACCTACTTATTACTAATTAAAATTTTTTTTTTATTAATGATGTGTTTTATTTTCTTTGCAAATATCAAATTAAATTTAAGAGATATAGCTATTTGCAAGATGAAATATCTTAAATCCTGAAGATTAAAAACCAACGTTTTTTATTATTATTATTATTTGAATTTTAAAGAATTTATATCCTTATTAAGAATTTAACTCAAAAATAAAATATTTTAGTATGTTCATTGTTAATCTACAACTTCATTAATTTTCTGTATCTCTCTCTATTTCTCTTTGTTCTTGCATCATATACAACCCACTTTATATGTAAAATAAATCCTTATTACCTATAGTAGGTAGAATGGTAATAGAAACAACAAGGAGACAAATGCAAATTGTTATTGTGAAGAGGTTAAAATAACAATTAGGTTTATATGTAAATTACCTTTTTCTTTGTAATTTCCTATATACATGCATAACATAGCTTCCCTGTGCCTTTTCTATAAGTATTTTCATGGTAATTGTTCTGATGAGCTTTCCTCTTTGATGCCTAGATTTTATGAATGTAACTGCAGTACTAGATTGGCAGTGAGGTCCTATGATTTTATAGTTGAAATTGTTAGATCTAACCATAAAAATCTTCAAAAATTTAAATGCAATATTGTCCTCTTCTTCTTCTTCTTATTATTATTATTAATGTAGTAGTAGTAGTATTGTTACTGGCATGTCACTGTGGCTGACAGAGGACAGAAAACAGGTCATGGAAAATTAAATTAACAGTTAATAGACCTGGAGTTAAATCCCTTAGTCAAAAATCTTTTTCCCAGTTTATACTTAATTAAAAAATGCTTTGAAACTAGTAGTGCAACGGAACTGTAAGTTACTTTCTTTTCTAACTTATTAGAGTATTTAGATTGTATTTTATTAACATCTTGCCATGATGCGCAATTTTTTATATTACAATAACCAATAAAAACTTACAGAAATTGGGCCACCCTAATAATACTGTTATCTGTCTAAAAATAATGATGGCTTAAATTAATAATGTTTTATTTTAATTATTCGGTGAATACTTGTGTTATTATGCTATGAATACTAACATAACACTGCTACCTTACTGTTGCATGATTAAAAGCTTATAAAAATGCAGAAGTAACATAACACAGTTTATTAGTATCATATATTATTTGTGGAATACAGTATAGTATAAGATTACCTCCAAGATTTGCAAATCATCCGTTGATAACCACAACATTCTTAATAAGTCATTGTACCAGCTTTGTGTTGTACCAACAAGTCATAGTAGTAGCAGGTAGATAAAAAACATAGTCAGAAAAGCTATAAAAGTACAAGAGATTTTATTTCAAAGATTTGTCTGACACACACAACTGACTCTTTTTGCAATGGTCATACTCAATATTGTCATGTTGGTGGTCATATATATATATATATATATATATATATATATATATTCTCATCTCAGGTAATGAGATGGGTAAATGAAAATAAATGAATATGCTGTAATTAATAAATAGAGTGCCTATTCAAATATGAATATCCACTAAACATAATGTTTAAAGTGATATATACATATATATATATATATATTCTGTTTATATGCTATTTTTATAGATACAAATATTGCTCTGTTTATAATAAACAGTATTAACAACATTTACTGGCCTAAATGTTTAAGAAATTTTATAGGAATCAAACAGGAAATGAACCTGTATTCTACATGGAACAGTCATATAGCCTGACATGCTATGTCATTTAGCTACAAAAAAGGAACTTTTCAACTGAATCATAATACAAGTTCCAAGGAAAATATCGTTAATGATATTGGCCATTGTAATTGTAGGAATTCTGACCAATGCCCATTGCCAAACAAATGTTTAACTAAATCTCTTGTTTATCTTTGTACTAGCTCTACAATAGAGAATCTGAAAAAAGACAAAAAACAGCTGAAAAGTTCTATATTGGTAGTACTAAACTTTCTTTCAAAGCTAGGTGGTATCAACATGTGTTTCCTTTAATAATAATACTTATAGAAATAAAACATCACTTTTTAAATATTTTTGGAGTTTGAAAGATGATAATAAAACTCCTAATGTGAAATGGAAAATTTTTAAAATAGCAAGGACATATAGATCCTTACATGAACCCTGTTTTCTATGTTTTCATGAAAAATTTGAAATTATCAGGTTCTTTGATAAGAATGCTTTATTAAACCAAAGATCCAAGTTAGTGGTAAATTGTAAATACAATCTACCTTTTACCTTAGAATTCAATTAGACTTGGAATTTGAAAATGCTTTTCCTTAGATTTTAGTTGAACTCTGTTGCACCATATTTGGCTTATCTTTCTATCTGTAAAATTAATTTAGATTTAATATAATTTTGTATTAATCTCCTGGTAGCAATAGTAACATCTTGTATGTATGTATTGGTATTTGGTTACTATTTTGACATTTTGCATTGATTGGTTATTGTTATTAACATCTTATATAAAGAAAATTTTGTGAACAGTTGAATGTATTATTATACCAAGTAATTCTATACATTTAAATTATTTACTGGTTTCTTAAAGAAGCTATTTATTTAACAACTACAAAAGAATTTTTATGTAAGAAACTCGCAAAACATATATCTTGTTTAACATTTTAAATTACCACTCCATCTCATTTTTTCTTAGGAAATGACACTGTCTAGTGTGTAAAATATATATCCATTAACTTCTGTTCCTGTTTAATGTCTGTGATGCCAATGACTGCTAATCCACAGGTCATGACCCATTTATGGAAAATAATTTCTTAATTTTTGTTTCCTTGCTTAGTTTAAATTTAACATAGGTTATATTCAATTGGTTGATCTGAGTAAAGCCCACAAACCCTATACCCCACTTTTTCTTTTTTTTGTAAAAGAAGTTGTCTTTTGCTTTTAAATGTAAATAAATTGTTCATTTGCCAGTAATTTACAATTGCATGATGAGATGCATTTTATATGCATTGAAACAAAAGTGCAAATGTTGTAGGGATTTTGACATGTTTTCGATGTAAAATAAATAATATTGCTCTATTTTGTATTGAAACCTCTTTTAAATTAAATGTTACAAACATTGGAATTGTATTCTATTTGTTCTCATCTTACCTGGATATATATATATATATATATATATATATATATATATATATATATATATATATATATATATATACACACACACACACACAGACTCACATGCACATTCACATAGAGGTAAAGTTTTTTTCATCTGAGACATTTTAATAAGAAATCAAAAAACATTTGAGATCCTCATTCTATACTGATGACAGACCCTCATTGGTCATATACTAAGAAAGACCTACAAGCATCTGTTCTGTGGTGTATGTTCTTCTTTTGGGATTCCTAGCAGTGTCACAAAAATGAGGCTTATGTATACACTCAATCCAGATGTCTTTTAAATCATTTCACTCCCAAGCAAGGTAGTAAAGCCACTTGGACACAAGGGATTACTGGGTGTTAGAGAATATGAGAAAAACTACTATTAATGAGAGAGAACAATAAAAGAACAAGAATTAAGAAAACAGAAGATAATGATTGACATTGCATTTAAATTTTTGAAGATGAAAGGCAATAAAGCCACTAGGATGCAAGGAGTTATTGAGTGTTAGAGAATATGAGAAAAACTACTGTTAATGAGAGAGAAGAATAAAAGAACAAGAATAAGAGGACAAGATAATGATTGACGTTGAATTTAAGTTTTTGAAGATCAGAGTTGACTGGGAAGCAAAAAGCCAGAAGAGAGTTCCACACGCTGTTAGTACAGAACTTACAATTACATCTTGATATTTAAACTGTAAAATGAGATCTTACAATTTTGTACTGTTTAAGTTCATCAAGTCTAGGTACCATAGTGGAAAGTTCATCAGAACAATTATCATGAAAGGATTTATAGAAAAGGCATAGGGATACTACATTATAGTGATGGGAAAGGGACTGAAGTTGAGATGCCAGGTCAAGACTGTACCAAAGAGGAAAGATCATCAGAACAATTATCATGAAAGTATTTATAGAAAAGGCATAGGGATGCTACATTATAGTGATGGGAAAGGGACTGAAGTTGAGATGCCAGGTCAAGACTGTACCAAAGAGGAAAGATCATCAGAACAATTATCATGAAAGTATTTATAGAAAAGGCATAGGGATGCTACATTATAGTGATGGGAAAGGGACTGCAGTTGAGATGCCAGGTCAAGACTGTACCAAAGAGGAAAGATCATCAGAACAATTATCATGAAAGTATTTATAGAAAAGGCATAGGATGCTACATTATAGTGATGGGAAAGGGACTGATGTTGAGATGCCAGGTCAAGACTGTACCAAAGAGGAAAGATCATCAGAACAATTATCATGAAAGTATTTATAGAAAAAGGCATAGGGATGCTACATTATAGTGATGGGAAAGAGACTGAAGTTGAGATGCCAGGTCAAGACTGTACCAAAGAGGAAAGATCATCAGAACAATTATCATGAAAGTATTTATAGAAAAGGCATAGGGAAGCTACATTATAGTGATGAGAAAGGGACTGATGTTGAGATGCCAGGTCAAGACTGTACCAAAGAGGAAAAGATCATCAGAACAATTATCATGAAAAGTATTTATAGAAAAGGCATAGGGATGCTACATTATAGTGATGGGAAAGGGACTGAAGTTGAGATGCCAGGTCAAGACTGTACCAAAGAGGAAAGATCATCAGAACAATTATCATGAAAGTATTTATAGAAAAGGCATAGGGATGGTACATTATAGTGATGGGAAAGGGACTGAAGTTGAGATGCCAGGTCAAGACTGTACCAAAGAGGAAAGATCATCAGAACAATTATCATGAAAGTATTTAGAAAAAGGCATAGGGATGCTACATTATAATGATGGGAAAGGGACTGCAGTTGAGATGCCAGGTCAAGACTGTACCAAAGGAAAGATCATCAGAACAATTATCATGAAAGTATTTATAGAAAAGGCATAGGGAAGCTACATTATAGTGATGAAAGGGACTGAAGTTGAGATGCCAGGTCAAGACTGTACCAAAGAGGAAAGATCATCAGAACAATTATCATGAAAGTATTTATAGAAAAGGCATAGGGATGGTACATTATAGTGATGAGAAAGGGACTGAAGTTGAGATGCCAGGTCAAGACTATACCAAAAAGAGGAAAGATCATCAGAACAATTATCATGAAAGTATTTATAGAAAAAGGCATAGGGAAGCTACATTATAGTGATGAGAAAGGGACTGAAGTTGAGATGCCAGGTCAAGACTGTACCAAAGAGAAAAGATTATCAGAACAATTATCATGAAAGTATTTATAGAAAAGGCATAGGGAAGCTGCATTATAGTGATGAGAAAGGGACTGAAAGAACAATTATCATGAAAGTATTTATAGAAAAGGCATAGGGATGCTACATTATTGATAGTGATGAACAGGGACAAAAAGAACAATTATCATCAGAAACAATTATTGAAAGTATTTAAAGGCATAGGGATGCTACATTATAGTGATGGGAAAGGGACTGAAGTTGAGATGCCAGGTCAAGACTGTACCAAAGAGGAAAGATCATCAGAACAATTATCATGAAAGTATTTATAGAAAAGGCATAGGGATTGTACATTATAGTGATGAGAAGGGGACTGAAGTTAACATGCCAGGTCAAGACTGTACCAAGAGGAAAGATCATCAGAACAATTATCATGAAAGTATTTATAGAAAAGGCATAGGGATGCTACATTATAGTGATGGGAAAGGGACTGATTTGAGATGCCAGGTCAAGACTGTACCAAAAGAGGAAAGATCATCAGAACAATTATCATGAAAGTATTTATAGAAAAGGCATAGGGATGGTACATTATAGTGATGAGAAAGGGACTGAAGTTAACATGCCAGGTCAAGACTGTACCAAAGAGGAAAGATCATCAGAACAATTATCATGAAAGTATTTATAGAAAAGGCATAGGGATGGTACATTATAGTGATGAGAAAGGGACTGA
Source organism: Acanthosepion pharaonis (assembly GCA_903632075.3). NCBI lineage: Eukaryota > Metazoa > Mollusca > Cephalopoda > Sepiida > Sepiidae > Acanthosepion > Acanthosepion pharaonis. The sequence goes on from CAHIKZ030001128.1 coordinate 368,837, forward strand.
AGTTGAGATGCCAGGTCAAGACTGTACCAAAGAGGAAAGATCATCAGAACAATTATCATGAAAGTATTTATAGAAAAGGCATAGGGAAGCTACATTATAGTGATGAGAAAGGGACTGAAGTTGAGATGCCAGGTCAAGACTGTACCAAAGAGGAAAGATCATCAGAACAATTATCATGAAAGTATTTATGGAAAAGGCATAGGGAAGCTACATTATAGTGATGAGAAAGGGACTGAAGTTGAGATGCCAGGTCAAAGACTATACCAAAGAGGAAAGATCATCAGAACAATTATCATGAAAGTATTTATAGAAAAAGCATAGGGATGGTACATTATAGTGATGAGAAAGGGACTGAAGTTGAGATGCCAGGTCAAGACTGTACCAAAAAGAGGAAAGATCATCAGAACAATTATCATGAAAGTATTTATAGAAAAAGGCATAGAAAGACTGCATTATAGTCAAGACTGAGAAAGGGAAGATCAAAGAACAATTATCATGAAAGTATTTATAGAAAAAGGCATAGGGAAGCATTATACATTATAGACTACACCTTTAACATGAGGTAGAAAAAGAGAAAGGAGATCATCAGAACAATTATCATGAAAGTATTTATAGAAAAGGCATAGGGAAGCTACATTATAGTGATGAGAAAGGGTCTGAAGTTGAGATGCCAGGTCAAGACTGTACCAAAGAGGAAAGATCATCAGAACAATTATCATGAAAGTATTTATAGAAAAGGCATAGGGAAGCTACATTATAGTGATGAAAGGGACTAAAGTTGAGATGCCAGGTCAAGACTGTACCAAAGAGGAAAGATCATCAGAACAATTATCATGAAAGTATTTATAGAAAAGGCATAGGGATGGTACATTATAGTGATGAGAAAGGGACTGAAGTTGAGATGCCAGGTCAAGACTGTACCAAAGAGGAAAGATCATCAGAACAATTATCATGAAAGTATTTATAGAAAAGGCATAGGGAAGCTGCATTATAGTGATGAGAAAGGGACTGAAAGAACAATTATCATGAAAGTATTTATAGAAAAGGCATAGGGAAGCTACATTATAGTGATGAGAAAGGGACAAAGAACAATTATCATGAAAGTATTTATAGAAAAGGCATAGGGATGCTACATTATAGTGATGAGAAAGGGACTGAAGTTGAGATGCCAGGACAAGACTGTACCAAAGAGGAAAGCTCATCAGAACAATTAACATGAAAGTATTTATAGAAAAGGCATAGGGATGCGACATTATGTTGATGGGGAAGGGACTGAAGCAGTTCCTTTAATATTGATTATCTTCAATCAAGGTACAATATTGAATGCAGTAGAAAAATTCATTTACCTTGCCTACATGCTCTACAACCAGAATTCAAATGTGGAGCCACGGTCCCTAAGAATGTCTGATGTCATGTTCACTTTTGTTCTGGCAATTCCTGAGACAGTGCCTGTGCCAAGCTGTATTGGTCTCTGCCTTTCTCTTTCAAACATAGGTGGCATGGAGAAGGGACATGTGCTACATGGGAAACTGCTGATCTCTCATTGAAAAAAAAAAAAACACCTGCTGATGCCTGCACCCTGGGGAGGGTGTAACTCTCCATTTATAGATCCATGGTTTCTCAAGACCAGCAGATGCCATAATATATATATATATATATATATATATATATATCTGTATGTATATAAATATATATATATATATATATATATATATATATGGTTGCTTTTTCAGGAACATGATTCCTTATCATTTTGGCCTGGGGAGACCATTCCAACATACAGAAACTTTGCAAAGTACCAAAAAACCATACCACTGGTCGACGCAAGCCTTGTAAGTGAAATTCGGTAGACAGAACTATTTGGCTGGTGGTTGTTATTTAATGCTGAAATCTAAATATTTTGAATGTAATTGTATGCTTTGAACTATAGATAAAATGTATTTTTGATCATTCTAGTATAAATAAGTATTTTTGGTAATTGTTCATAGGAAAATGTATTGCTGGTATTTTTGTTCTTTCATAGTGTTTTGCTTTTGTTTGGTGGTGGGATATCACTATTTTCTCATAGCTGGGACCCTAACAAGTGCTACCCCCTTGGGTCAAGATTGACCTGGGAACAACAGAAATTAGGAGGGGATTTCATGCACCTCAAAACCTCTAATCTCCCAATCAGAGGCTTTGCTGCTGGATGTAGTTTATCATCATACACAAAACTACAGAACAATTTGGAAGCCATTAGTGATTGTGCTAGCACAGAGCCGCAAGTCATTGTGATCCAAATTTTGAGTGTACTGGCCATGTTGAAAAAACTGTTGATCACGCCAGATTATAGACTCTCTCACACAAAACTGTAACTTATGTCTGGTCAATATAAATCAGAGGTGGGCTCTGTGGATGTTGAACAAACACAAATGTAACTGGACAATGTCTGTACAACATGAACTGACTTGCCATGGTAACAAATAGGTATACCTGGAAAACAAGTAGCCAATCATTATAAGCTCTTCTCCCCAAGGAATGCAAATATTTGATTAGCATTCCCATGTCTCTTGTGTATGTGAATGAAACATCTCTAGATAATTTATCTAAAGTTTTGAAAATGTGTTTTTACAGAAGAGTGGTGCATATACCTTGGACCAAACATGTAGACAATGACAAAGTTTTAGTGAAAAATGGAACGAAAAGGAAACTTATAACTAACAGGAAGAGATAGTTGAAATTTATAGGGCACATAATGAAGAAAGAGAGCCTGGAAAATCTGGTACTTATCATATGATATTTTTGCATCAGTTGGAAAATAATAATAAGAACTCCCTTCACAACTCCCAAATACTTGAGAAAAAGGTTTTCACAAGGCTTTCTAACTAAAAACCTTGTATTCAAAATGTTCATACCTCTATATGAAGTTAGATTTCAGATCTTCCTAACAGATATAAAAATAGAAGCCTACTGCTTCTCAAGGCCCAAAACAATTTCAGAGACCATTTTGACCTACACAAGTGCACATATAAGCACACAATGGAAAAGACAACAGCCAGCAGCTGCTGACTAAGTCTTTGTTTATGAACTCACAAACACATTATGATGACCATCATAAAGTAAGTTTGTTCACACCACATAAGGACACTTAATTACTTTATAAAACAAACTTCACTGCAAGGAAAATTTAACCTTTTATTGTACTGTATATTTCTGAAAAGAATATATAAATTTTAATTCAACTGAATTTCTGTTTATACTTTTCCTTCAGAAAATAACCTGTTTTATGTTTCATTTAAAAGATGTGCTGTAAAATTTTTAGAATCCTGACATTCAGATAGCAACAAAAATCTAGGTACATAAGATTCTTATCTATTAAAAGCTGAGTGACATAAATTTGTAACTTAATTGTTGACAACATTTACTTTTCAATGATTTATATTTACTATGAAGAATGATCTTGAACAGAAAATCAACATCCTCTACCAGGTGTTCCAAGAAATAAGATTCAAAATAAACCTATCCAAAATAGAAACTATGATCTGGAATTGGAATGAAAGCAGTGATGGCACCTACAGCACTTCACTATGGTACCTAGACTTCTTGAATTTAAGCACAGTACTAGACTGGTGTCAAGATCTCATCAATTTACAGTTGTGTTGGCTAGGTGTAAATTCTATACTAACAGTTTCTTTTCTCGCACTTCTCACTTGTGGAACTCCCTTCCAACCAACTTTAATCTACAAAAATTTAAATGCAATGTCAATTGCTATCTACTGTTCTCCTGATTATGCTTTCTTCTTCCCGTTCATTATTAATGTTTCTGGTTCCTAATTCTTCCACACCCAGCAACCTTTTGTGTCTTAGTGGCTTTACTGCCTTTCTTGTGGAATTCCCTTCCAGTTCCATGCTTTCCAACCAACTTTAATTTGCAATAACTTAAATGTAATGTCAATTGCTATCTACTGTCCTCCTGATTACTCTTTCCTCTTCCTGTTCATTATTAATGTTTCTGTTCCTAGTTCTTTCACACCAACCTGTAACACCTTGTGTCTTAGTGGCTTTAGTGCTTTGCATGAGGTGATACCAATTTAAAAAAAAAAGAAGTTCTTATGTGATATTAGTTTTGTCTTTTGTCTTGGTATTTCACTGAGTATTCTATGATATCAGCTGTGTAAATTTCTTTCTTATGTACCCAGAAAATACAATCACCTGTCAGACTTGATTTTAAACAGAAAGAAATGGGGGAAAAACACTGTAAAATTTACAGATTGTCATGTACAAAATTCTGAAAAAAAAAAAAAAAACTAAAATTAAAAGTAATAAAAAATGTTATTGAATAGTAACAATTTTTTTTCTCAAAATCTCTGATAGTTTTTTTTTTTTTTTTTTTTATTTAATACCATAAGATAAAAGAGTAGTCATCAAATTATATTGGGCTACCATTTTCTTTAATCTACAATTTGGAGAGAGAGAGAGAAAAAGGCTGCATAAATTGAAGTATATCAATGATACTTACCTTTCTTTCAGAAGTATTGGAGCAGGTGGGGGGCATGAATATTGCCATCTGTATGACACTAGCACTTTTTTGGTATCTGCATATTGTCAGTCTTATCTTTTTCCCAGAACTGCTCATTGGGAACACTTTCTAAGTTGATTAATAGGTTGTCTGCCAGTTTACAAAATGTCATTGTCACTCTTATTTCTCTGATTGAAACATTCTCTTCTTGAGATAACTTGGGATGCAACATGTGCTTGTGTCTTTCACTGGATGATTATGACTGTGGCAAGAGTATGCTGTCAACTTCTTAACTGCCATTATCCTGAAGATGCTGTTTTTATCTCTCTCTCTCTCATGCACACACATAATACTTATTAGAATATAAAAGTATATTTGCTGAATGGTGGAAACATCTATCTTCTCATTTAGGATGAAAGCCAATTTTGTTGAGAGACAGCAAATGTTTCTATTATTCAAATAAGTCATTACAGAGTTCTAACTCTTCTAAATTCTGAGGTCTTAAAATAATAACCACAAGGTTGAAACTTTAAGATTGCTTATAAGCAGAGGGTGATTTAGGCCTTAAGAGACCCCCGAGTTAATAGAATTTGGGATCCCCTTTATTATGTATGCACCCCCACCCCACACACCCCATGTCTATAAAAGAAGATGACACTTTTTTGGTGTAAAACCTAAAATACTTCAACTAAAATTTGTAATGATTTTCAAACTTATCCAATTTTTCTCATTAACAACTTTATGATATTTTTATCTGAACCTTATATCCTCCATCTTGAATGGAAGGTTTGTATTACACTGAAATTCTAGGATTCAAATTAACTAACAAAGCATCCTAAGAAACAAAGACTATGTAGAAGGAAAATTCTGACTTGCAAACCGAGATTACAACAGCTAAAAAAAAAATATATTGAATATTCTACATTGTTTAAAATTAATTCAAGGGGGCCTCATTAAATCTGAAAATAGACAAATCTCTTCTGTTCTTATCTTTATTTATCATTTTTGGTTTTATCAGGGGTCCAAGACTAGAGGTCCCTTGGGGGTCCCAGCCCATACTTGCCCATATGGAAATCCAACACTGGTTGCAAGGTTGAATTGGCATATACAAACAAATAAATACTTATAACATAAAAGTGTGTTTGCTGAATGATGACAGCATCTCTCTATCCATTAAAAAAGAAAGTCATTTTGTTCTGCATTGATGTAAACATACAGCAGTCATTTATATTAAACATCTCGAATTAATAGCTACTTTTCAAGTTTGAAGTTTTTAGATGGATTATAAGGTTGATTTGACAGATATTAAAAAAATATTTAATAACATCATAGTTTAGAAGTAAAATGAGGCTGCAAATTGTGAAAAGGAACTGTAAAAAAGTTTGTTAAAAATCATGGATTACTCCCCAATGTAGGTATGATATGGGCAAGTTGAGTACTTTATCTCCAATTTGTATTCAGTATTAAAAAAATTAGTTTAAAAAATCCTTTATTCTCAATGATGTTTTTAGGTCTTGTGTCAAAAAGCGCATGATATCAGGTCTTAAATAAAGTGGTAAAACATGTGACTTATCGCTAGGCTTCCTTTAAAAGACATCGATCAAGAAAAGTTGAATGAAACAGGTAATATAATACATGAAATTTGATTTTTTTTTTTTTTTAACCGTTCTTGTAACCAGTGAATGCCATGGTAACCAGATGGATGTAGCAAATGTTGGATGATTACTAGGGAAAGGCACCCTCACAGATTGAAATGTCAATAAATCAGAAATGATATGATAACTGGAGGTAAAATTATAGGTAATTAAGTAATGGGTACATGACAAGTTCCAAATGAACAAGATAGAATAATGAATCTGTTATGAAAAAGCATGAATTGTAATAGGGTAATTTCATCTTATTGGATGAGAGATGAAACATGTTAATATTTTAACACGTCTTTCAAATTTTGGGAACAACGAGGAGTACAATGATATCAAATTGTGACTGTAACTTGTGTTCTTCTTTTACAGTCTCTATTTGACATCATCACAATTCTTATTGTTTCTACCCTTTGTTGATTATAATGCAATATTGCATTTCTGTAATTAAAAGTTCTCTCTTCAGTATTTATTCTGTAGATGTGTTGTTTGAGTAGAGAGATGAGAAAGGAAAGACATAATTTTTTAGAAAGATAGAGAAAAGAGAGAAAAATATATGGAGAAAAAAAGATACACAAAAAAAAGAGAGACAGAGAAAAGGGAGATACACAAATAGGAAGAGAGAGAAAATAGACGTATGACCATAAACACAGATAGAAAAAAGAGGAAATGACAAACATATAGGGAGATAGAGAAATGATATAGCAAATATATAGAGGGAAATGATGATATAGCAAATATAGAGGGAGATAGAGAAATGATATAGCAAATATAGAGGGAAAAGGGAGATAGACATGTAGAGGGAGAGAGAGGGAGAGAAGAAATGATATAGCAAATATAGAGGGAGATAGAGAAATGATATAGCAAAATATAGAGGGAGATAGAGAAAATAGAGGGAGATAGAGATAGAGAAATAGAGAAATGATATAGCAAATATAGAGGGAGGAGAAATGATATAGCAAATATAGAGAGAGATGATATAGAGAGAGATAGAGAAGTAAATATAGAGGGGAGATAGAGGGGGAGAAATGATATAGCAAATATAGAGGGAGATAGAGAAATGATATAGCAAATATAGAGGGAGATAGAGAAATGATATAGCAAATATAGAGGGAGATAGAGAAATGATATAGCAAATATAGAGGGAGATAGAGAAATGATATAGCAAATATAGAGGGAGATAGAAAAGTGGTATAGCAAATATAGAGAAGCAATATAGAGGGAGATAGAGAAATGATATAGCAAATATAGAGGGAGATAGAGAAGCAATATAGAGGGAGATAGAGAAGCAAATATAGAGGGAGATAGAGAAATGATATAGCAAAATATAGAGGGAGATAGAGAAGTGATATAGCAAATATAGAGGGGAGATAGAGAAATGATATAGCAAAATATAGAGAAATGAGATAGAGAAAATATAGAGGGAGATAGAGAAATGATATAGCAAATATAGAGGGAGATAGAGAAATGATATAGCAAATATAGAGGGAGATAGAGAAATGATATAGCAAATATAGAGGGAGATAGAGAAGCAATATAGAGGGAGATAGAGAAGCAAATATAGAGGGAGATAGAGAAATGATATAGCAAATATAGAGGGAGATAGAGAAATGATATAGCAAATATAGAGGGAGATAGAGAAATGAGCAAAATAGAGGGAGATATAGCAAAATATAGAGGGGAGATAGAGAAATGATATAGCAAATATAGAGGGAAAGATAGAAAGAGATAGAGAAGTATAGAGAGAGAGAAGCAAGATAGAGGGGAGATAGAGAAGCAAATATAGAGGGGAGATAGAGAAATGATAGCAAATATAGAGGGAGATAGAGAATGATATAGCAAATATAGAGGGAGAGAGAATGATGATAGCAAATATAGAGGGGAGATAGAAATGAGGGAGAGAGAGAGAGAATGAAATATAGAGGGAGAAGATAGAGAAGCAATATAGAGGGGAGATAGAGAAATGATATAGCAAATATAGAGGGAGATAGAGAAATGATAGAGAAGCAACATAGAGGGAGATAGAGAAGCAAATATAGAGGGATATAGAAATAGCAAATATAGGGAGATAGAGAAATATAGAGGGAGATAGAGAAATGATAGCAAATATAGAGATAGGAGATAGAGAGAGAGAAGCAAAATAGAGGGAGATAGAGAAATGATATAGCAAATATAGAGGGAGATAGAGAAATGAAATATAGAGGGAGATAGAGAAATGATATAGCAAATATAGAGGGAGATAGAGAAGAAATAGGGGAGAGAGAAGCAAATATAGGGGAGAGAGAGAAATGATAGAAATAGAGGGAGATAGAGAAATGATATAGCAAATATAGAGGAGATAGAGAGAAGCAATATAGAGGGAGATAGAGAAATGATATAGCAAATAGAGAAGCAACATAGAGGGAGATAGAGAAATGATATAGCAAATATAGAGGGAGATAGAGAAGCAATATAGAGGGAGATAGAGAAGCAAATATAGAGAGAAATATAGAGGGAGATAGATAGCAAATATAGAGGGAGATAGAGAAGCAAATAGAGGGAGATAGAGGGAGATAGAGAAATGATATAGCAAAATGATATAGAGAAGATATAAAAAATATAGAGAGAAGATAGAGGGGAGATAGAGAAATGATATAGCAAAATATAGAGGCAAATATAGAGGAGATAGAGGGGAGATAGAGAGAGCAAATATGATAGAGAAATGATATAGCAAATATAGAGGGAGATAGAGAAAATTCAGAGACGGATATGCAATGTGGTTGGTCCTGGTCTTGCATCTCTCCTACAGTCACTTTCTTGCAGATGTGCCGTTGCTTCCCTCTGTCTTTTCTACAAGTTCTTTCATGGAAACTGTGTGAATGAGCTATTTTCACTAGTTCTCAAACTGCATGAATTTAAATGTGCCACCAGGTTGGCATCTCAGTCCCACCCTTTCACTGTCAAAACGGTTAAATGTAGCTGTCTCTTCTACTCCAATAGCTTCATATCTCACACCTCCTGTCTGTGGAACTACCTTTCTATTACTTTCTTCCCTGATAATTATTCAAATGTAATGTCAACTGACATCTTCTGATGTCTTGATCTAATTCCCCATCCTTCTCTTCATCCTTTCCTCTATCGTGCCTCTTTACTCTTGCTCCCACTCTCTGTAATCCCTTCTGTGCTAGTGGCACTCCCACCTTGTTTGGGGTGAAATGCTTAAAAAAATATGATATAGAAATTATGTGGAAAGACAGAAAACTGATATTGATAATGTGGAATGATATAGAAAATATATGGAGAGATAGAGAAATGATATAGACAATATGTACAGTGAGAGATAAATAATATAGAAAATATTTAGCGAGATAGAAAAATAATATAAAAAATAGAAAGAGATAAAGAAAGGATATAGCAAATATGTGGAAAGATAGAAAAATGATATTGATAATATGGAATGATATAAAAAATACGGGGAGTGATGGCAAAATGATATAGGAAATATAGATAGAGATAGAGAAATGATATAGAAGTCGAGTTATAGAAAAAAAGAAAAGAAAGATACTCAGATAGTAAGAGTGACAAACTGGTATGTTGATATATAGAGAAAGGAGAGGAAAACACAGTTGTAGAGAGATAGAAAACAAGAGATAGGCAGAGATGTAGGGAGATAATAATATATATATATATATATATATATATATATATATATATATATATATATATAAAAAAAAAAGTGATATGCAGATAAGTAGATATAAAGATATACAGTGATATATATATATATATATATATATATATATATATATAAGGTAAGGAGACAGAGAAAAGAACTTATACAAATAAATAGGAAGAGCTAAAATTAGAAAGGGGTAGGTACATAAATAAGTTGAAAGACAAAAATGAGAGAGATAGGCAGATAAATAGGTTAGAAGACAGAAACGAGAGAGATAGGCAGATAAATATGTGGGAAGACAGAGATATAGGCAGATAAATATACACAGAAAGTTTTCTGTAAGATATCAATGACCCATCTCAATAAAAACAGTAGCAGAATAACTGCCTTAAAAGTGGGTGTATGCACTCACACAAACAGACAGACATACACACACACACACACACACATACACATATATATATATATATATATATATATATATATGCCAAAAATATATAGTTTTAGGTTATGCTATATGTATGGGTGAAAGTACTCAATATCATGGATAAAGCATGTGTAAATATAAAGCCAAAGATGGAAGACATTTGTCTGAAATTTTCTCTGTGCTAACGACTATGATTTGGCCACCCAAACAAAACATGAAATATAGGCTCTGGTGAATAATCTTTCTCATTCCTGCAAAGCTTTCAGCTTCACTATCTGCCTGGACAAGACAGTAATCATGTTCCAACCTGCTTTGGGCTCACTTTACATTAAACCATCAATATTTGTGGATGGCTACAAACTGAAGATGGTAGACAAATTCACATACCTTGGGGGCACTATAAAGAGACACCATGCTCTTGACGATGAAGTACTTGTCCATCTGAAGAAGGCAGCTGATGCTTTTGCTACTCTAAAAGATTGAGTCTGGTCTCAGAAAGGACTTAAGAAATGTACAAAGATGGCAGTTTGCAATACTGGTGTACTGATATGCCTGCTATTTATACCCCTGTGAGATATCAGATGTACATCACAAACAAAAAGATTCCACCAATTTTGTTTAAGATCAATTCTTAATCTACTGGATATCCCATATGCCAGACACCTTGGTTCTCCAAAAAGTAAATGCAATCAGCATTGAAATGCACATTCATTATTTCAGGCATTGCTGGTCAGGCCATGTCATTTGAAGACAGCAGAATATGCAGGCAAATGCTATACAACATTGCTCTATAGCATTCAACCTCATCATAAACCAAGAAAGCACTTCAAGGGCTGTTTAAAACAGTCTCTTGTAGTTTGTAGAAGATCCTGAATGGGGAAACTGTCTGCTAAAATCTTCTAAGAATATTTATTGTAGAGTAGGAAACATCATACTTCCTGTTCTTCCATACTACTGTGACAATAGACTACTCCTACTTATAAATATGGCAAGTAGCCAAATTAGAATAGGGTTTGGGTAGCATTTGATTTACACAAATTATTCTGTTTTATGTATGAGTATTTAATAAACCACTTCTTTGTTTTCCTTTAGTCATCTGTTCCTTTGATACTCTCTCTATGGCTTTCCTAATTCATGGCTATTTTGAACTCCTATGTATGAGTATTTCCTCAATACTCTAATTATGCTCTTCCTATTTGCAGCTATTTTGAACAAAGACAACATTACAACAATATGCAACGAGTCAAGAAAATGTAAAACTACAAAAGGAGAAATCATGGATCCAGCAATCCAGCATATATGTGATGGATGTGATATAGTATGTTGCTCAAATGCAGGCCTAGTTAGTCACAACAAAAGTCATATTGGTAAAACATAACATAAATTATGACCAATACTATACTGGAAATAATTTAACATGCAGGGTGTGTCAGAAAACCTGATGAAATCACTCTGGACTCACCTATCACATAAAAACCCACAAGATGAACAGAAGATGAAGAGGAACAAGAACTTACAAAACAGGCCAGGCCCTGTACAAAACAACTTAGTTTGCCATAGAAATATGTAAAAGGTTTATTACACACAGGTACACTTAGCAATGGGTCTGATTCTAACTCTGCTCAACTCTGCTTATTTGCATAAATGGACAATTCCATTCATTTATGTCCTATATGACAGTATATAAATTATATTTTTTATTTCAGATATGGCAAACTAAGTTGTTTTGGACAGGGTCTGGCCGGTTTTGTAAGTTGTGTTCATCTTGTTTGTGGGTTTTCATGTGAGACCGGAGAGTTTTCATCAGGATTTCGGCCACAAACTGCAGGTTTATTTAGTTACCCATTGACAACTTGTTCACACTTAGCAATTTTTCAAAATGGGTAATGAGATAAAAAAATTTCATTTTTATGTGTATTAAAAAAGCTCTTTTAGACTATTTAAGATAAAGCATTCTTATATACAGAACAAATATAGAATTTATATATATACATATATATATATATGTGTGTGTGTGTGTGATAAAAGGATTGATATGAAATATCTGAAGTAATTGAGGTGGAATATATGAAAACCAATTAGATGTTTAAAATTTTATTACTCTGTTGCTAATGTTTCATTCAATGAAAATATCAGAAAACATTGGCAACAGAATAATAAAATCTAACTGGTCTTAAAATATTCCATCTTTATTACTGTAATATACTTGTGTATAGTGGGATTATCATTTTTTTTTTTTTTTGCACAAAAAGTAGTGAGGGTGCACTATACACAGATTTTTTTTTTGAAGAGGTTAAAATCATGCATTTTCAGCAGCAGGTTTCACTATACAAAGGTAATATTTTTGACATGGGTAAAACAGGTGGTCGCACTATACACAGGTAATTTTTTTGAAGAGGTTAAAAACATGCATTTCAGTGACCAATAATTTTTTTCTAGAGTAGTTAAAATTCATGCAAAAACAAATCAGGGGTCACACAATAGAAGTCAGTTTATACATTAGTATATAGTTATGTATCTACATTAGTATATAGTTATGTATCTACTATTTATTAAAAAAATTAGAAATGACTCACATAACTCCTTTATTAGATGATGATGTGGACTTTGAGAATAAAAGTTCATTAATACTAACCCAGGACATACCAGCAGTACCTCAAGCCTCTGTTAGTTTTCTCTTTTAGTGTGGAAATACCAAGCCCATTCTGCGATGAAAAATAAACAAAAATCTGGTGGTAGTTATTTGTATTAGGTTTTAATTGCAGCACAGGTGAAAAGATTGAGGTCTGGAAACCCTTTGGATGTCAAAGAATTGCCTAAAATTTGAAAGTTGTCTGCCATTTTCAAAACTAATTTACTATCTTACTCTAAGCCACTGAGATTTCCTCTTCCTGAATGGTTTTATCATAGAAGAAGGATAAGGAGAAATATCTGAAAAAAGTATTATTATTGAACAAGAAGAGATATTGAAGAATGAGAAAATTGGGAGAAGAAGAATATATCTTTAATAATAAGGAATAGGTTAAATAAAGAGAAGAATTAGAAATATCTTGAAGAAGAAATAATAATAATGCACTTAAAGAAGAGTGTGATTTAAGAATATTTGACAATGTCCAACAATATTTGAACAGTACGTCTGACTTCAAGTTATGTTTAAAAATTGTATACAAGTATAAAAATGAAAACAAATCTACAAAAAAATGATATGTCTTTGTACAAACATTGCCTGTCCTGGAAAAATGGTTATACTGGTAATCAGCTTGAAGAAGACAGATATACTGTTGAAATATTATTGAACATTGTCAAATACTGTCTTTTATTTTTTCTCAAATTGCACTCTTCTTGTGTTGAAAAATACTAGAAGAGTTACATCAATCATTTTGTTTGTTTAATAATAAGAGTAATAATGAAATTAAAGTATTACTATATAAAGTTTCCTTAGAATTTTAGTACTTTTTACCCTGGTGGCTAATGTTAATCTTAAGGTTGATTGATTTTAAATTTTAGGTAATCCCCTGTTGGACATTATGCACTAATGGACTAAATCATTTCAGCATAGTTGATTATCAAGAGATAATTAAACCAAAAAAGGTATGAAACTTAGTAATTATTAAATTCAAAGGGTGGCCCTTAACTTTTGGCCTGTAGTATAGAATAAGTGAAAAAAATACTTCCATTTTTTTTTCTGTAGGTAATGAATTTATTATTTTCAATTATATTCAGATATGTAGGGATAAATTACTTTAAAAATGTAAAAAGAAGAAACATATTAGAAATGATGAGCCTTAGTGTTAGTTGTTATAAAGGAGTGACATTCTTCTGCTGTAACAATTTTTGTAGTTTTTTTTTCCTTTTTGTTTGTTTCTCTCTTTTTTTCTTTTTTTGTTTGCTTCTCTTTCCCTCTTTTCCTTTTTGTTTGTTTCTCTCTTTTTTCCTTTTTTTGTTTGCTTCTCTTTCCCTCTTTTCCTTTTTGTTTGTTTCTCTCTTTTTTCCTTTTTTTGTTTGCTTCTCTTTCCCTCTTTTCCTTTTTGTTTGTTTGTTTCTCTTCCTCTCTTTTTTCCTTTTTGTCTGTTTATCTCTCTCTTTCTCTTTTTTTCCTTTTTGTCTGTTTATCTCTCTCTTTCTCTTTTTTCCTTTTTGTCTGTTTATCTCTCTCTTTCTCTTTTTTCCTTTTTGTCTGTTTATCTCTCTCTTTTTCTTTTTTCCTTTTTGTCTGTTTATCTCTCTCTTTCTCTTTTTTCCTTTTTGTCTGTTTGTTTATCTATTTCTCTCTTTTCCTTTTTTTTCATATCCTCAATAAACAAAAAATGAATAGAAAAAATAAAGTTTGGTGTCAGCTATAATAATTCAAAGCCTCTATTTCACAATAAGAGGAAATATGTGGAATTTTTTCCACTTCCACTTCACATATACATATTCACAAACACACACACACACACACACACAACACACACACACACACACACGCTTTATACTCATAACCTTTTAGCAGGTAGGATGTCATTTTCATAACAGTTGGGTTACTTCATTATTTTATTTGTTGATATATAATTTTAAAGTAAAAATGTTTGTTTTCTCTTTTCATTAAAAAAAAAAGAAAACATGTTCTCTGTATTTAATAAATTTATCACTGTAAAACATTTTTTCTTTTTATTATCTTTTGTTATTATTCGTCCCATTCTTTCTATTTAGAAATATTTTTGCGATCATGGCTCTCCACAATTTCCTATCCTTTGAGAGCACTTAATAAATTTTGTGTTTCTCTTATCTCTCCTAAAATTTGTCCCACGATTCATTTACTCAAGCTCAGTCATCTTCTATGTGACGTGTCCCATCAGGACGTAGGTGATCATGGCTCTCCACTACTACCTATCCTTTGTAGCTCTTAATAAATTTTCTTACTTCTCCTAAATCTTGTTCCAACATCCATTTACTCAAGCCGATTCTTCTTCTTCTATGATTCATGTCCCTTCAGGAAGTAGGTGATCATGGCTCTCCACTACTTCCTGTCCTTTGTAGCTCTTAATAGATTTTCTCTTTTTCTTACCTCTCCTAAATCTTGTTCCAACATCCATTTACTCAAGCTCATTCTTCTTCTTCTTCTATGTTCCATATCCCTTCAGGATGTTGCTGATCGTGGCTCTCCACAATTTCCTCTCCGTAGCTCTTAATAAATTTTGTCTTTTCACTTTCTCTCCTAATCCCTATTCTGCTAACCATCTAAACAAGCTTGTTAAGGGAGGTTATCCACTCTATTCCTTTCTTCCTCTTGCCTTCAACATAAAAAACTGTACTGTTCTGGGTATGATGATAAACTAGATCTGGCAGCAAGGCCTCTCATCACGAGAATGGAGGTTTTGAGGAGCATGGAACCACTTCTTAATCACTGTTGTTTCCAGGTCCAACCTGAGGTGGTAGAACCTGTTAGGGTCCCAACTATAGGCAAATAATTACCCCCCACCACCAAAAAAAACTTGGTTCAAAACACTATGAAAATATAAAAATACATTTTTGTAGTAAAAATACGAGCAATACATTTACATATTAAAAATATTACCAGCTATACATTTAAAAAAAGAAAAATTACCAGCAGTACATTCTTGTAAAAGAAATTACTAATGCTCTCAAGAAAATTAAATTTCAGCATTAAATGATTCATAAGGTGTTGATATGCCGTTAAACAAACAAAACGTAAACTGTGAGTATCAAATTTTCCAAGCCCTCTTTCCTCATTTTTTGCCCTATAAATTTCAATTGCCTCTTTCTGATTCAAAGTATAAGTATCCTTTTTGTTTCTATCTTCTCTAAAACTCACATGTCCAGTCTGTGGTATTCTCAGCAATCTTTTGTAGAATGACATTTCTGATGTCTTAAGTCTCTTCTTCACCTGTGATCAGATTGTCAAGCATTCACTGCTATAGCTGTAGAACAGATATTTCAAAACAAGTAAGGGGAAGAGAGTTCCACTGACAGGAAATGCAAGAGGATAAGGTGTTTGAGTAGAAGAGATGGTTACATTTAACTGTAAAATACTTGCTAGATTTTGGTGCCTACAATTCGAACTTCACATTGTTTGGTTGTTCCTTTTGTTGATAACCATACATTCTTTCTTCTTACAATTGATGGTTAGTCTTTTCTTCTTGCTTTCCTTTACTACATTCTCTAGGATAGCTTATAGTTTACTTTCTGCACCTACTATCTACACTTTATAATTTCCATATCTTATATTGTTAAAATTGTAGCTACCAATAATGAATTTTTGTAGGACTTCTAATTCTCTCAGAATTGCTTAATTGTTGAATAAGTCTAATTATAATTAAAGATACATTCCAAACATAAGCAGAGTATTAATAAATAGAAAAACTTTGCTAGAAACAAATAAAAGTGTACTGAACTGTTATGTGTTATCTGTCCTTATGTATGGCAGTAAATGCTGGACAATCTCCTCACAAATGAAGAAAAAACTTGAAGCAACAGAAATGTGGTTGCACAGAAGTAATTTGAGAATATCATGGATTGAATATGTGAGCACCAACAAAGTTTTGGAGAAAATGGAGACAAAAAGGAAACTTATACTTAACATCTGGAAGAGACGGTTAAGGTTTCTGGGGCATATAATGAGGAAGGAGGGCTTGGAAAATCTAATACACATGGGACATATAAAGGGAAAGAAGGATAGAGGAAGACAATGTATAACATAATAAATGGATAGCAGAACAGGGCTTAGGAGAAATAACAGAAAAAAAGAGCTACAAGGGACAGGAAGTTGTGGAGAGCCATGATCATTTACGCCCTGAGTGGATATGGCACATGAAAAATAAGTCCAGTAAAAAGACACATCCTTATGTCCCATTGAGCTGTTATAATTGTTGTAGTGGAAGTGTAAATAAAATAAATATATGATTAAAATTTCTGTCTTTTTCTTCCTTACATTATTGATAATAAAAACAATTATATATTATTTAAAAGCTACTTTATCCAGTCAATCTGGAGTCATCCATTATTATCAATGATGACCTCTCCACTTCCTTATCAATTACTTGAAATGTTTGAGCTTGTCATACTTGTTGTGACTAATAATTCTTCAATTAAAATTTGAAGATCCAGCATTTTGTACAAGTTGAGCTTGGAATATTGTTTCCTAGAAAGATAGAAACTGACATAGAGGAGATTGGGATGCTGGAGGCATCTATTTATCTCACACCCTGTTTGATCAAAATTCAATCCTTCGGTAGTGAAACTGGAGTGACATCTCCAAGGTTCAGGATTGGGCAATGGCATATAGAGGTTGTGTACTACCCAAACCAATATGCCCCTCCCCCACTACACACACACACACAGTCATATGGACAAAAGCCAAAAGAATACAGGGCATTACATTTGGAGCTTGTATGACTGCAGGAGTTGGTGGAAGTTTATCAGTGTTGACAGCAAACCACCTTTGGTTCTTCATTCAAGATTTTCTGTCTGGATTTAAAATCAAGGTTTTCCTTGCTCTTGATGAACTGCCTTCTCAGGCTGACAAGCTCCATTTAATGATGTTTTAATATGATATGCTTGTAAACAGTTTATTCATAATGAAAATTTAAAAAAATCATGGAATGTAATCAGTTTATTTGTGCTATTCTACTTGAGGTCTAATTTATCATTATTGTAGGTTTTATTCTTTTCTTTTCACTTTCTTTATTTGGTCTTTTGTTGTTTTTACTTTTTCTTTTTACCTAATGTCTAATTTATTGTCATGGTAGGCTTTTTTCTTTTCTTTTTTCTTTTCTTCTCTTTTTACTTTATTTTTCTTCTTTTTTGCTTATTCCTTTTATTTTCTTTTTAGTGCTATTTTACCTAATGTCTAATTTATCATCATGGTAGGATTTTTTATTTTTACATTTTTTTTCTTTCTATTTTTGTTTTTTCTTTTCTTGTGCTATTCTACCTGAGGTCTAATTCCTCATTATTGTAGTTTTTTCTTTCTCTTTCTTTCTTTTCTTTTTTTCTTCTTTTTTTGTGCTATTCTACCTAAAGTCTCATTTTTCCTTTCTGTTCTCTTTTCTTTTTTCTTTCTTTTTCTTTTCATCATTTTTTATTCTTTTTTTTCTTCTTCTTTATTTTCTACTAAAAATCAGAAGCTCCCAACTGAATGAAAAAACAGATTTGATAGTTGTGAACAAGTTATCATGAATGTAGCTGTACCGATTGAGCAAAAGATGAAAGATTGGAGAAACAATATGACCTTGTTTTAGAACAGAGAAAACTATGGATCATAACTGATCAGCTCATGCCCATAGTAGATGATGAATTTGAAATACTGTTAAAAAAATATCAGAATTGTGATTGGATGAATTAAAACTTCAACTAAGAGTTGAAATTATTCACAATGACCTTAGCATTATTGAGATCTGCAAAGATATTGAGTAAAATATTATAGATTATAAAAGAGTTCCTGTCACTCAATATCTAGTAAAAACTATCAGACATCTGATATGAACATGCTATTACATTAAATAATAATTATTATTATTATCACTATAATAAATATAACAAAAAGAACTAATACTTCAAAACTACCACTGCCACCATTAGAAATGTACAATCTATGGCTTTTTATCTGAAAACTTAAAAAATAACAGAGAATAAAGTGGAAATAATTATGATTTATAATATTTAATAATCATTCACATATATAAAGTGCAATGGACATCCAACCATTCATCCATATATATATATATATATATATATATCATTTTCAGATATATCTGTAAAGGAACAAAATGAATAAAAAGACGAGGAAAAACATCAGCTAAGAATAGTTTTTCTTTTTGTTTTTCTACTCATATATATATATATTAATACTGCAAACACTACTTTTAGTTGATACCCATGTTTGAATAGACCCACTGTTTTTTTAAACTGTGCATATTGCATTGTTGGCTTCTGAAATTAAGAAAACCTATTAAAAAAAATGTGCTCTGCAGCTGAGAACAAACATGTACCTCCATATTTTTGGAGAAACCAATTGGCCATAGCAGAGCATCACTGCCCAGTAAGGTTCTGTTTACATCCCTTTGTTCTGGTTTTCTTAAAATTTCATATCTGCTATGATATCTGCTTGATATTGTATCCAAAACCTAAACAAAGCAATTTCTAAAGAATTAATGGATTTGTACATGAGTATCCACTAAAAATAACACCTGAAGTAATAAAAATGTCGCATTAAAAATGAATCTATTATGTATATACATACACATGCATATGTACACTACAGTTCAAAAGTTTGAGGCCACCCCTGGTTTTTGGCCTAAAAAGTAGTTGTTTTCTACTTTAAATAAAAGAAAATTACTATACATGGTTAAAAAAAAAGTGACACATGATATTTTTTATTAGAAATTTTATTATGACAAAAAGAAAAAAAGCATTTTATAATTAAATTTTGCTCTTGTCAAAATATCCTCCTTTAGTCTTGATTACTACTGCATAAATTTTTGGCATTCATTGCAAAAGTTTCTCAAAGTATGTTTGATAATTGATTCCATTCTTTTTTCAATGACTCTAAGAACTCTTTCTCATTTTTTTTTTTTTTTTTTTACTCTTCTGTCAAGTTCATCCGATGCTAATCTGGGGATGGCTTCAAATTTTTGAACTGTAAAAGATGGGATGAATTTTTTATTTATTAATCCATCAGATTTTTATTAATTAAACATTATTTTTAGTGAATATTCATATTTGAGGAGAAGCTCTATTATATATATATATACTGGAGAGCATATATGTTTCTCTAATAAGATTTCTTGAATGTTCAAGCCTGTATCCTTAATCTTATATTCTTCACTCTTATATTTACTCTTATGGTGACAAAAACCATATTTTTTGAATTGCTAGTATAATCTTATTTGTAATAGTGTGATATTCAAGAAATATTGAAAGTAAACCAGAAAATGCAGAGCAACCTAAACTTATATTTTGTAAGTATAATGTAATTGTAAAATTTAATATTGCCAACAGAATATATAAGCTAATCATTAATAATTTTAATAAATAGGTTTTTCAATATAATCACCTTTACTACATCAATGCCTATATTTATATTTATTTTATTTCAATAAAACATAGTGATTTACAATATTTACATTATTCAAACTATTGTCCTCATCTCTATTGCCATATTCACAATGTTTCGACCATTGTACACTGCAACCTTCTTCAGGAGATATATGATGGAATTTCAAATTGAACCCTTTACTTAGTCCATGGGGCATATTTTTCTAATTCCACATGCCATGCCTTTTGGGGGGGGGTATCTCAGTGGATAAAAATATTAGTTGAGTAATCCAAAAAGTGACTTGATCCAAAGAGTTGTGAGTTCAATACCTGGCCACAGCAGAGGGAACAAAACTTGGAGAGTTGAGTTACAAAAGGGAAATAATATGATACTGAAGATATCCAAAAAAAGGCATGGCACAGGGAATTAGAAAAATCTACCTCTGTGGACTAAATAAAGGGTTTGGTTTGAAATTCCAATTTATATCACCTGAAGAAGTTTGATATGTATCAGGCCGAAACATCATGAATATGGCAATAAAGTTTGAATAATGTAAATACTGTAAAGAGTTACAATACCTCATCTCAGAAATTTGAAAACATGGCTAGGCTAAAAAAATATCACCACCATTTTAC
Source organism: Acanthosepion pharaonis (assembly GCA_903632075.3). Lineage (NCBI taxonomy): Eukaryota > Metazoa > Mollusca > Cephalopoda > Sepiida > Sepiidae > Acanthosepion > Acanthosepion pharaonis. The sequence continues at coordinate 389,728 of CAHIKZ030001128.1, forward strand.
TAAAATTACTACTACCACCACACAGTCTTTTTTTTTTGTCCTTACATAAAGTATACAAGATGGCAGATGTAAAAATACCAACATTTTTTCCATTACCCCAAAGAGTTCTAAAAAAATTCTGGGCCCACTCTACTTATCCAAATTTGACAAAATGACTACATTAAAAGTTTTTTTTTTTAATTCCATCTTCATTGGGCTGATAACTTTTCAGTATCCTCTCATATTACAACCGCCAATCATCTGACTTTTCATTCTCTAATAATAATAAAAATAACCAACTGTAAATATATATTCTTTAAGTTTTGTAGTTGATTTCCCAAAGCCAGAGCTAATCTGTTAATTGAAGAAAAATTCTGATTTTTATGCTTTTCTTTCTTGCATTTGTTATTGCAACAAATAAGATGTGTAAGATACTGCAGTTTTACACAATGACAAATCCATTTGTCATCATCATCATCATCTTGATTCTTTTTTTAGTTTTCTCTTCCAATGCACACAACTTACATTGCTTCTAATACAATCCCTACCTAGAAAAAGGGCTCTCCCCCTCCTAGATGAGACTATCTGTCCCCTAATACTGTTGTGCAATGTGTATTCTTTTTCATTTTCCTATCTCAGAAATTTTAAAGTACTCTCTCTTATCACCTGATTCTTGTTTGTATTTTTCATCAAAATGGGTTCATGCTACTAATTGTCCACCTTTGTCCCTTGAGATAGCTCCTTTACAAAGATTTACTTGATTGAAACAAAAAGAAAATTTTACTGCTTTGTGTGTGTGTTGGCATGCATTTCTCTTATTCATCTTTGTGCACAAAAAGTAGCATTTTTTAATTCAAATTGCAAACTTTTAAAAAATATAAATGGCAGTTTTCCACTTGCAAGTCACAAAACATCATATCTCAGAAACTGTTTACCATCCAGCTTAACACACACACACACACACACATATATATATATATATGAAATATGAGTTTCATGCACATTGCAGTCTTCAGATGCTCCTGAAGATTGAATTGTTCATGAAGCTCCAAGTCATGCTATTGATGAGGATAAAAATTTATATTTATTGATATATACTTAATAGCCCTGTTATATTACATCAAACACTATTTTATTAATGCCACCACTCACTGTGTGATGTATTATATAATATATAAAGAACAGTCCCAGGTAGAAGGAGATGAAACCCAACTGTGCCACTTGACCACATAAAGGTGAATACATTAAAACTCCTCCTACTAGACAGACACACATACACAATAATGAATACACATTACCATCTGATGCCCACTTAGACATACAGGAATCTTTACAAACTTACATACATATAGAATTAGCTATGGTTTTAATGCACATGATATATGACTGACTAATGAGAACTTACCAAAACAAAATAGAAAATACCAAAATTGTGTCTTTTTGTTTATATTCACACAATCTCTGATGAAGTTTTAATGAAAAAGAAACAAGTTAGATTGATATATATTTGTCATTCGTTATATATCTTATCATATATATGTATTTATTTGTGTGTATGTGTATCTATCTATCTATCTATCTATCTATCTATCTATCTATCTATCTATCTATCTATCTACCTACCTATCTATCTATATATATATATATATATATATATATATATATATGGCTGCCTGGCGTTTGTTTACATTCATAAAAAAAAAATAATATACCTTGGAATTTTTTTCTGCTGTGTGCTGATAGCTCAGAGGTAGAAACTCTGACTGATGACAAATCAGTTTGATTTTGATCCCGGCTTGAAACAATTGGGTGTCTAGCTGCACTGATGAACTGTGATACAGTGAAACAGTGAAACAGGCCTGTTTGTTGATAACATTTTATTTATATATATATATATATATATATATATATGTGTGTGTGTGTGTGTGTGTATAATTACTTCAAATGTCATTTTTAGTGGAAACTTGTATTTGAAATAGACACCCCTTTTTTATTTCAAATACAGTATCCACAAAAAAAAACATTTGAAGTAATAAGAATATCATATTAAAAATAAATCTATTAATTCTTTAGAAATATATATATATATATGTATGTATGTGTGTGTGTGTCTGTGATGAGTATAAAATATAGAACTCTTACATTTAAGGCTGAACAGACAATAAATTCCATAAACATGTTAGAAAAGTCATCAGATTGTCTTTACTTTTTAAATTGGGCAGGACAAAGAAATCACACTGATTGATAACCTATCACCAACAAATTCCATCCTATTACTGAAATACTACCAATACAGTCTCTCTGACTCTCTGCTACTAATACTACTGTTGCAGTCATCATGATCATTAAGTTCCAGGCTATTAAAAAGAATGTCTTCTTTTATGTCACACCTGTCTTACCAGACACTTATACATTGTTGTTATGTTGCTTGTCTAAAAGAGCCACAAATGACATTGGCCTACTTTATGTAGACTACCATCTTCTTTGAGAAGTTTCCTAAGATCACAGTTCAAGCAATGATCAATCAGCCATCAATTGAAATCAACAATCACTCATATCAAATATATGTAATTTGTTCTGTAAACAAACCCTAATGATAAAAAGTAGTGACTTCATATTCATTCCATTGTAACCTTGTATTAGACTAAACTAAGCTTAGTAAGCTTAGTACCCAACAAAAATATACCAATTTCTGATCATGTGTATTTTTTTTATTTATCTTTATTCGATCACATAACTATGATTAAAGATTTTCTTAAAATTTGTTAATTAAATATTTATTAGTAATAGTACTTTTAGTTATCAGTTATGACAGAGATATTTGCTGTTTTCTAATAGTACCAGAAGTCAGTGTTATTGATGATTTCAAATTCTGGTTTTCAAGATAAGTAAAGCAGTTTCAATCACTTCCCCATCACTGGAAAGTAGCTTCACAACTTTGTACAAATATTTTCATGTTAATTGTTCTGATCAGCTTTCCGCTTTAATACCTAGAATTTGAATTTAAGTGGATTGGCGGCTAGGTTTCATCATTTTACAATTGATATTGCTACATGTAACCATAAGTTCTATGTTAACAGCTTCTTTTCTCACACTTCTCACTTGTGGAACTTTTGTTCCACCTTCTTACTTTCCAGTCAAGTTTGATCTTAAAAAATTTAAATGCAATGTCAGTTATTGTCTTCTCTTTTCTTAATTCCTGTTTTTATTTTTTTCTCTCTCCTTAATAATATTTTTTCATCATATTCTCTCCCATTTACACTTTAGTAGCTTTATTTCCTTGTTTGGGGTGAAAGGATTAAAAACAAAAGAAAATTTGAGTCCTTCCCATTTGGAGGATTAATTAGCATATTGCAATCTTCCCTGTCTTCCTTCTTTGTTGAGCTAAGATTCTGTTTTTTTTTTTTTTGTTTTTTTTTTTAACTGGTATCTCCTTATGCAATGCAGTAGAGTCACTAAGACACAAGGGGTTACAGGGTGTGGAAGAATTAGGAACAGAAACATTAATAATGAGTGGGAAAAGGAAAGAGTAATCAGGTGGACAGTAGATAGCGATTGGCATTGCAATTAAATTATTGCAGATTAAAGTTGGTTGGAAAGCATGGAGCCAGAAGGGATTTCCACAAAAAAGGCAGTAAAGCCACTAAGACACAAGGGGTTACAGGGTGTGGAAGAATTAGGAACAGAAACATTAATAATGAGTGGGAAGAGGAAAGAGTAATCAGAACAGTAGATAGTGGTTGATATTGCATTTAAATTATTGCAGATTAAAGTTGGCTGGAAAGCACGGAACTGGAAGGGAGTTCCACAAGAAAGGCAGTAAAGCCACTAAGACACAAGGGGTTACAGTGTGTGGAAGAATTAGGAAGAGAAACATTAATAATGAGTGGGAAAAGGAAAGAGTAATCAGAACAGTAGATAGTGGTTGATATTGCATTTAAATTATTGTAGATTAAAGTTGGCTGGAAAGCATGGAACTGGAAGGGATTTCCACAAGCAAGAAGTACGGGAAAAGAAACTGTTAACATAGAATTTATGGAAGTTTAGTAAATAAAGATAACATCCCACGATTACCATCAGAAAAATAAAAGTAAACTAGAAATGATTCTTTCTTTGTCTAAATTTTGATTAAAAAGAAAAATAACAGCAGAAGATATATGTATTTCTGAATCTATGTTAAAGAAATAGAATCTAAAAGTATCTATAGATTTGTTTTTTCTTTCTTTCTTTGGTTGCTTTCTAAATAAAAAAGAATCATTAGAAAAGTTATGTAGTCCTACTAAGATGACTTAGGTGTAAATAGCAAATGTGAGCTAAAACTAGTTATCAATGCTGTGTTTTCTTTCCTTGTGATATATATATATATATATGGCAGAAAGAAATCTTTTTGAAAGGTATGTATTCCTGGTTTCCTCACCTGGTCTAGGCATAAAAGTGGAACAGTTAATCTAAAACTGGAAACAGACATTTTGTCTTTCATTTACAGGTTTATAAATAAAGACATCGTTGGAAGAAAGAAAAAAAAAGAAAGTACCTTTCAATCCTCTTTTATTGCATGTGTAAATAAGCATAAATTCAATTGGGCCATAAACAGCTTGTGAGATATGATTTTCTTTGTGACTTGTAAACAGGCAATTGCCATCCATGTTGGATAAAATTTGGCAAATTGAATAAAAAGAAACATTTCTTTTCATGCACAAGAATGAAGAAGAAAAGGAACAGAGGGAGATGTACACACTAGCATAGTACTAGCATGGTACCTTTAAAATTAGTAGGATTAGTAATGGATGGTATGATACTTCTCTCTAGGATCAGTATAGTATCTGGGCACTTTTAATACAATTATTATAACACTTTTTATATATTACACTGATCATAGGCAGAAATGGTGCAAAATTAAGCTCTTATCCAAGGTACAGACAGAAAGATCAGCAATAAAATACAAAGTAGAATTTTATTTATTTATCATTTCACTCCAAGCAAGGTGATAAAGCCACTAAGATATAAGGGGTTACGGAGTGTGAAAGAAAATGTAATTTAGAAAAAAGGACAATAAGAGAACACATGTCAAACAGATGAAAAATAAGGAGTGATGTTGTATTTTGAAGAACATAGTTTACAGGAAAGCAAGATGCCAGATTAAATATATAACATTTTGATTGTAAGCAGGATTACTAATAAATACATAAATCATCCTGTCATTTTAAAAGGTACTATGCTAGCATGTGTGTGTGCGTGTGTGTGGATAGATAGAGATGTGGGTAACTGAATTATAAAATGGAAAAATCCTATATAACATGTTTTGTTCTTCCAAAGGACTTCCTCAGACTAAATAATGCTTTTATTGATGTAATTATATATGTGGGAAGGAATGAAAATATAAACAAATGTCAGTTATAATTAAACATTGAGAGAAATACTGAAGATGCATGGAGCTTAACTTCAGATTTAAATTTATGTTGTTCAATGTGTTTAGATACACAACCTAGCTCACTACATTCAACTTCTTAATGCTTTTGTGTTTCTTTTTTTTCATCACTGTTCAATTACTTTCTATTAGTCATGTATAGAATTTATATATCATATTTTTCCACACACACACACACACACAGATATATAATGTTTTGAATAATAAAAATATTAAAAAATTAAAATTTTCAGACACACTGGGTTGTATATTAATATTTTTTCATGTTATTATTTCAATTAGATTCCTCGACTAGTTTTGGTCAACATGGCCATCATCAGGAGAAAAAATATTCTGCTTGTTAGTAGCAGTGAACTACAGAAATGGGGGAAATGAATTTTATCTGTAGTTTTCATTCGTTTTTTATTTTTTTATCATAAACATTGGTCAATCCTTGTGTTGGTCAAACAGTCTCCTTTAAGTTGTTATTTAAGATAAAGGCTGGATGGATTCATGCTGCTTTGAATTCCCTTGGTCATTTTGACAGTTTTATTGGTTCCTGGAAAGGGGATATGTCTCTGTTAAGTGTGTGTGTGCGTTATTTGGTTCTTAGGGAGTGAGTGAGTATGATGTGTGTAAGCGTGTACATTACTATGGGTATGTGTTATCATTTGGCTCATTAGGGAGTGAGTGAGTATGATGTGTGTAAGTGCGTATATTAGTATGGGTGTGTGTTATCATTTAGCTCTTTAGAGAATGAGTGAATATATATATATATATATATATATATATATATATATATATTCTACTAATCTGTGTCCACTTAGATATAAAATAGGCATTATTAAAAAAATTCCTCATGAGAGCTCAGGAGAATTCATCCTATCATCTGCTTTTCTTTAAAGAACTTAACAACCTGAAACAAATGTTAGTCAATAACAGTTTTCTGAATTACTTCATAGATCACCATATTAGATTTTTTCTTTCTAAGGTAACCAATAGCAACACTGAACATACAAATAAAAACAATAACACTAACATTTTCTATAAAAATCAAATACATAGTAAATCTAAGCAAGATGAATCTTCACTTAGAAACATTATAAAGAAATATACAACTCCAGTTGAAAAAACAAGAAAATCAAATTGATTATATATTATAAAACTTTATAACTCCTAACCTCATTGTCAACAACAATAACTTACTGCAAGTTCCAAATTACAGAGACCCAATATTATTTACAAATTCTTATGTCCCTTAAGGAACTGTGTTCCTGATCAATCCAAATTCATAAATAATTATATGGGATATACTACAACATGCCTAACAAGAAGACTCACATTACATGTTTCTGACCATAGCTCAATTAGGTCTCACTTAAATACATATGGAAACCTACCAAACTCTATCTGCAACATACTTGTTGACAATACAAATATAATAGTATCATCTGCTTGTATAAAAGACTAAAAATAATGTAAGCATTATTATGAAAAAAAGAAAAAAGCCAACACTTAATAACATCAACTATGGCCAAATGTACTAACCATGTTTGGAAAATAAAACATTCTTATAACTCTAGGTACATACATAAATAAATCCATACATTCAATTAAAAGCAAAAATAAAATCATCCTTCATAATGGCTAAAAGAATAGCCAAAAGCACTCAAACATAAAGATTATTCCAACACTTTCTGCATAATTTATGTCTAAAAAGAAGAAATTTATAAGAACACAAGGAAAAATTAAATAAAAACTTAACTACAGTTCATTGTCAATCATTTTTAATGAAACTTGTATAAAAGAGGGATTACTGCCCAAATACACAGTTATGTATATAATTGTGTATTTGGGCAGCAATTTCTTTTTTTATGCAAGTTTCATTAAAAATGACTGACAATGTGCTGTGGTTAAGTTTTTTTTACACAAATAATATTGGTCCTCTCTAATTTGGATCTTACAGGTTAGTTAAAATTTGTAATTTTGTAAATGTAAAAAAAAAATACCTTTCTTTAAAAGACATAACTAAACCAATATTCTGACAAAGAACCTTTACGTCTACCTTTACATGAGAAGAGAACAGCGTTTTTTATTTTTTAAATACATTATTAAATCCAAAACAAAGATTATTCTAATCAAAATAAACCAAATTAATTTATAAGTCTATAAATATTCAGTTTGATTTTAAAGATGTTTTATTTATATTTTATTTAAGTCCTGTATACTAAAACTATAAGCAGGTTTATAAAATATTCTAGAAAGATGTCCCCACCAATCTAAATTTGAAAATTTCTCTGCTATCCCTACTCTACCCGGCACTGTTTTTTACCTGTCTACCTACCTGACTGTCTCTTTTCCCTAATGTTTTTGAGAGCCTTTGACCTGTGTAATTACTATTAATTAAAGAACTGCTATTCCAAAAATTCATAGCAGTCCAAAAGAAAATATGCTTTCTTAGCTGACAATCTGTATTCATTGAAAGTAACCTTTTCAAATTGAAAATGGAGAAAATTTTAAAAACATAAAAAAGGAGTGGATAGATTTCTCTTTTTTTTAATCCTTAAAATATGAAGTTAGCATTTTCTATGAATAAAAATGTAAAGGTCCATTCAACCATGTGTGTGTGTATGAGGAGTAGAATAAAAAACAGAAAAAAAAAAAATTATAATGGGGATAGAGTATAGCATGTTGCTCATATGTAATTATTCATATCTGTTAGGGGTGGCTAACAAATCCCTGCTGCTCAGGCATATTTGAGTTTGTTCAATGTCCACAGAGCCAATTAATGATTTATGCTACAACTATACTGAGTAGACTGTAGTTACAGTTTCTGGAAGTGAGTGCATAATCTGTTATGATCAGCTTTTTCAACAATGCCAGTTCACGCGTATCCTCGGTCATGGTGACTTGTGACTTTCTGCCAGCATAGCTTCTCAAAAGTTTTGTCTACCCATTTTCCTTTCTGATTCTAGTTATATTAAACAACAATTCTTAGAAAAAAAATGTAGCCATGTATATAATATCAGACAGATGCTAGTTGATAACACAACAATACTCACGTATACACATAGTAAAAAGAACCTTCAGATATTGGAGGCCATCTACATTAAAACAAAGCGACCCAAACTCAACAAAATTACATTTCAAACTAGTCACAACACATTACATTGCATATAGACATATGGTTCTGTTGTTAATATTTCGACCTCTTGCATGGTATGACATCATTGAACTGCATTTTGAACTTATGACCTGCATCTGCTATTTCATGATCATTATCATTGCATAATAGTCTTGTATGTCAACATAACAGAATATCATCTCGATGGTGAATATCTTTGTTTAAATGTCCAATAAATGCATCTGAAGATGGCGCATGTGAGAAAAAAGCTGAGATCAAGGAACAGCATAATAAAAAATATACAAATGCTTGTCATTTTTTGTCTTTATTTTCACCCAAAATAAAAGCAACCATACAAAGTTTAGAACAACTCATGATCAAACATAATAGACTTTTCTTGTCTATTATAATTAACAATATCTTTCAAGGAGAAGAATATATTCGTGTGTGTATGTCTGTTTGAGAGAGTGACATGGGAATAGCATTTTCATAAAATAAATACCTAAAAAATAATTAGCAGATTGTTACATTTCTTTCTTTTAAATATATTAGCAAAACTGTTCAAGTTGTATTCTTAAATAGCCTCATCAGATCAAAACTCTCATATGGATGTCATGGATGGCATCCCATTCATTCAGAGATGTCTAAACTATCATCTCTATAGAACCAATTCAAGTTGTATTGTTAAATAGCCTCATCAGATCAAGACTCTCATATGGATGTCATGGATGGCATCCAATTCATTCAGAGATGTCTAAACTATTATCTCTATAGAACCAACTCAAGTTGTATTCTTAAAATTTCTTAGAGATGAGGTGATGTTACTATTATACATTGATTCATTCAGACCAGATTCCTCATCTTTGTTGTCTTTATTATAACATTTTGGTCACTGTACCCTTTGGCCTTCTTTCTATCTGAATTTCTCAGATGAGGTGTTCTTACTATTATACATTGATTCATTCAGACCAGTTTCCTCATCTTTGTTGTCTTTTTATAACATAATCCCTCAGGCCATTTTCAGTTTTATCTTTGTTGTCTTTATTATAGCATTCTCAGATGAGGTGTTCTTATTATTATACATTGATTTTCAGACCAGTTTCCTCATCTTTGTTGTCTTTATTATAACATTTTGGTCACTCCACCCTCAGGCCTTCTTTCTATCTGAATTTCTCAGATGAGGTGTTCTTACTATTATACATTGATTCATTCAGACCAGTTTCCTCATCTTTGTTGTCTTTATTATAACATTTTTGGTCACTCACCCTCAGGCCTTCTTTCTATCTGAATTTCTCAGATGAGGTGTTCTTACTATTATACATTGATTCATTCAGACCAGTTTCCTCATCTTTGTTGTCTTTATTATAACATTTTCCTCATCTTCTTTTATCTGTCTTTGATTCATTAACATTTTGGTCATTTTGGTCACTCTACCCTCAGGCCTTCTTTCTATCTGAATTTCTCAGATGAGGTGTTCTTACTATATACATTGATTCATTCGGACCAGTTTTCATCTTTGTTGTCTTTATTATAACATTTTTCAGACCCTCAGCCTTCTTTCTATCTGAATTTCTCAGATGAGGTTTTACTATTATACATTTTGTTGTCTTTATTATAACATTTTGGTCACTCTACCCCTCAGGCCTTCTTTCTATCTGAATTTCTCAGATGAGGTGTTCTTACTATTATACATTGATTCATTCAGACCAGTTTCCTCATCTTTGTTGTCTTTATTATAATTGTATCAGGCCTTCTTTCTATCTCATTCATTCAGACCAGTTTCCTCATCTTTTGTTGTCTTTATTATCAGTTTCCTCATCTTTGTTGTTCTTTATTATACATTGATTTTCAGGTTTCCTCATCTTTGTTGTCTTTATTATAACATTTTGGTCACTCTACCCTTTGGCCTTCTTTTCTATCTGAATTTCTCAGATGAGGTGTTCTTACTATTATACATTGATTCATTCAGACCAGTTTCCTCATCTTTGTTGTCTTTATTATCATTTTGGTCACTGTACCCTCAGGCCTTCTTTTTCTATCTGAATTTTCAGATGAGGTGTTCTTACTATTATACATTGATTCATTCAGACCAGTTTCCTCATCTTTTGTTGTCTTTATTATAACATTTTGGTCACTCTACCCTCAGGCCTTCTTTCTATCTGAATTTCTCAGATGAGGTGTTCTTACTATTATACATTGATTCATTCAGACCAGTTTCCTCATCTTTTTGTCTTTATTATAACATTTTGTCTTTATTCAGATAACATTTTACATTGTCAGTTTCCTCATCCTTTATTATAACATTTTGGCCTCAGGCCTTCTTTCTATCTGAATCTCAGATGAGGTGTTTTACTATTATACATTGATTCATTCAGACCAGTTTTCATCTTTATTATAGCATTTTTGGTGTTCTTACTATTATATCTGAATCAGATGATTCATTTCATTGATTCATTCAGACCAGTTTCCTCATCTTTGTTGTCTTTTTTTATAACATTTTGGTCACTGTACCCTCAGGCCTTCTTTTCTATCTGAATTTCTCAGATGAGGTGTTCTTACTATTATACATTGATTCATTCAGAGTTTTCATCTTTGTTGTCTTTATTATAACATTTTGGTTTCCTCAGGCCTTCTTTTATCTGAATTTCTCAGATGAGGTGTTCTTACTATTATACATTGATTCATTTCATCTTTGTTGTCTTTATTATAACATTTTTGGTCCTCAGGCCTTCTTTCTATCTGAATTTCTCAGATGAGGTGTTCTTACTATTATACATTGATTCATTCAGACCAGTTTCCTCATCTTTGTTGTCTTTATTATAACATTTTGGTCACTTACCCTCAGGCCTTCTTTCTATCTGAATTTCTCAGATGAGGTGTTCTTACTGCACAACATTGATTCATTCAGACCAGTTTCCTCATCTTTGTTGTCTTTATTATAACATTTTGGTCACTCTACCCTCAGGCCTTCTTTCTATCTGAATTTCTCAGATGAGGTGTTCTTACTATTATACATTGATTCATTCAGACCAGTTTCCTCATCTTTGTTTCTTTATTTAACTATTATACATTGATTTTCATTCAGATACATTGATTCATTCCAGTTTCCTCATCTTTGTTGTCTTTATTATAACATTTTGGTCACTCTACCCTCAGGCCTTCTTTCTATCTGAATTTTCAGATGAGGTGTTTTTCATTATTCATTCAGAATTTCCTCATCTTTGTTGTCTTTATTATAACATCTACCCTCAGGCCTTCTTTCTATCTGAATTTTCAGATGAGGTGTTCTTACTATTATACATTGATTCATTCAGACCAGTTTCCTCATCTTTGTTGTCTTTATTATAACATTTTGGTCACTCTACCCTCAGGCTTCTTTCTATTGAATTTCTCAGATGATCTGAATTTCTCAGATGTTTCCTCATCTTTGTTGTCTTTATTATGTTCTTACTATTATACAATTTTCAGATGAGGTGTTCTTTCATTATACACCTCATCTTTGTTGTCTTTATTATAACATTTTTTCCTCAGGCCTTCTTTCTTTGAATTTCTCAGATGAGGTGTTCTTACTATTATACATTGATTCATTTTTCCTCATCTTTGTTGTCTTTATTATAACATTTTGGTCCTCTACCCTCAGGCCTTCTTTCTATCTGAATTTCTCAGATGAGGTGTTCTTACTATTATACATTGATTCATTCAGACCAGTTTCCTCATCTTTGTTGTCTTTATTATAACATTTTGGTCACTTACCCTCAGGCCTTCTTTCTATCTGAATTTCTCAGATGAGGTGTTCTTTCTATTATACATTGATTCATCCAGATGAGGTGTTGTTTCATTTCATCTTTCACTTTGTTGTCTATCTTTTTACATTTCTACCCTCAGGCCTTCTTTCTATCTGAATTTCTCAGATGATTCATTCAGACCAGTTTCCTCATCTTTGTTGTCTTTATTATAACATTTTTGGTCACTCTGAATTTCTCAGATATACATTGATTCATTCATTGACCAGTTTTCATCATCATTTTTTGTTTTCTATTCATTGATTCATTCAGACCAGTTTTCATCTTTGTTGTCTTTATTATAACATTTTGGTCCTCAGGCCTCAGGCCTTCTTTCTATCTGAATTTCTCAGATGAGGTGTTCTTACTATTATACATTGATTCATTCACCAGTTTCCTCATCTTTGTTGTCTTTATTATAACATTTTTTGGCCTTCTTTTCTATTGAATTTCTCAGATGAGGTGTTCTTACTATTATACATTGATTCATTCAGACCAGTTTCCTCATCTTTGTTGTCTTTATTATAACATTTTGGTCACTCTACCCTCAGGCCTTCTTTCTATCTGAATTTCTCAGATGAGGTGTTCTTACTATTATACATTGATTCATTCAGACCAGTTTTCATCTTTGTTGTCTTTATTATCATTTTGGTTCTTGCCTTCTTTTATTGAATTTCTCAGATGAGGTGTTCTTACTATTATACATTGATTTTGGTTTCCTCATCTTTGTTGTCTTTATTATAACATTTTGGTCACTCTACCCTCAGGCCTTCTTTCTATCTGAATTTCTCAGATGAGGTTTCTTCATTGATTCATTCATGATATATAACATTTTGGTCACTTTACCCTCAGGCCTTCTTTTGTGAATTTCTCAGATGAGGTTTATTTACTCATCTTTGTTGTCTTTTATTATAACATTTTGGTCACTCAGGCCTCAGGCCTTCTTTATCTGAATTTCTCAGATGAGGTGTTTACTATTATACATTGATTCATTCAGACCAGTTTCCTCATCTTTGTTGTCTTTATTATAACATTTTGGTCACTCTACCCTCAGGCCTTCTTTCTATCTGAATTTCTCAGATGAGGTGTTCTTACTATTATACATTGATTCATTCAGACCAGTTTCCTCATCTTTGTTGTCTTTATTATAACATTTTGGTCACTGTACCCTCAGGCCTTCTTTCTATCTGAATTTTCTCAGATGAGGTGTTCTTACTATTATACATTGATTCATTCAGACCAGTTTCCTCATCTTTTGTTGTCTTTATTATAACATTTTGGTCACTCTACCCTCAGGCCTTCTTTTTCTATCTGAATTTCTCAGATGAGGTGTTCTTACTATTATACATTGATTCATTCAGACCAGTTTCCTCATCTTTGTTGTCTTTATTATAACATTTTGGTCACTCTACCCTCAGGCCTTCTTTCTATCTGAATTTCTCAGATGAGGTGTTCTTACTATTATACATTGATTCATTCAGACCAGTTTCCTCATCTGAATTTTGTTGTCTTTATTATAACATTTTGGTCATCTTTGTTACTTTATTATAACATTTTGGTCCTCTTTCTATCTTTCTATCTGAATTTCTCAGATGAGGTGTTCTTACTATTATACATTGATTCATTCAGACCAGTTTCCTCATCTTTGTTGTCTTTATTATAACATTTTGGTCACTGAATTACCCTCAGGCCTTCTTTCTATCTGAATTTCTCAGATGAGGTGTTCTTACTATTATACATTGATTCATTCAGACCAGTTTCCTCATCTTTGTTGTCTTTATTATAACATTTTGGTCACTTACCCTCAGGCCTTCTTTCTATCTGAATTTCTCAGATGAGGTGTTCTTACTATTATACATTGATTCATTCAGACCAGTTTCCTCATCTTTGTTGTCTTTATTATAACATTTTGGTCACTCTACCCTCAGGCCTTCTTTCTATCTGAATTTCTCAGATGAGGTGTTCTTACTATTATACATTGATTCATTCAGACCAGTTTCCTCATCTTTGTTGTCTTTATTATAACATTTTGGTCACTCTACCCTCAGGCCTTCTTTCTATCTGAATTTCTCAGATGAGGTGTTCTTACTATTATACATTGATTCATTCAGACCAGTTTCCTCATCTTTGTTGTCTTTATTATAACATTTTGGTCACTCTACCCTCAGGCCTTCTTTTCTATCTGAATTTTTCTCAGATGAGGTGTTCTTACTATTATATTGATTCATTCAGACCAGTTTCCTCATCTTTGTTGTCTTTATTTAACATTTTGGTCACTCTACCCTCAGGCCTTCTTTCTATCTGAATTTCTCAGATGAGGTGTAACTTTATACATTGATTCATTCAGACCAGTTTCCTCATCTTTGTTGTCTTTATTATAACATTTTGGTCCTCTACCCTCAGGCCTTCTTTCTATCTGAATTTCTCAGATGAGGTGTTCTTACTATTATACATTGATTCATTCAGACCAGTTTCCTCATCTTTTTGTCTTTATTATCATTTTTATTACCCTCAGGCCTTCTTTCTATCTGAATTTTTACATTGATTCATTCAGACCAGTTCTCATTTTGGTCACTCTACCCTCAGGCCTTCTTTTTCTATGAATTTCTCAGATGAGGTGTTCTTACTATTATACATTGATTCATTCAGACCAGTTTCCTCATCTTTGTTGTCTTTATTATAACATTTTGGTACCCTCAGGTCTGAATTTTCAGATGAGGTGTTCTTTATTAACATTGATTTTCAGACCAGTTTCCTCATCTTTGTTGTCTTTATTATAACATTTTGGTCACTCTACCCTCAGGCCTTCTTTCTATCTGAATTTCTCAGATGAGGTGTTTTCTATTATACATTGATTCATTCAGACCAGTTTCCTCATCTTTGTTGTCTTTATTATAACATTTGGTCACTCTACCCTCAGGCCTTCTTTCTATCTGAATTTCTCAGATGATTCATTGATTCATTCAGACCAGTTTCCTCATCTTTGTTGTCTTTATTATAACATTTTGGTCACTCTACCCTCAGGCCTTCTTTCTATCTGAATTTCTCAGATGAGGTGTTCTTACTATTATACATTGATTCATTCAGACCAGTTTCCTCATCTTTGTTGTCTTTATTATAACATTTTGGTCACTCTACCCTCAGGCCTTCTTTCTATCTGAATTTCTCAGATGAGGTGTTCTTACTATTATACATTGATTCATTCAGACCAGTTTCCTCATCTTTGTTGTCTTTATTATAACATTTTGGTCACTCTACCCTCAGGCCTTCTTTCTATCTGAATTTCTCAGATGAGGTGTTCTTACTATTATACATTGATTCATTCAGACCAGTTTCCTCATCTTTGTTTCTTTCATAACATTTTGGTCACTCTACCCTCAGGCCTTCTTTTATCTGAATTTCTAGATGAGGTGTTCTTGGTATACATTGATTCATTCAGACCCTCATCTTTGTTGTCTTTATTATAACATTTTTCTCTACCCTCAGGCCTGAATTCCTTTTTTCCTCAGATGAGGTGTTCTTACTATTATACATTGATTCATTCAGACCAGTTTCCTCATCTTTGTTGTCTTTATTATAACATTTTGGTCACTACCCTCAGGCCTTCTTTCTATCTGAATTTCTCAGATGAGGTGTTCTTACTATTATACATTGATTCATTCAGACCAGTTTCCTCATCTTTGTTGTCTTTATTATAACATTTTGGTCACTCTACCCTCAGGCCTTCTTTTTCTATCAGATGAGGTGTTTTCTCAGATGAGGTGTTCTTACTATTATACATTGATTCATTCAGACCAGTTTCCTCATCTTTGTTGTCTTTATTATAACATTTTGGTCACTCTACCCTCAGGCCTTTCTTTCTATCTGAATTTCTCAGATGAGGTTTTCTTACTATTATACATTGATTCATTCAGACCAGTTTCCTCATCTTTGTTGTCTTTATTATAACATTTTGGTTTACCCTCAGGATCTGAATTTTCTCAGATGAGGTGTTCTTACTATTATACATTGATTCAGACCAGTTTCCTCATCTTTGTTGTCTTTATTATAACATTTTGGTCACTGTACCCTCAGGCCTTCTTTCTATCTGAATTTTCAGATGAGGTGTTCTTACTATTATTTGATTATTCAGAAGTTTCCTCATCTTTGTTGTCTTTATTATAACATTTGGTCACTGTACCCTCAGGCCTTCTTTCTATCTGAATTTCTCAGATGAGGTGTTCTTACTATTATACATTGATTCATTCAGACCAGTTTCCTCATCTTTGTTGTCTTTATTATAACATTTTGGTCACTCTACCCTCAGGCCTTCTTTCTATCTGAATTTCTCAGATGAGGTGTTCTTACTATTATACATTGATTCATTCAGACCAGTTTCCTCATCTTTGTTGTCTTTATTATAACATTTTGGTCACTCTACCCTCAGGCCTTCTTTCTATCTGAATTTCTCAGATGAGGTGTTCTTACTATTATACATTGATTCATTCAGACCAGTTTCCTCATCTTTGTTGTCTTTATTATAACATTTTGGTCACTCTACCCTCAGGCCTTCTTTCTATCTGAATTTCTCAGATGAGGTGTTCTTACTATTATACATTGATTCATTCAGACCTCAGTTTCTTTCATCTTTGTTGTCTTTATTATAACATTTTGGTCACTCAGACCAGTTTCCTCATCTTTGTTGTCTTTATTGCCATTTCAGGCTTCAGGCCTTCTTTCTATCTGAATTTCTCAGATGAATATTTAACATTTTGGATGGCTTCTTTCTATCTGAATTTCTCAGATGTTCTTACTATTATACATTGATTCATTCAGACCAGTTTCCTCATCTTTGTTGTCTTTATTATAACATTTTGGTCACTCTACCCTCAGGCCTTCTTTCTATCTGAATTTCTCAGATGAGGTGTTCTTACTATTATACATTGATTCATTCAGACCAGTTTCCTCATCTTTGTTGTCTTTATTATAACATTTTGGTCACTCTACCCTCAGGCCTTCTTTCTATCTGAATTTCTCAGATGAGGTGTTCTTACTATTATACATTGATTCATTCAGACCAGTTTCCTCATCTTTGTTGTCTTTATTATAACATTTTGGTCACTCTACCCTCAGGCCTTCTTTCTATCTGAATTTCTCAGATGAGGTGTTCTTACTATTATACATTGATTCATTCAGACCAGTTTCCTCATCTTTGTTGTCTTTATTATAACATTTTGGTCACTCTACCCTCAGGCCTTCTTTCTATCTGAATTTCTCAGATGAGGTGTTCTTACTATTATACATTGATTCATTCAGACCAGTTTCCTCATCTTTTTGTTGTCTTTATTATAACATTTTGGTCACTCTACCCTCAGGCCTTCTTTCTATCTGAATTTCTCAGATGAGGTGTTCTTACTATTATACATTGATTCATTCAGACCAGTTTCCTCATCTTTGTTGTCTTTATTATAACATTTTGGTCATACCCTCAGGCCTTCTTTCTATCTGAATTTCTCAGATGAGGTGTTTTACTATTATACATTGATTCATTCAGACCAGTTTCCTCATCTTTGTTGTCTTTATTATAACATTTTGGTCACTCTACCCTCAGGCCTTCTTTCTATCTGAATTTCTCAGATGAGGTGTTCTTACTATTATACATTGATTCATTCAGACCAGTTTCCTCATCTTTGTTGTCTTTATTATAACATTTTGGTCACTCTACCCTCAGGCCTTCTTTCTATCTGAATTTCTCAGATGAGGTGTTCTACTTTACTATTATACATTGATTCATTCAGACCAGTTTCCTCATCTTTGTTGTCTTTATTATAACATTTTGGTCACTCTACCCTCAGGCCTTCTTTTCTATCTGAATTTCTCAGATGAGGTGTTCTTACTATTATACATTGATTCATTCAGACCAGTTTCCTCATCTTTGTTGTCTTTATTATAACATTTTGGTTACCCTCAGGCCTTCTTTCTATCTGAATTTCTCAGATGAGGTGTTCTTACTATTATACATTGATTCATTCAGACCAGTTTCCTCATCTTTGTTGTCTTTATTATAACATTTTGGTCACTCTACCCTCAGGCCTTCTTTCTATCTGAATTTCTCAGATGAGGTGTTCTTACTATTATACATTGATTCATTCATTATAACATTTTGGTCCAGCCTTCTTTCTATCTGAATTTTCAGATGAGGTGTTCTTACTATTATACATTGATTTTCAGACCAGTTTCCTCATCTTTGTCTTTATTATAACATTTTGGTCACTCTACCCTCAGGCCTTCTTTTCTATCTGAATTTCTCAGATGAGGTGTTCTTACTATTATACATTGATTCATTCAGACCAGTTTCCTCATCTTTGTTGTCTTTATTATAACATTTTGGTCACTGTACCCTCAGGCCTTCTTTCTATCTGAATTTCTCAGATGAGGTGTTCTTACTATTATACATTGATTCATTCAGACCAGTTTCCTCATCTTTTGTTGTCTTTATTATAACATTTTGGTCCTCTACCCTCAGGCCTTCTTTCTATCTGAATTTCTCAGATGAGGTGTTCTTACTATTATACATTGATTCATTCAGACCAGTTTCCTCATCTTTTGTTGTCTTTATTATAACATTTTGGTCACTCTACCCTCAGGCCTTCTTTCTATCTGAATTTCTCAGATGAGGTGTTCTTACTATTATACATTGATTCATTCAGACCAGTTTCCTCATCTTTGTTGTCTTTATTATAACATTTTGGTCACTCTACCCTCAGGCCTTCTTTCTATCTGAATTTCTCAGATGAGGTGTTCTTACTATTATACATTGATTCATTCAGACCAGTTTCCTCATCTTTGTTGTCTTTATTATAACATTTTGGTCACTCTACCCTCAGGCCTTCTTTCTATCTGAATTTCTCAGATGAGGTGTTCTTACTATTATACATTGATTCATTCAGACCAGTTTCCTCATCTTTGTTGTCTTTATTATAACATTTTGGTCACTCTACCCTCAGGCCTTCTTTCTATCTGAATTTCTCAGATGAGGTGTTCTTACTATTATACATTGATTCATTCAGACCAGTTTCCTCATCTTTGTTGTCTTTATTATAACATTTTGGTCCCTACCCTCAGGCCTTCTTTCTATCTGAATTTCTCAGATGAGGTGTTCTTACTATTATACATTGATTCATTCAGACCAGTTTCCTCATCTTTGTTGTCTTTATTATAACATTTTGGTCATTACCCTCAGGCCTTCTTTCATCTGACCAGATGAGTTCTTACTATTATACATTGATTCATTCAGACCAGTTTCTCATCTTTGTTGTCTTTTTATTTTGGTAACATTTTGGTCAGGTTTCCTCATCTGTCTTTACCCTCAGGCCTTCTTTTTATCTGAATTTCTCAGATGAGGTGTTCTTACTATTATACATTGATTCATTCAGACCAGTTTCCTCATCTTTGTTGTCTTTATTATAACATTTTGGTCACTCTACCCTCAGGCCTTCTTTCTATCTGAATTTCTCAGATGAGGTGTTCTTACTATTATACATTGATTCATTCAGACCAGTTTCCTCATCTTTGTTGTCTTTATTATAACATTTTGGTTCAGGTCTTTTATCTGAATTTCTCAGATGAGGTGTTTTACTATTATACATTGATTCATTCAGACCAGTTTCCTCATCTTTGTTGTCTTTATTATAACATTTTGGCCTCTACCCTCAGGCCTTCTTTCTATCTGAATTTCTCAGATGAGTGTTCTTACTATTATACATTGATTCATTACATTATAACATTTTGGTTGATTTTCTCAGATAGGTGTTCTTACTATTATACATTCAGACCAGTTTCCTCATCTTTGTTGTCTTTATTATAACATTTTGGTCCTCTACCCTCAGGCCTTCTTTCTATCTGAATTTCTCAGATGAGGTGTTCTTACTATTATACATTGATTCATTCAGACCAGTTTCCTCATCTTTGTTGTCTTTATTATAACATTTTGGTCACTCTACCCTCAGGCCTTCTTTCCTCTGAATTTCTCAGATGAGGTGTTCTTCTACATTGATTCATTGAAGTTTTCTCATCTTTGTTGTCTTTCTTAACATTTTGGTATTATATCATTTTGAGGTGTTCTTACTATTATACATTGATTCATTCAGACCAGTTTCCTCATCTTTGTTGTCTTTATTATAACATTTTGGTCACTTACCCTCAGGCCTTCTTTCTATCTGAATTTTCAGATGAGGTGTTCTTACTATTATACATTGATTCATTCAGACCAGTTTCCTCATCTTTGTTGTCTTTATTATAACATTTTGGTCCTCTACCCTCAGGCCTTCTTTCTATCTGAATTTCTCAGATGAGGTGTTTTCTATACATTGAAGTTTTCATCTTTTCAGATTGAACATTTTTGTTACCCTCAGGCCTTCTTTTCTGAATTTCTCAGATGAGGTGTTCTTACTATTATACATTGATTCATTCAGACCAGTTTCCTCATCTTTGTTGTCTTTATTATAACATTTTGGTCACTCTACCCTCAGGCCTTCTTTCTATCTGAATTTCTCAGATGAGGTGTTCTTACTATTTACATTGATTCATTAGTTTCCTCATCTTTGTTGTCTTTATTTCATTCAGACCAGTTTCTTTCTCATCTTTGTTGTTCTTTATTATAATTGATTTTGGTCATCTTTTGTTGTCTACATTTTTGGTCCTCAGGCCTTCTTTCTATCTGAATTTCTCAGATGAGGTGTTCTTACTATTATACATTGATTCATTCAGACCAGTTTCCTCATCTTTGTTGTCTTTATTATAACATTTTGGAACCCTCAGGCCTTCTTTCATCTGAATCAGATGAGGTGTTCTTACTATTATACATTGATTCATTCAGACCAGTTTCCTCATCTTTGTTGTCTTTATTATAACATTTTGGTCACTCTACCCTCAGGCCTTCTTTCTATCTGAATTTCTCAGATGAGGTGTTCTTACTATTATACATTGATTCATTCATTCACCAGTTTCCTCATCTTTGTTGTCTTTATTATAACATTTTGGTCACTGTACCCTCAGGCCTTCTTTCTATCTGAATTTCTCAGATTGTTCTTACTATTATACATTGATTCATTCAGACCAGTTTCCTCATCTTTTGTTGTCTTTATTTATTATAATCTGAATTTTTGGTCACTCTACCCTCAGGCCTTCTTTCTATCTGAATTTCTCAGATGAGGTGTTCTTACTATTATACATTGATTCATTCAGTTTCCTCATCTTTGTTGTCTTTATTATAACATTTTGGTCACTCTACCCTCAGGCCTTCTTTCTATCTGAATTTCTCAGATTGTTCTTTATTATACATTGATTCTTTAGTTTTCATCTTTGTTGTCTTTATTATAACATTTTGGTCACTCTACCCTCAGGCCTTCTTTCTATCTGAATTTCTCAGATGAGGTGTTCTTACTATTATACATTGATTCATTCAGACCAGTTTCCTCATCTTTGTTGTCTTTATTATAACATTTTGGTCACTTACCCTCAGGTCTTCTTTCTATCTGAATTTCTCAGATGAGGTGTTCTTACTATTATACATTGATTCATTCAGACCAGTTTCCTCATCTTTGTTGTCTTTATTATAACATTTTGGTCACTCTACCCTCAGGCCTTCTTTCTATCTGAATTTCTCAGATGAGGTGTTCTTACTATTATACATTGATTCATTCAGACCAGTTTCCTCATCTTTGTTGTCTTTATTATAACATTTTTGGTCATACCCTCAGGCCTTCTTTCTATCTGAATTTCTCAGATGAGGTGTTCTTACTATTATACATTGATTCATTCAGACCAGTTTCCTCATCTTTGTTGTCTTTATTATAACATTTTGGTCACTCTACCCTCAGGCCTTCTTTCTATCTGAATTTCTCAGATGAGGTGTTCTTACTATTATACATTGATTCATTCAGACCAGTTTCCTCATCTTTGTTGTCTTTATTATAACATTTTGGTCACTCTGATTCATTCAGACCTCAGGCCATTTTGGTCACTCTACCTCAGGCCACTCTTTCTATCTGAATTTCTCAGATGAGGTGTTCTTACTATTATACATTGATTCATTCAGACCAGTTTCCTCATCTTTGTTGTCTTTATTATAACATTTTGGTCACTCTACCCTCAGGCCTTCTTTTATCTGAATTTCTCAGATGAGGTGTTCTTACTATTATACATTGATTCATTCAGACCAGTTTCCTCATCTTTGTTGTCTTTATTATAACATTTTGGTCACTCTACCCTCAGGCCTTCTTTCTATCTGAATTTCTCAGATGAGGTGTTCTTACTATTATACATTGATTCATTCAGACCAGTTTCCTCATCTTTGTTGTCTTTATTATAACATTTTGGTCACTCTACCCTCAGGCCTTCTTTCTATCTGAATTTCTCAGATGAGGTGTTCTTACTATTATACATTGATTCATTCAGACCAGTTTCCTCATCTTTGTTGTCTTTATTATAACATTTTGGTCACTCTACCCTCAGGCCTTCTTTCTATCTGAATTTCTCAGATGAGGTGTTCTTACTATTATACATTGATTCATTCAGACCAGTTTCCTCATCTTTGTTGTCTTTATTATAACATTTTGGTCACTCTACCCTCAGGCCTTCTTTCTATCTGAATTTCAGGTTCTTACTATTTCATTGATTCATTCAGACCAGTTTCCTCATCTTTGTTGTCTTTATTATAACATTTTGGTCACTCTACCCCCTCAGGCCTTCTTTCTATCTATTTTCTCAGATGAGGTGTTCTTTGATTCATTCAGACCAGTTTCCTCATCTTTGTTGTCTTTATTATAACATTTTTTTGGTCTTTTCTATCTGAATTTCTCAGATGAGGTGTTCTTACTATTATACATTGATTCATTCAGACCAGTTTCCTCATCTTTGTTGTCTTTATTATAACATTTTGGTATACCCTCAGGCCTTCTTTCTAATTTCTCAGATGAGGTGTTCTTACTATTATACATTGATTCATTCAGACCAGTTTCCTCATCTTTGTTGTCTTTATTATAACATTTTGGTCACTCTACCCTCAGGCCTTCTTTCTATCTGAATTTCTCAGATGAGGTGTTCTTACTATTATACATTGATTCATTCAGACCAGTTTCCTCATCTTTGTTGTCTTTATTATAACATTTTGGTCACTCTACCCTCAGGCCTTCTTTCTATCTTCAGATGAGGTGTTCTTTATTATTACATTGATTCATTCAGACCAGTTTCCTCATCTTTGTTGTCTTTATTATAACATTTTGGTCACTCTACCCTCAGGCCTTCTTTCTATCTGAATTTCTCAGATGAGGTGTTCTTACTATTATACATTGATTCATTCAGACCAGTTTCCTCATCTTTGTTGTCTTTATTATAACATTTTGGTCACTCTACCCTCAGGCCTTCTTTCTTTCTCATCTGAATTTACATTGATTCATTTGTTTCCTCTTTGTTTTATTCATTTTAACATTTTGATGAGGTGTCTATTATTTATTCATTAAGTTTCCTCATCTTTGTTGTCTTTATTATAACATTTTGGTCACTCTACCTCAGGCCTTCTTTCTATCTGAATTTCTCAGATGAGGTGTTCTTACTATTATACATTGATTCATTAGACCAGTTTCCTCATCTTTATTTTTTTGTCTACCCTTTTATTATAACATTTTGGTGGCCTTCTTTCTATCTGAATTTCTCAGATGAGGTGTTCTTACTATTATACATTGATTCATTCAGACCAGTTTCCTCATCTTTGTTGTCTTTATTATAACATTTTGGTCACTACCCTCAGGCCTTCTTTCTATCTGAATTTCTCAGATGAGGTGTTCTTACTATTATACATTGATTCATTCAGACCAGTTTCCTCATCTTTGTTGTCTTTATTATAACATTTTGGTCACTCTACCCCTCAGGCCTTCTTTTTCTATCTGAATTTCTCAGATGAGGTGTTCTTACTATTATACATTGATTCATTCAGACCAGTTTCCTCATCTTTGTTGTCTTTATTATAACATTTTGGTCACTCTACCCTCAGGCCTTCTTTCTATCTGAATTTCTCAGATGAGGTGTTCTTACTTTATTATACATTTTGATTCATTCAGACCAGTTTCATTCAGACTAGTTCATCATCTTTTGTTGTCTTTCTATTTATTATAACATTTTGGTCACTCTACATTGATTCAGGCCAGTTTCTTTCTTTATCTGAATTTCTCAGATGAGGTGTTTTTTTATCTATTATACATTGATTCATTCAGACCAGTTTCCTCATCTTTGTTGTCTTTATTATAACATTTTGGTCACTCTACCCTCAGGCCTTCTTTCTATCTGAATTTCTCAGATGAGGTGTTCTTCTATTATTCATTCAACCAGTTTTGGTAACATTTTGGTCACTCTACCCTCAGGCCTTCTTTCTATCTGAATTTCTCAGATGAGGTGTTCTTACTATTATACATTGATTCATTCAGACCAGTTTCCTCATCTTTGTTGTCTTTATTATAACACCTTTGGTCTGAATTTCTCAGATGAGGTGTTCTTCTATTTTTGATTCATTCAGAAGTTTCCTCATCTTTGTTGTCTTTATTATGATTTTGGTCACTCTACCCTCAGGCCTTCTTTTATCTGAATTTCTCAGATGACTATTATACATTGATTCATTCAGACCAGTTTCCTCATCTTTGTTGTCTTTATTATAACATTTTGGTCACTCTATACCTTGGCCTTCTTTCTATCTGAATTTCTCAGATGAGGTGTTCTTACTATTATACATTGATTCATTCAGACCAGTTTCTCATCTTTGTTGTCTTTATTATAACATTTTGGTCACTTGCCCTCAGGCCTTCTTTCTATCTGAATTTCTCAGATGAGGTGTTCTTACTATTATACATTGATTCATTCAGACCAGTTTTCCTATTATATTCATCACTACCTCAGGCCTTCTTTCTATCTGAATTTTCAGATGAGGTGTTCTTACTATTATACATTGATTCATTCAGACCAGTTTCCTCATCTTTTTTGTCTTTATTATAACATTTTGGTCACTCTACCCTCAGGCCTTCTTTCTATCTGAATTTCTCAGATGAGGTGTTCTTACTATTATACATTGATTCATTCAGACCAGTTTCCTCATCTTTGTTGTCTTTATTATAACATTTTGGTCACTCTACCCTCAGGCCTTCTTTCTATCTGAATTTCTCAGATGAGGTGTTCTTACTATTATACATTGATTCATTCAGACCAGTTTCCTCATCTTTGTTGTCTTTATTATAACATTTTGGTCACTCTACCCTCAGGCCTTCTTTCTATCTGAATTTCTCAGATGAGGTGTTCTTACTATTATACATTGATTCATTCAGACCAGTTTCCTCATCTTTGTTGTCTTTATTATAACATTTTGGTCACTCTGCCCTCAGGCCTTCTTTTCTATCTGAATTTCTCAGATGAGGTGTTCTTACTATTATACATTGATTCATTCAGACCAGTTTCCTCATCTTTGTTGTCTTTATTATAACCTGTTACCCTCATTTTGGTGTTCTTACTATTATACATTGATTCATTCAGACCAGTTTCCTCATCTTTGTTGTCTTTATTATAACATTTTGGTCACTCTACCCTCAGGCCTTCTTTCTATCTGAATTTCTCAGATGAGGTGTTCTTACTATTATACATTGATTCATTCAGACCAGTTTCCTCATCTTTGTTGTCTTTATTATAACATTTTTGGATTCTACCCTCAGGCCTTCTTTCTATCTGAATTTCTCAGATTTCCTTCTTTGTTGTCTTTATTATACATTGATTCATTCAGACCAGTTTCCTCATCTTTTGTTGTCTTTATTATAACATTTTGGTCACTCAGACCAGTTTCCTCATCTTTGTTGTCTTTATTATAACATTTTGGTCACCTACCCTCAGGCCTTCTTTCTATCTGAATTTTCAGATGAGGTGTTCTTACTATTATACATTGATTCATTCAGACCAGTTTCCTCATCTTTGTTGTCTTTATTATAACATTTTGGTCACTCTACCCTCAGGCCTTCTTTCTATCTGAATTTCTCAGATGAGGTGTTCTTACTATTATACATTGATTCATTCAGACCAGTTTCCTCATCTTTGTTGTCTTTATTATAACATTTTGGTCACTCTACCCTCAGGCCTTCTTTCTATCTGAATTTCTCAGATGAGGTGTTCTTACTATTATACATTGATTCCTTCAGACTAGTTTCCTCATCTTTGTTGTCTTTATTATAACATTTTGGTCACTCCACCCTCAGGCCTTCTTTCTATCTGAATTTCTCAGATGAGGTGTTCTTACTATTATACATTGATTCATTCAGACCAGTTTCCTCATCTTTGTTGTCTTTATTATAACATTTTGGTCACTTACCCTCAATCTGAATTTTCAGATGAGGTGTTCTTACTATTATACATTGATTCATTCAGACCAGTTTCCTCATCTTTGTTTCTTTATTATAACATTTTGGTCACTCTACCCTCAGGCCTTCTTTCTATCTGAATTTCTCAGATGAGTGTTATTACTATTATACATTGATTCATTCAGACCAGTTTTCATCTTTGTTGTCTTCTTTATTATAACATTTTGATTCTGAATTTTCAGATGAGGTGTTCTTACTATTATACATTGATTCATTCAGACCAGTTTCCTCATCTTTCATCTTTATTATAACATTTTGGTCACTCTACCCTCTTTTTTATCTGAATTTTTGGTTCTTACTATTATACATTGATTCATTCAGAACCAGTTTCCTCATCTTTGTTGTCTTTTATTCCTAAGACCCTGAGGCTTTTCTTTATCTGAATTTCTCAGATGAGTGTTCTTACTATTATACATTGATTCATTCAGACCAGTTTATCATTTTTGTTGTCTTTATTATAACATACTTGATTTCTATCTGAATTTCTCAGATGAGGTGTTCTTACTATTATACATTGATTCATTCAGACCAGTTTCTCATCTTTGTTGTCTTTATTATAACATTTTGGTCACTATGCCTGAAGGCCTTCTTTCTATCTGAATTTCTAAGATGAGGTGTTCTTACTATTATACATTGATTCATTCAGACCAGTTTCCTCATCTTTGTTGTCTTTATTATAACATTTTGGTCACTTACCCTCAGGCCTTCTTTCTATCTGAATTTCTCAGATGAGGTGTTCTTACTATTATACATTGATTCATTCAGACCAGTTTTTCTTTGTTGTCTTTATTATAACATTTTGGACCCTCAGGCCTTCTTTCTATCTGAATTTCTCAGATGAGGTGTTCTTACTATTATACATTGATTCATTCAGACCAGTTTCCTCATCTTTGTTGTCTTTATTATAACATTTTGGTCACTGTACCCTCAGGCCTTTCTTTCTATCTGAATTTCTCAGATGAGGTGTTCTTACTATTATACATTGATTCATTCAGACCAGTTTCCTCATCTTTGTTGTCTTTATTATAACATTTTGGTCACTCTACCCTCAGGCCTTCTTTCTATCTGAATTTCTCAGATGAGGTGTTCTTACTATTATACATTGATTCATTCAGACCAGTTTCCTCATCTTTGTTGTCTTTATTATAACATTTTGGTCACTTACCCTCTTTTCATCTGAATTTCTCCAGATGAGGTGTTCTTACTATTATACATTGATTCATTCAGACCAGTTTCCTCATCTTTGTTGTCTTTATTATAACATTTTGGTCACTGTACCCTCAGGCCTTCTTTTCTATCTGAATTTCTCAGATGAGGTGTTCTTACTATTATACATTGATTCATTCAGACCAGTTTCCTCATCTTTGTTGTCTTTATTATAACATTTTGGTCACTCTACCTCAGGCCTTCTTTCTATCTGAATTTCTAAGATGAGGTGTTCTTACTATTATACATTGATTCATTCAGACCAGTTTCCTCATCTTTGTTGTCTTCTTAATTGGACCAGTTTTTCTTTTGTCTTCTATTATACCATTCAGGTTTCCTCATCTTTGTTGTCTTTATTATAACATTTTGGTCACTGTACCCTCAGACCTTTCTTTCTATCTGAATTTCTCAGATGAGGTGTTCTTACTATTATACATTGATTCATTCAGACCAGTTTCCTCATCTTTGTTGTCTTTATTATAACATTTTGGTCACTCTACCCTCAGGCCTTCTTTCTATCTGAATTTCTCAGATGAGGTGTTCTTACTATTATACATTGATTCATTCAGACCAGTTTCTCATCTTTGTTGTCTTTATTATAACATTTGGTTTACCCTCAGGCCTTCTTTCTATGAATTTCTAAGATGAGGTGTTCTTACTATTATACATTGATTCATTAGTTTCCTCATCTTTGTTGTCTTTATTATAACATTTTTCATACCAGGCCTTTTGAATTTCTCAGATGAGGTGTTCTTACTATTATACATTGATTCATTCAGACCAGTTTCCTCATCTTTCTTGTCTTTATTATAACATTTTGGTCACTCTACTCCCAGGCCTTCTTTCTATCTGAATTTCTCAGATGAGGTGATGTTACTATTATACATTGATTTATTCATACAAATTTCCTTATCTGAAGGTTCATTGGGATTTGTGAAAGATACCTTTTTAATCTCTGTAAAATATTAAGAACTCGGTAGATTTTGTTAGAAACAAAAAAAAATAGTACTTAATCTTTACATAACAGCAATTTACGTAGTGAATTCTGGACAGTCTCCACACAGATAAAGAAGAGACTTGCGGCAGCAGAAATCTGTTTTTACAGAAGGATGCAGAGAATACTATAGACTGAACATGTGAGAAGTGATGAAGCTTACAGAAAATGGAAGCAAAAGAACACTTATTCTTAACATAAGGGAAGAGACAATAACGAAGAAACAGGTCCTTAGAAAATTTGATACCCATGAGAAATATTGGAGGCAAGAGAAAAGCAGTCCATAACGTACCTAATGAGCTTTTGTAAATGGTTGGCAGAGCAGGTATTAGAAAAGATAGAAAAACACAAAATTTATTTACATAGGACAGGAACTTGTGGAGAGCCATCATCAACCATATTCTAAAAGTACATAGCACATAGAAGAAGTATATACTTCTTCTCACTTCTATATCTGAGATGTACATTGTCTAACATAGATGTTTTGATAATTTATCAATTCTTGCTCATGGTACTGATGAATGGTCTTTATTGCTCTCGAGTGATCTGCTATCCTGAACACCAAGCCATCGAGCTAGGTGTTTTGGTCACATACCAACCAATTTTATTGACTAAATATGTTATGGCACAGAATGCTCCACTAATGACCTTTGAATCTTGATGGAGGACTGTGATGTTCAGCATGATAGATTCATTAATATCTGAATTAACTAACTCTATTCTTAGGTATTTCTTCTATTTTGTAAGTTTCTACATTTTTCATATATATGTCTTTCCATTTGTATTCATAGATCTTCTATTCAGTTTTCTTAATCTATTCTTCATGACTCTTATAATGCATATATATATTTTTTTTTTTAACATACGTGTGTTAGCACGTGTGATACCCTGACTTCATCAGCCGCCGACCAGGGGTGATCTCACGGTTTCGGTGGCTATGGCAGGACCGCCACCCCAGGCGCCACCAGCAGCATTTGCCACCAGGCAGGGTATGAAAAAAAAAAAATAATTGATCGTTCCTCTTTGCAAATTCTTAATGAAATAAATAAAACGATTGTTCCTCTTTGCAGCTTCTGTCCGTAATGAAAGTTCCTGAATGCGTTTGCCGTTATTGACGTGCTCGTAAAAATCGTTATAAACGGCTATGCAAATATTTCACCTGCGCATGTTAGGTCATGATGATGCGCGCATAATATTTCACTAATGTTTGTTCTGATCTTAACTTTCCTTTCTAAATTTGTCGTCGATTTGGTCGTTTTTCCTCTTTTTATCTTTTCCATTACCGGTTCAAATCACTCAAAGCAAACGTCGTATATTATTCTACAAAAGGAACTGATCTTTTGCCCTATGTGACCCTTAAGATTGTTATTAAGGATAAAAGAAAGCTCTTTGTCAAGATTAGTCCAAACAGTCTTCTGGTTACCTTTTATTTTCTATAGATTTAATTACATATATAAATTTATGTATTAGTTTTTAAAGTATTGTTTTGTTTACCAAATTTTAAAAGTTTCAAATTTCTTCTGTCTGAATTTATGGGATAAGTAATTATAATTTACACTAATTACATCCGGACTATTATCCTCATTCTGTTGTTATTATGTTTCAGCTGTTATAAGATGTGTATCAATCTGAATAACTTGCAAGGAATTTCAAACTGAATGCTTTATTTAATCTGTAAGCCTATAATTTATATTGTGTATATTCTGTTCTGCATGATGCTGAGGTTTCACTTAAAATGTCCAGGGAATCAGATGAAGTGTACTAGTGCTTTTATCCACTATGACATATCCTATAAGATAATTTATGACTTTTTTAATACTTTATTTCTAATACTTGTTATTTCTTTCTTACCAGCTGTATTTTTTATCTTTCAAATATTTTTAACAATGAGAATAATAACAAATGTTCTCATATAATTGATAATGATTTTATACTTTTAATTCTTTTCTTATTTCTTGTTTTGTTTCTGTTATCATCATTAAAGCAACATTTGATTATGAACTGTTTATTCTGACATCCAGTGTAAAATATATGTGTGTCTATGCTTATAGGTTTCTATGTACATACCTCTGTTTACTGCTCCTTCTAGTGTAAAATATATATGTGTCTATGCTTGTAGGTTTCTATGTACATACCTCTGTTTACTGATTCTTCCAGTGTAAAATATATGCGTGTCTATGCTTGTAGGTTTCTATGTACATACCTCTGTTTACTGCTCCTTCCAGTGTAAAATATATGCGTGTCTATACTTGCAGGTTTCTATGTACATACCTCTGTTTACTGCTCCTTCTAGTGTAAAATATATGTATGTCTATGCTTGTAGGTTTCTATGTACATACCTCTGTTTACTGCTCCTTCTAGTGTAAAATATATGCGTGTCTATACTTGCAGGTTTCTATGTACATACCTCTGTTTACTGCTCCTTCCAGTGTAAAATATATGCGTGTCTATGCTTGTAGGTTTCTATGTACATACCTCTGTTTACTGCTCCTTCCAGTGTAAAATATATGCATGTCTATGCTTGTAGGTTTCTATGTACATACCTTTGTTTACTGCTCCTTCTGGTGTAAAATATATGTGTCTATGCTTGTAGGTTTCTATGTACATACCTCTGTTTACTGCTCCTTCTGCTGGATGGTCTTGCATGGTCCAATGATACCAAGAACAATTAATGATATTGGAAGTTTTAAATGGCTGGTTTGCCACTCTAGGTAGTAAGGTTGAAGATGAGGATCCAGACTAAGCATAACCAACCCCGAAGACCCAACTGTGACAATTACAACAGATCTCAAAGGTTAAGCCAGCTTGTAAAGAAGGCTGCGTGTTACAGACATGCTACAGAAGGTACCACTAGAAGTTATAATAAAGTCAGTGTCAGTCCATTGAAATTTCATAACTAAACTCTGCCTGTCTCGTTTTATATGTGCCACAGAGAAAGTCTGTGAAATCAAATGTGTGTGTCACTTCATGGCATATTGAGATCCACCTTAAATAAATTCATTCCATCAGCATTTTCTTCTACTCTGATTTTCTCTTGCAAAGCCAAACAATGATAGGGAATGTATGATGAAAGCAGGATTTGGTGAAACTGGAAGCTTCTAGTCCTGAACCTGCATTTTGGTAGTGACTATCATCATCATCATCATCATCATCATCATCAACAACAACAGCAGCATCATAAAGGAAATGATCAGCAATGAAGAAATTAAATTCATGGATACAGGATAAAGCCAACGCTGTTGATGACGACAAGTATCTCTAACATTTTATTCTTAGCCAATTATGCTGCTTTTAAATATCTTATTCTAGTAAGTTTTCCATATCTATTATTATTAGATACTAGCAAATTATGCATAAAATATAGGATTATATATAAATTGACACTTTTTCCTTGGATTGAAGTATATGTGTAATTTACCTAGGATTATCTGCCTACAATTTGAAACAGGTTAAAAAGTAGAGTTTGGATTACTAGAATATTACATGAATTGAAGAAGTTTTCCTTTTTCCATCTAACATTCCCCCTGTATGTAATCTGTATGTAGAATCACAGATGTATCTTTATAGATGAAGAATTGTGGTTCTCTTTTTATCAACATTTTTCATCTATAGCCTATGATCACCTGATCATAGAATGAAAGTATGTTCCTAGATGTAGATAATGGCCTTACACTTACTACTGCCTACCATAGGATTTGTCAACTGACATTGTTTTTTTTGTTTTTTTTGTCAGCTGTCTTCATATTATACTTGTTAGTGGTTCACTGTATTTGTTTTCATTAGACAGGTAGCTAGAAATACCAGGAACATTGTAAACTAATTCTTCAAATAGATGTTTTGGTGCAACAAAAAATTACTCATCCTTCTTTTTCCTCATTTCTCTTATTCTTTTTTACTCAATAACTTTGTATCTTCACACTTATTTTTTTTATAAACATGGTAATTGTTTGGATGATCTCTTCACTATGGTGCCTCAAACTCTTTGAATTTAAATGCAGTACTAGATTGGTGATGAGGTCTCATCAATTTACATTTGAGTTGGCTAGATGTAATTGTAACAGTTTCTTTTTTTTTGCATATTCCAGCCAACATTAATCTGCAAATTTTAAATGCAATGTCAATGACTTTTTAATGTCCTCTTGATTACTCTTCTTTTGTTCTTGATCCTTAGCAATGTTTCTGTTTTCTAATTTTCTACACCCAGTAACCCCTGTTGTTTCAGTGGCTTTACTACCTTGCATGGGGTGAACTCAAAAAAAAAATTATTACAAATAAGTCCCGTAAAAATTTTTGTGGTAACACTGTTGAGGTGAGCATTTTGCTATGACACCTAGACTTTATGAATATAAGCACAATACTAAACTGCCAATAAGTTCTAATCAATATGTAATTGACATAGCTAGGTGTAACTGTAAATTCTATGCTTACAGTTTCTTTTCTT
The DNA here is from genome assembly GCA_903632075.3 of Acanthosepion pharaonis. Lineage (NCBI taxonomy): Eukaryota > Metazoa > Mollusca > Cephalopoda > Sepiida > Sepiidae > Acanthosepion > Acanthosepion pharaonis. The sequence continues at coordinate 423,087 of CAHIKZ030001128.1, forward strand.
GCACTTTTCACTTGTGGAATCACTTCCGGCTCCATACTTTCCAACCAACTTTAATCTGCAAAAATTTGAATGCAATGTCAATTTCTATCTACTGACCTCTTGATTACTCTCTTCTCTTTCTGCTCATTATTAATGTTTCTGTTCTTAATACTTCCACACCCAACAGTAACACCTTGTGTCTTAGTGGCTTTACTGCCTTTCTTGTGGAACTCTCTTCCGGTTCCATGCTTTCCAACCAACTTTAATCTGCAATAATTTAAATGCAATTGCAAAATGTTAATTGCTATCTACGTTCCTCTTGATTCCTCTTTCTTCTTCCTGCTCATTATTAATGTTTCTTTTCCTAATTCTTCCACACCCTGTGACCCCTTGTGTCTTAGGGGCTTTACTGCCTTGCTTGGTGTGAATTCAATTAAAAACCAAAAAAAAAACATCTGTATCATCTGAACAGCTGTTATAGTCAGATTGGCAAAAATGCTCAACAAAAGAGAAACAACAAAATTCTTAATAAACAATAAGAAAAGGAAGAAAAAGAATAGGATAAAATAATACTAAGCAAACAATATATATGCAAATCAAAGCTAGTCAAAGCAACAGTATAAAGGAAAAAAATTCACAAAATAAGAATTATGGTCACATGCAAAAGAGATACAGTCAAGTGATTATAACATTCCAACTTCAAGACAAAAAAGAACAAAAATATTGTGGATGAGACTGATAAGTAGCCCATTTTATTGTTTAGGAAGAAATCCTGGCATTCATCTAGAGTATTTTGTCTATGAATTTGGAGATGAGAGGGTTTTTAGAAGTCATTGGAACCAACATATAACATACAGTTTTAACTATTGATTTTTTACAAGTTGACCTATCAAAACTATATGATTATTCTCTTTGTCTTTCTCTTAATTTAATTTTTACTAATTCTCCACTTTGGTCAGCTTTCTCTGTACACTTAATTTGTACCAGTTTACTTTTTCCCCCAGCACTTTCCTTACAGTTTGTTTTTAGTAGTACTCATTCCCTATTTGGGATAGTTTTTTTGTAGCATTGCAACTTAAACCAGACACCGGGTTCATTCTCAGAGTGCAGTTTCTTACCCATGAAATAAAAACGTAAGCCAATTGTAGCAGTAAGCAAATTTTATTTGGTTGTAACCCTCCGCTGTAGACGAGCATGGCAGAGATGAAGTCGAGGCAAGTGGGCAAACAGTCTAATGGGTATGTCTTCTTTTTCATGTTTTGGCAAGTGGCCTCTTGCTCCTCTCTGTCAGCTCTCTGTCTGTGGGTCACTCTGTTCCTCCTAGGAATCCGTCTTATAGAGAACAGCATTCTTTGTCTTGTCATCTTTGTCTAAAAAAGTAATTTATCAAAAACCCAAAGTCTTGTTCCACTCGGTGACTTTCTTTGTCAGGATCCTCTAACATGGTTCTTGTAAGGTCCACTTCACTTAGCTGATAATCATCAAGGCAATAACTGTCAAAACAGTTTCTGTAACATCCCTCAGATGTTTTCATTTAACAAGATATCAACTGACACTGATAACAATACATTATACTTTTGCCTTTTAATGACCTGATAATTCATTTTCATTCTTTCTTCTGCCTTGTCTATTTTCTCTCCTTTCTTTTCTTCAAATAACCAATATCCATTGATGATCCATATTTTTCCACCCTATTTCTCCAATCCCTTAATGAATTGGGATAGATGCTTTCCAAAAGTTAAGCAAAATATTAAGAAACAGAAAAATTTCATTAGAAACAAAAGCAAGAGTATTGAACTGTTACATAATATCAGTCCTTTTAGAAGGCAGTGAATGCTAGACAATCTCCTCACAGATGAAGAAGAGACTTGAAGCAACAGAAACAAACAGTCCTCCTATATGGCAGTAAAAGCTGGACAATCTTTTCACAGATGAAGAAGAGACTTGAAGGATGAGAAATTTGGTTTTACAGAATATACAATAATGAAATGAACATTTAAACAATGACAAGGTTTTAGGAAAAATGGAAATAAAATGGACATTTATACTTAGAATCAGAAAGAGAAAGTTTAAGTTTCTTGGGCACATATTAAGAAAAGTGAGCTTGGAGAATTTGACACTCACAGGAGAGACAGTGGAAAGCAGCAAGTAACCTACCTAAAAAGCTTTTTATAAATAGTTAGTAGAACAGGGATTAGGAAAGATAGCAAAAAGAGAAACTTTACTAACATTTACAAAGGACTGGAAATTGTGGAGAGCCATGATCATTTATATCTTGAAGAGAGACTACATAGAAGAATAGAGATTAGGAGAGATGGCAAAAAGACTAACTTTACTAACATTTACAAAGGACAGGAAATTGTGGAGAGCCATGATCATTTATATCTTGAAGAGAGGCTATATAGAAGAATAGAGATTAGGAGAGATAGCAAAAAGACTAACTTTACTAACATTTACAAAGGACAAGAAATTGTGGAGAGCCATGATCATTTATATCTTTAAAAGAGACTACATAGAAAAATAGAGATTAGGAGAGATAGCAAAAAGACTAACTTTACTAACATTTACAAAGGACAGGAAATTGTGAAGAGCCATGATCATTTATATCTTTAAGAGAGACTACATAGAAGAATAGAGATTAGGAGAGATGGCAAAAAGACTAACTTTACTAAGAGCTAAAAATGGTGAGGAAATTGTTGAGAGCCACAATGGCCTAAATCCTGAAAGGACACAGCACATGATTAAGACAATTAAAGAAAGCTTTGATCTGCTTTAAAAAGTGATTTACATGCACTAAAACTTGGATACTTATCAAATAATATTGTCTACATTCTCACTGTTGTTTCTTTGCCTAGATACATCTCTCCCTAAAAAGCAGATTCTCTACCCAACTTTATTTTTACTCAGTTTATTCTACCCTTCTATTTTGCAAGATAGTAAACCCCTTTTTTGTATTTTTAGTTTTTACATTGCATTAACCCTAAGCTTACACTTTGCTGTATTAAAATACTTACATCTGCTTTTAGATTGTTCCTGGGTTTTTTTGTTTCTTTAAAGATCTTACATTCTTTGTGGCTATGCACAGAAATATATTTTTGCACAATGAAGAAAAGAAATATGACACTCTTAGCAAGAAAAGACCCCAAAGGAATCTGTCTTCCTTGCAATAAAAGAGACAAAAGTGTGCTCCCTAATTATAAATAAACACAAACAAATAAATCTATCAAATTATATAATTAATGCTCATCAAGAAAAATATACTTACTTTGTTTAATATGTTAAAAATTGTTTCATAATGATATCTTTTATCATTTAGTTTAGATGTTGTGTAATTTTTGTTTGAATTACTTTCCTTATTATTTATTTTGATCAAATATAATGAAACATTTGGAACAAATATAATGAAGCATTTGAAATCCTTTTTTTTTTTTAATATGAGATGAAATATGATTAGATTTTCAGGATTTCAGTTATTAAAAAAAGAAATGAATTTTGACAAAAAATGTTAAGTTTAAAATTGCATTGATGGAAATAATAAGCTTCTTCTTCTTCAATGCATGTACAAAATGACCAAATTATTGCTCATTCTTTCAAAGTTACATTCACAAAATAGGAAAATAAATTTAATATATTTATATAAAAATTCATTTTATAGGTATTTGATTATCAATATTACAACCAATATTTATATTGTTTGGAATACTGTCCTCATCTTTATTTTATTTTTTATTTTTTTATTTTTTTTTTTAAGCGTTTCACCCCAAGCAAGGCGAGAAGCCACTAGGACGCAAGGGGTTACAGAAAATTTAGAGCAAGATCAGATTGGAGTGATAGAAGAAAGGATGAGGAGAAGGGTAGTGGATAGATCAAGGCAACTGGAAAGGTCGATTGACATTACATTTGAATAGTTGGAGATTATAGCTCTCAGGGAAAGTGGAATAGGGAAGGGAGTTCCACAGGTGAGAGGTGCAAGACATGAAGCTTTTGGAGTAGAAGAGACAGCTACATTTAGGAGTTTCGACAGTGAAAGTGTGAGAGCGGGATGCCAGCCTCATAGGGTACTTGAACTCATGAATTCTGGGAACCAGTGAATGCAACTCCTCAGAGCATTTCCATATTAACAACATTTCACCGTTACAGGATCTGCCCTTCTTTAGGTGATTGGAATTTTGAACTGACCCCTTTATTTCATTTACTGGGGTAGATTGTTCTAGTTCCATGTGCCATACCTCTTCCAGATGTTTCAGTTATCTCCCTTTAACTCAACTCTCCAAGTTTTTGTTCACCACTGCCCTAGCCAAGTATTGAACTCACAACTCCTTGGGCCAAGTCACTGGATCCAACCAGTGGCTTTATCCATTGGGCCATGTGTCCTTGAATATGGCAATAAAGATGAGGACAACAGCTTAAACAATGTAAAAACTAACTAGGCAAGGAGGAAGATGTTAAATATGTAGAAAATTTTATATTTTTCATTAATATATCATTGATGTTGTTTGATATTGGATAGTTGAGTTAAAGGGATATAACTGAGACATCTGGAAGAGGAACTAGAACAATTCACCCTGATAGATGAAATAAAAGGTACAGTTCAAAGTTCCAATCGCCCAAAGAAGGCTGGAGTGTACAATAGCCGAAACATTGTGAATATATTAACAAAGATGAGGACAACATTCCGAACAATGTAAATAATGTAAATAATTACAATAACTCATTTCAGAAATATAGACAAATATAGAAAGTAATTATTCAAAAGTAATCCATTGGAAATAAAACTGATTTATAATTTTGCAAATGCTGAAATTTTTAATTATCTTAAAAGGCTAGGAAAATGAATATAATTGATATATCATTGACATTCTTTTATATTGGAGAGTTGAGTTAAAGGAATTTCATACTCTGTATGTAACAAGTATTATGGGATGGAGTGTAAAGATTTTCCTCAGTGCAGTTAATTCTACAAAATCAGAAATTAAACTGACACACTTGAAAAAGAGAAACAACTTAACGAATGTATTAAATTCAACAGGTTTAATGTATAAAAAGAGGTGTATTCACAATAGGTAAAAAAAAGAAGACATGTTAATATATTTTATATTTGTGGACTTAATTGTTAGTAAAATGTCCAAAGAATAAGTGATATTTGTGGCTTCTTGGCATCTGTACTCCTTTAATGTTAGAATGGAATGGTTCCAGTAAATGTGTGGTCACTATAGTTGTTACTTGCAAAAATGGAAGATTTTAGGATCAAATTTACCATGTGGTCCCAAAAAGAGATCCTGATTGGACAGTAGTTAATCAATCAGACTTCTGGAAGTAAGGTTTCCAAGTTCATTGTTGATCTTTAGATGGTAAATGATCAGCTCCCTTTGCTATATCTCTATAAAACTATATTTTTTTATATATATATTACACTCTTGTTATTCGATCAAGCACTATAAAGAAAAGGGTAATTTCAAAACAGTAGTTAACACCACTATTAATGCACCACACTTCATTAATGAATTGTGACCTCTGGTTGCTGGCATTTGTATGCATCCATATATAATATGTTAAAATTTCCCTTTCTCTGCCATGCATCTATGGCATAGGGTAGGATCTATGACTGACACCAAATCAATCAGGTTTCAGTCCTGGCTCGAAGCAATCAGATGTCTATCCACACTGATGGGATGTGATACAGCAGAACAGGCTTGTATGTAGATGACTATAATATATAAAATATATATATATATATATATATATATATATATATATATAGTTGTTTTCTGAGTTTGCCCATATGCTTATTTTGTTTAGCTAGTCCCTGTTGTAGATAGTTGTCCAGACACATTTGTATTTCTTCAGTAGTTATAGAGCCAACCTGCGGTTTATACTGCACAAACCTTATTTGCAGTTTCTTGGAGAAGCATACAATGTGGTATGATCAGTTGTTGAACAAAACTAGTGCACTCAAATAAGTCAGCCTATAGTATAGTTTTCATGCAATTCTGGTGCTGCTTGCTGGGAACATTGTGCTAGGCTAAAATTATCAAGATGTCACCTTGAAAAATTCACTCTGGCGAGATTTGAACACAAGTATCATAGCTGGAAAACTAAGTTTTTAACTACTTAGCCATGTGCCCACAGTGACACATACACACACACAGAGAGACCAGAGGCTGTTGAAATGTTCTCAGCCTGATCAAAAACACTCTCCCTTAAAAAATAAAAACTCAGATCATTTAGAAAGATATGTAGGTAAACTCCGGAACATTTCAGTCATACAAATAAAATTTTATTTTATATTTAAATTAATTTTTGAACTTAAAAATTGAAGATTCTGAAAGCTAAAATATCTTACTGTTACAAATGTTTCTTTTGAAAAAGCACTTATGGGCTCTGTAGATAAATAAATATAAAATAAAGTTTAAAAATAAGGTATCATGGGAGACCTGAATCTCAGATTAGCCAAGGAGAGAGATTTCAAGAAAAAACAAAGTATATATGGACATGGAGAAGCCCAAGAGAAGAAAAAAATGTAAATCAACTATGTAACTACCAATAAGAGATTCAGGAATGCAGTTTTACACTACATAATATATCCGAGTACTGACTGCAGGAGCAACCACTTTTCAATGATGTAAACTTAGAGTGAAACTACAGAAATTGAAGAGGGCCAAGGCAGCACTCAAATTGCAATACAACAGACTCTTGAATAACCCAAATGTGAAAGAGTCTTATACAGGCAGCATTAAAAGCAGAATGGAAATTCAAAGTGGGATACATTAAGATAAGCGTTAGTAATATCAGCAAGTGAGATCATTGCAAAGAAAACAAGACAAAGAAAAAAAGAAATGGATGACAGATGAAATTTTTGATATGATAAGGAGGCAGCAAACAGTGTCAAGGTATGGCACAGAATATAGGACATTGCACAAAAAAATTAGGAAAAAATCCAGGCAGTCTAAAGTGTTTCATAGACAAACATTTTTGTAATAATTTGGTCCACTCATCTGGAGCTATCACCAATTTTTTTATATATATATATATATATATATATATATATATATATAAAGTTCTAAAAATTTGCTTCATTTATGAAAGCAGAGTGCTTAATAATATCAGACAGAAAATTTGAAGATACAACTAGTATGAACATGAAAATACACACTGCATCATGATTGTCATCAGATCATATATATACACACTTATACACCCACATGCATACTTGTGTTATTGTTAAAACTAATGGCTGAGTGCATAAATATTACACTTTGATCCTAGATGGACATGCCTGGGAACAACACTTTGATCCTTGGCAGATATGCAAGGAAATAACAATTTGATCCTAGGCAGATGTGTCAGGAAACAATGCATTGATTGTAGATGGAACAACACCTTGATCCTAGATGGATATGCCAGGGAACAACACTGATCCAAGACAAATATCCTTGAGAGTACACATAGACACTCTAAACATGTGCTGATCCATGTGTAGATAATATCATCATTTTTTATAGTCACTGTATATATATATATATATATATATATATATGATATTTCTAGTGGATATATATATTTTTGGATCCAGCATGCCTCATCCGAATCAACTCTGAAGAAGTTTTGCTGGTCAAGCAAGGTCCAAACATTACCTTTAAGAAAATCCTTCTTGTCATGGATTACTTGGAATTATAAGATCTGCTCACTTTCATATCAAGTGTAGGCAAAATAATTTTCTAAAGAGGTAATGGATGTTTTATTTATTAATCCAACAGATTTTAAATTTAAATGTTATTTCTAATGGATACTCATATTACACACAATAAAAAAGCAATATTAGATTCGTACATCAGTCATACATGCACCACAGTCTCTCATAGGTTAACTTTTCAGTTGTCAAAACAGTGCAAGTCATACACATACTGATCATCATATTACAAACAACCAAAATACAATTATCAAATATTAGTGGATAATACCAAAATACTATACAGCACCCAATGAAGGAATGACTTAAAATCCCAGAAGTTGTTATATTAGAAAAATAAACAACCTACATTAAATAAAATATCTTTCACCATAGGAGACTCTATCTTGAAGTGTATATAAAATATTTAATATCTATACAAAATAATAATAATTATGATCCATATGAAATTTGATACATGCTTTTCTGGTATGGTCACACTCACTTTCCAGCATGGTCTCACTCAATTTCTGGTATGGTCACGCCCACTTTCCAGTATGGTCTCACTCACTTTCTGGTATGGTCACGCCCACTTTCCAGTATGGTCTCACTCACTTTCTGGTATGGTCACGCTCACTTTCCAGTATGGTCTCACTCACTTTCTGGTATGGTCACGCCCACTTTCCAGTATGGTCTCACTCACTTTCTGGTATGGTCACGCCCACTTTCCAGCATGGTCTCACTCACTTTCTGGTATGGTCACGCCCACTTTCCAGCATGGTCTCACTTACTTTCTGGTATGGTCACGCCCACTTTCCAGTATGGTCTCACTCACTTTCTGGTATGGTCACGCCCACTTTCCAGCATGGTCTCACTCACTTTCTGGTATGGTCACGCCCACTTTCCAGTATGGTCTCACTCACTTTCTGGTATGGTCACGCCCACTTTCCAGCATGGTCTCACTCACTTTCTGGTATGGTCACGCCCACTTTCCAGTATGGTCTCACTCACTTTCTGGTATGGTTCCTCTCTCTTTCTGGTATGGTCATGCCCACTTTCGAGTATGGTGTCACTCACTTTCCAGTATGGTTTCACTCACTTTCCAGTATGTTCACGCTTACTTTCCAGTATGGTCTCACTTTATCTGTTACACATGATGTCACTTTGGACTGATTAAACCTTTCAGTTTTATAAAAAATACTAGGATGTTCCTAATGGAAACTTGCTTGAATATGGTTCTTGATAATAACTGAGATAGTCAAAGTTGCTTAAAAAACAAAACAAACATGAACTTTGGACAGTCTATCTTAATCCTGATATGAAACGTTATTTGAAAATTGGAGACCAAATTGTTGGAAAATCTGAATATATGATTTTAGTTAAATGAAATTTATATATATATATTTTTTTGTTCATTTTACCCTAAACAAACTTTAGCCTTCTTGGAATTCTTTTTCTAACTGCATTGTCCCTTCAGGACGTGGGCAACCATGACTCTCCACAATTTCCTGTCCTTCATAGCTCTTAATTAATTTGTCTTTCACTTACTTCTCCTAAACTCTGATCTGCCATTCATTTATTCAAACTTGTTAGGTAGGTTATGCATTGTTTTCCTCTATCCCTCTTGCCTTCAATCCATTTTGTAAGTGTCAAATTTTCCAAGCCCTCTTTCTTCATTATGTGCCCTAGAAATTTCAACTGTCTTTTCCTGATGTTAAGTATAAGTGTCCTTTTTGTTTCCATTTTTCTTTAAAACTTTGTTGTTGCTCACATATTTGGTCTCAGCATCCTTCTGTAGAATCACATTTCTGTCACCTCAGATCTTTTTTCCGTCTCTGATGAGATTGTCTAGCATTCACTGCCATATAGTCAGTGCTCTTTTCTTTGTTTCTAATTATTTTTTCATATTTCTTAATAGTTAGCTCTTGGAAGTTATATTTTGCTATCACAATGTGCCTTCAGATTTCAATGTAACTTGTACACATTCTTGTCTTGCACCCCTCTGACTTTTGTAAATTCACTAAATTCATTTTTTATCGATATGCAGGCATTATCCTGATATCCCTCCTGGTCTTTGTGATGTACTTTGTCAAATGTTTCTGCATAATTTATAGAACATAGATATTCATTCTTCTATATATGTATTGGTCTTTCTGATATCATTTTGGGCATAAATATCATATTCCTAGTTCCATTATTTTTAATCTCATCCTATTTTCAATATAATTCTGCTGCACACTCTATTCATCAGAATTCAGATTTTAAATTTAGTTATATGGCTTATTAAGCAGATTGTTCAATGGAGTTTGCTTTCATTTGTATCTGGCTTCTTAGGCAGTGCTATGAAAATCAATCTGCTTAGGTCTTCCAGTATATCACCACTGTTGTATATTTCATTTATTATATCTGTAATCTTGTCAATGGTGAAATCATCTAAGGCTACCAACACCACTATTACAATTCCTGCCATTTTGGTTCTGTTCAATTTGGCCAGCAATGATTCCCCTTCAGATTTTAATATTTCCAGTCTTTTGATATTTATGTGTATTGCTGGTTGTTCTCTTTCATAATGGAAGACATTTTTGATGGTTTCAGAAATTTACAACTTTGTAAAAAATCTTTTATTGAAGTAATCAAGTTGTCAGGTGGTAAATTATGGATTGATTCATTTGTCAAGAAATCCAGAAGCTTTACTTCTTCAGTAAACTCATTCCAATGCAGCACTGAAATATTGATATCTTCATTGAAGTTCTTCCTATTGACAGAATGTACTTTAGTTGTCCTCAGTATTCCTTCTCTTCATAATCTTCACCAGAGTCATCCAAATCACTGCTATCATTGCTCATAATATCAATGTCTGATTCATTGGAACAACTTCTCTTCTCTACCAATGATATTTCCTTGGGAAGAAACCCTTCAAACTTTATCACTTTTACTGTCCATCATCATTTATGGAGCAAAAACAAGTGTGACAAATTCTTCAAAAATTTCTAATCACATCATGCAATTTTTTTGATGCCATTTCATTCAGTTACATTTGTTCATTTGGTAGATGGCACCTCAAGTTGATCATGTGACATGTGTCAATGTTATGTATTGAAATACAGTGCTACCCAATTGTGAACATATTTACACTCTTCTGGACTGTAAACATTTGAAACTTGCAGGTGTATTTGTGCACTTGTTGCCTATAGGATGGTATTTTAATTTGGTTCCTGTGGAACTCCTAAATAAGGCCTTTGGTCCCAATTAAAATATCATTCGAATGATATATTTAGTGAGTCATACCTTATTTAAAAAAAATCATTACCATCATTAACTCTTGGATTACATTTAATTTAAATATCTTTTGGAGATGAAATCACAAAACATTTTAGGTAAAAACATTTTGGGGGAAATTTAATCTTTTTACTGGAATTTATTACAGCAATAAACAGACATAATACTGCAATGTGTTTTGTGGAGAGACTTTAATAGATACCATTGAGAGTTTAACATTGATGACCACCTAGTGTCTATTGCTTTTAATACAAATGTAAATACATAATACATTTTTAAGTTTTGATTTTTCTGGTAACTGGAAGAAAAGACATTAGTAAAAAGAAAAAAAAAAGTAATGGTAAAAACATCTGAACTTTCATTTCTGATTAGGAAATTTTCAGCTCAATGTCTGCTTTACACAGACAAATAAATTACACAGGTAAATTGGATGTCTGCATTACACAGGTAAATAAAAAGACACAGATTTGGGTTATTGACAGACATAAACTTAGTCTTATACTTATGTTGTAAATCAAACCCCGAACTAATATGGTAAAAGATGCTCCAAGGTCTCATTAGTAACCACGGAAAGTTTGGTAGTTATCTCTCTAGCTGTCCTTGAGTTATGTGATGACAGGCAGATAGACAAAAAAGAGATTTGGTAAATTATAGTAAGATAGATTTCAGTTCGGTGTTCTAGCCACTAAGCTATCACCATGACAAGAAATATGAACAAATTACTTGCTTCCAAAAATATAATTCTGTACGTTTTGTGAACAAAACAGATAAAGACACCATCCAAAATAGCTGCTTGTTTATCAGTTGAGTGAACAAAGAATTTATTTGAAACAAAAGCAGCAAAATAGTGCCTTTAGCTGACACCACACTCCCCTGAGTTATTTATTTATTTGTTTATTTTTTCTTAAAGACTATATAAGCATTAGATCTATGGTAAAAATACATGCACTCAGTGGCCAGTTTGTTAGGTGCACCACCCTCCTCACGAAAATGGATCACCCCCAAAAAAAGATTGGGCTCCTACAACTGTTGCTTGTTGCATAAAGCAAGCAGGAAAGCCATTGAAGGATTTAGTTACTGTTCAATTAAACATTCAAGTAAGCAAAACCAGAGACCTAAAAAAAAAAAAGAAAAGTTTTTGCTGGTACTAAACACACCAGTTTCAGTAGCTAAGAAGTTGATATGTTCTTCCACTTTTCATGCATGATAGTGATTAGGGTTTAGATAGAATGGTGTGACAACTAAGATATGTGAGGTTAGCAGCAATTCTGTGAGCTAAAAAAAAAAAAAGCCAAAGAAATAGGGTTTGTTGACGAAAGAAATCAAAGGAGAGTAGTAAGAATTATGCAAGCTAGCAGGCTAGCCTTAAACAGATATCAGTAATGAAGCAGTGTGACATTGGTATGCATCCGAGAATATACAACACATTGGTCTTAATTATACAGCAAAAGACAACCGTACCAAGTTTCCCAGAGCCAGCTAAAAGATGAAAAAAAAAAAAAAAAAAAAAAAAACAGAAAGAAAACTGTGGTATACAATCTCTAGTGCCAGACAGTTTTGTGGTCATGTGATGGGATAAATTCTTGTTCATTTTTGTATAGTACTGATTCAGAAAGTATAAATCCGTCTTGTAATATTATCTAAGTCTGTTAGATTAAGTTTACTGTATTAAAGTCTTTCTATCTATCTTTCTCTCTCTCTCTCTCTTTCTCTGTGCCATTTCCATTTATGGTTCCCCACAACTTCCTATCTTATGTTAGTCTCATCAGTACTTACTCTTTTATGACCTATCTTTGTCATACTTGTTCCTACTTTAAAGAACTACATAACTTTGTAGTAGTACTTCCTTCACCCATTTGCTCAAATTTGTCAGTTAGGGTATTTGCCAATTTCTTGTGCACTTGCCTTAAATGAGCCTTGTGATTTTTAAATTTGCCAAGTCTACTTTTCTCATGTGTCCTATAATTTTCACCTGCTCCTTTCTGATTACTAGCAACTGTTTCATTGTATTTCCTATTCTTCTTTGAAATTCTTCATTTGTCACATATCCTGTCTATGATATTCTCAACATTTTTCTCAGTTGTCTTCAAATATTTTTTTCATTTATAAAATAAAACTAACAAAATATGATAAAACAAAGGAAAGAAAAAAAAAATCGTCAAAAAAGAAAAGAATAAAAAAGAAAACAAAAAAAGTAAAAAAATAAAAATAGAAATGGATGGAGTTAGATTCCTTTAAGGCATTTAAAATTAATTAGTGCTTTTTAAAAATATTTTTTACCTTTTTTCATTTCTAAATGAAATATTTCACAAATGTTTTATTCTAAAGTTTTTCAAATTGTTATTCAAAACTAATGGAATGGTTAATCCTTGAAAAAAAAAAAAAGATAAAAGATTTTTTATGTTAAAGCATTTGATTTTGATGATAGATATTCATTTTATTTCATTTAAATATTAAACTTTATAAATAAATATATTTATGATGTATATAGATTATTCCTTGACTTTTGGTCAAATCATTAATTGATTATGTAATTTATGGAAGAAAGAATCTTTGCATAAGAAATCAGTCTTATGATGAGTAAGCTTGATCCTTGATTTTTGGCATTTCTTGTCTGTTGGTTGACCCTCAGATTTTGAACAAGAAATGACATTTCCTCCTGTCTTACTGTTAAGGAGTAAATGATCGTCATTTCAAAGATAAATTACAAACTGCAAGAACTGTCATGTCAGTAAGAAAGCACATTCTGTTTTTCTGGTCTTTGATCACAATGTCTGCATGATTAACTCTTCTTTGTGTATTGTAATTATTATTATTATTATTATTATCATCATCATCTAACATATACAAGTTATAAAATGAATATATACTGTTAAATGTTTTCAGCAATGATTCCCCTTCAGACTATTTTACAACTCATTCTTGATAGGAAATAAGCTTAATTATAGCGGATATAACCATCTTTTATGTGTTACAGTCACCTAATGAATTGTTGTTCAATCCCTGTATCAGGTAGTGAAATCCATATCTTCTTTTTCTGTAGAATTGGACTAGAATCAGCATCTATCATTAGGGCAAAAAGAAAGCAATAATTAGTTCATATAAGATATTCCTTATCAAGCAAAAATAATGGTTATCTGATAATGAGAAAAAGGGTATTTGGTCAAAATATTATGTCTATAAATATATCTATAAAATCTGTCATTTTTATTATTAATTTTTTTTACATTTAATTCTTTAATATTTTACAATGTAATTTTTTTTTTATTCACTAATTTGTTGCATTTTTTCTTTTTAAATTAATCTTATAAACATAGATACTCATTTTTCATTAGAGACCATCCTTCTTTGAACCTTGTGGACTGGTGCTACAGAATCATAAAGAACTTTACCAAATAACAGAAGCCACATCATTTGAAGACTTTCAGCAGCAGCAACAACTAAAATGGGTAGCACATTCAAAAAGAAAATAATGTTATAATCAAGGTGTTGATGTTCCACACAACTTCAAATAAAAGGTTAGGAAGGAAACCTCCAACAATACTCGAAAGACCATTAATAGCTACTGAACTTGAGAAAGCAATTTCCCTGAAGAGAAAGATTTTATAAATTTCAACTGACAGTAGTACTGCCTACTCAGTGAATGCCAAATGTTAATATTATCATTATCATTAGAGACGAGAAGAACTTTGATTCCATCTCAATAGCCATGGCTGCTTGGTCAATGAATGCCAGACAGTTTTCTGCATAATCAGTTGTGAAAAGGAATTTTGATTTTTCAGTATCTTTTTTAAATGTACATAATTTTTAACACTTTCTAAATTTTCTTTTACGTTTTTTGAATTAAAAATCAAACCTAAGATTATATAAAATATTATTTTATGATTAAGTAGCTAAAGATTGTAAAAATTATAAAATTACACTTTTACAATAAGTTCTATGCTCACAGTTTCTTTTCTTGCACTTCTTGCTTGTGGAACTTTGATCTTCAAAAATTTAAATGCAAAATCAATCATCATCTTTGTCACCTTAATTTCTGTTCTTTTTTGGCTTCTCTCTTAATGATTTTTTTCTCACATTCTTTCACATTCAATAATTTCTTGCGTCTTAGTGGTTTTATTGCTTTGCTCGGGGGTGAAATACACTGCGTGCCAAATTATTATCGAGATAACTTTTTTCTAATATTTAAAAAAACATCCAATCAATTCACACAAAATTTTCACACACGGATAACAAATATAGCGCCAGTTTGTTTACATTGTGCAGATCAGTATGAAAATTTCAGTGATTGCGCAGTTTAGTGTTGCCAACATTGTGTGAAAATTTTGTGTGAATTGATTGGACGGTTTTTGAAATATTAGAAAAAGGTTATCTCGATAATAATTTGGCACACTGTAATTAAACAAAATGTAAACTGGAAAAATGTAATAGGAAACTGATATTGTTGGTCAGTTTCAATAAAATATATTTGAATGAATTCTTGTTGCCTCAGTATATGTTTATATATATGTATAAATTAAATGGTTAGATATTGTATAAAAACATTTACATTTACAAAGAATTTATTGAATCAAGTACCTATACATATATGAGAAATTTCAGATAGAGTATATCTATAAAAGGATAATATGTATAAAAACAAAAAGAAAACTTAGACAATTCATTTTGTTTTCTGAGGGACTTTATCAGGGTAAATGTAAGGATTTTATTTTGTGACACGTATTTATAGACAGGAGTAAAAATCTTTGATATAGGAGTGCTATATGAATATTCATCAGATTAGCAGAAAAGGACAATATATCTGCACTCCTACCAGAAAAAAAAAATTTGAAAAACCAGTAACATTTTTGCTCTTGTCTATGAATACTTGTCACAAAATAAAATCATTACATTTACCTTGATAAAGTCGATTGGAGGATGAAACATGTCAGCTAAGATAAGTATTCCTTTTGTCTAGTGAATGAATTTACATGTAAAACCTATTTTGAATATATAAACACATGAAGAGATATATCCGCAGAATTTTCTCAGTTACCTAGATGTAAACCATAAAAAACACTTGTTTAAAAATGTCTTTATTTCTATAATATTGATATATACAAAACACCATACTTCTCCCTGTGTATACAAACACCATACTTCTCCCTGTGTATACAATGGCATACTTCTCCCTGTGTATACAAACACCATACTTCTCCCTGTGTATACAAACACCATACTTCTCCCTGTGTATACAAACACCATACTTCTCCCTGTGTATACAATGGCATACTTCTCCCTGTGTATACAACGGCATACTTCTCCCTGTGTATACAAACACCCTACTTCTCCCTGTGTATACAAACACCATACTTCTTTCTGTGTATAGAATGGCATACTTCTCCCTGTGTATACAATGGCATACTTCTCCCTGTGTATACAAACACCATGCTTCTCCCTGTGTATACAACAGCAAAACTTCTCCCTGTGTATACAACGGCATCCATACATACATGATGACTGTCTACTTATTCAATGAACATGACCATCATTGATTTTTTTAAAAAAATAATTTCTTAGTGTTATTCATGTGACTAATAGTGACTCTTGAAATCAGCAATTGACTTACATACTTTTCTATAAACATAACAAACAAGATCTTCTGGCTGTGTCATTTCTTTGTGTCCTTCATCAGGGCCTGAGACCAAGTTCACATTCAGGTGCTTTGTTGGGCCAGATCACATGCCCGATGATTGGTGTCAAGGAATGCCTCATAGTTGATTAATGGTCTTTCAGTATGGCTATGCTGATGTATGTTTAAGCCTGTGTTTGATAGATACTCACCCACAGTTTTGTCAGAAAATTGTAACATGTGACATGTCTGGATCACCTTTTATGGCTGCTCTCTTTGTCTTAACCCAGGTATTTGCATTGTCTAGGAAGGAACAGGATTTACTATACACCATTTTTCTATACCTACATATATCACGCACCACCATTTCCAAGTTGGGATAATCAGTTTTACACAGTGCTTATGAATCATTCTGAACCATCTCTGAACCATTTCTTTGGCTAATGCTCTGCTAGGGGCCAAAAGATAGTTTTCTATGCAGAAGCTGCTTAAGAATTCAGTTATCACCAAGCTATAGAGACATATGTAAAATGGCTGACTACTCGTTTCTTAATGGGATCACCTTCCCACACTGATAACATCATGAAGTCCCCTTACTGACAAATTGACTATGGTGACATTTTGAAATCTGGAAGGACAAATTTATGTCATTTCATTTGGTCAATTGGCTGATTTTGTTTTGTGGCATATCAACCTCTATGGATTATTTAATACTAAAATCTAAATATTTTGAACACAGTTTTATAGCTTCAACTAAATATATACTATAATTAGGTATTGTTGGTATTTTTTTTATATAGAAATGTATTTTTATGCTTTCATAGTGTTTTGTTCTTGTTTGGGGGTTTACTATTTGCCCATAACTGGGACCCTAAAAGGTGCTACCACCACAGACTATGTGGGACCTGGAAACAACAGCAATTAAGAGGTGGTTATACACTCCTCAAATCCATTTCATTTGGAAGGGGAAGACACTGCTGTACATTGTGATACTCCAATCTGACATGAATTGTGCCCTTTTTCAAATTTTGTACTCTATGTCAACAAATAAAGGGATCTTGAGAATTGTTATATTTATTTCAACATTGGTTCTCTTTGGTCTATTTATCTCAGCCTATTGTATATTTATGTACTTTCATAAACTTGTCTTCAGTGGCACTTGTAGGATTCTACCATAGATTGTATCTTTAATCTGGGTTAGATAATAACCTTATATTGTGTCATTGGTTGAATCAGAATTATTAGTATTGATAAACAAACTCCATTTCAGAACCAGAAGCTGTAACAGTTTACTTCATTCATGCGAAAACTGATCTCTGATAAACTCTAAAACTGATCTAATCTTAGTTGATCTAATCCTGAGTAGTTGTTCATTAGCCTACACAATTCTGTTTACAATTGGAATGGTATGATAGTCTTGAACGCATTTTTTTCTATTGTATAAGAATGAATACATTACAGCAACTTTCAATGATTAAAGTTATAAAGAATTTGCTTCAAGAATTTGTAAACGTATATGCACCTGAGGAAACATTGGTTTAAATATCATTAATCATTGTCATTATTTTCTTTTTGAATGCATTACCTATTTTAGTTGATGCCATTGTTGAAAGTCTTCAAATTATTTGGTTTTTGTTACTTGGTAAAATTCCTGTCAAGATTATTTGAAAGTAGTTTGACTATTTGAAACTAGTTTGTGCTTATTGACCTATTGTCATCTTTATAAACCATTTTGCCATTCTGGTAGCAAGGTTTTGTTTTTTGTCTTTCTTTTTTTCATTTGGATGTCTGATGAAAAAAATAGTACTCAAACTTTTCTAAGAGGATTAATATGAATTGAATACAAGCCATCTCAGCTGAAATTTGAACTAGGTTTACTGGTTTCATTTTTCATGCATGTCACCATTATACCCTCTTACAAAGGATTCTAAATTTAAATAATTAATGGAATAATGACAGAACATCAGTCAATAATTGTGAAGTCAAAGAGTTCATCAGCTGAAATATGGTAACTGAAATGACAAAGATAAAAATAATATCTATTGCTTTCATTTATTGTGAAGAAGCATCTTTTTTTTGTTATTATATTTTCAACTTTATTGTTTTTATCAAGAGAATATTAAAATGAAGAATTTGTGAAACAATGATAATATTTAATTTCATAACATCCAATACCTTTAAGTTATGAATACTTGAATCATTGTTATTCTATAAACTTTAAGATGCATTCATTGTCACATTAATGATTAATATCAAGCTTGAAAGAAATAGTACACTTTATTGTGAGAATAAATAAACAAATCAGAAAACTTTAATTCCATTTTGTGCCATTTACATTTGCTTTTTAGAGTTTTATTCTCTATATTCAACCATCATTCATCTCAAAGAAAAAATAACAGGCTACCTTTCTTTTCAAATTTTGATATTTCTTCTTCTTCTATGTGGCATTTCCAATTAGGACTTGGGTGATCATAACCCTTCACGACTTCCTTTCTTTTGTAGCTTGGTAAGGTTTTTCTTTTTAATATTTCTCCTAATCTCTGTTATGCCAACCATTTGCACAAGCTGCTGCTTCTTCTATATGCTGTGTCTCGTCAGAACATTAGTGATCATGGCCCTTCACAATTTCCTGTCCTTTGTAGTTCTTAGTAAGCTTTGTCTTTTTGCTATCTCCCCAATCCCTCTTCTGCAAAACATTTACACAAGCTTCTTCTATGTAATTATGGCACTCCACAATTTCCTGTTTTTTGTAGTTCTTAGTAAATCATATAATTTTATTATCTCTCCTAATCCTTGTTCCACCAGCCATTTACCAATGTTTGTTAGGTAGGTTATGCACTGTTTTCTACCATCCATCTTGCCTTCACTATGTTCTGTGAATATCAAATTTTCCAAGCCCTCTTTCCTCATTAAGTGCCCTAGAAATTTCCACTTTCTCTTCCTGATGTTAAGTATGTGTCCTCTTTGTTTCTATTTTCTCTAAATCTTCCTCATTACTCACATGTTCAGTCCATGGTATCCTCAGCATCATTCTGCAGAACCACTTTTTTATTGCTTCAAATCTCTTCATCATTTGAGAGGAGATTGTCCAGCATTCACTGCCATATAGAAGGACTCATATTTTACATAACAGTTCAGTAGTCTGTTTCTCTTGCTTCAAGTCTCTTCTTCATCTGTAAGAAGATTGTCCAGCATTCACTGCTATATAGGAGGACTGATATTACATAACAGTTCAGTACACTTTTCTTTCTTTCTCTTGCTTTAAGTCTCTTCTTCACCTGTGAGGAGATTGTCCAGCATTCACTGCCATATAGGAGGACTGATATTACATAACAGTTCAGTACTCTTTCCTTTGTTTCTCTTGCTTCAAGTCTCTTCTTCATCTGTGAGGATACTGTCCAACATTCACTGCCATATAGGAGGACTGATATTACATAACAGTTCAGTACTCTTTCCTTTGTTTCTCTTGCTTCAAGTCTCTTCTTCACCTGTGAGGAGATTGTCCAGCATTCACTGCCATTTAGGAGGACTGATATTACATAACTGTTCAGTACTCTTTTCTTTGTTTCTCTTGCTTCAAGTCCCATGTTAGATGTTCTTTTGACCATTTCAATGTTCTATTTCAAAGTTGAATAGAATTATGAATAGTATAAATGCATGGCGACATACTTGGCTGAGAGGCCTTATAAAGAATCAAGAAGCAAATTAACAATAGAAAAAGGAATTATATATAATGAAGATATCATAGTAACTCCATAGTTTCTGAGAAAAATAGTAATTAAAGCCATGCACAATGATATGCATGGAGGGGTATATTGGCTAAGCAAATAAGGTTAAAATTTTGCAAGCATGGTGGACAGACTATTTGAGAGATATGGAAGAGTATGTTAAAAAATGCCCAAAGTGTGTAGAAATAAAGAAATTTAGGTAAACTAAAATTCACTCTTGTCCAAGGGAAATGGATCCATGGATATAAATACATATGAATCATGACTACATTAAAGGTATAGGACTATCTCTGATATTAGTCAACTCATATTCAGGTTTGCCTGAAGTTATTATAATTGTGGATAGAAAAGCCGCTACTGTGAAGCAGGTGTTGAGGATAGTGTTTTTGAGAAATAGTTTCAAAACTTAGTCTCTGACAATGCACATGAGTTTTGTGAAGAAAGTTTATGTGCATGGTTAAAACATATTGGCTGCATTCTATACAAAACACCACCTTACCACACACAAATGCAATTGCAGAGAAAATGGTTCAAATGGTAAAAATGGGGTTAGAAGCATTCTTTCTAGTGGAGCCTGATATATAGTAATTTACCCAGACTGTTTCTAAGTTATAGAGCTATTCCGCATGCAAGTAGAAGACAAAGTCCATCTGCATTGTTGGAAAGACAAATAAGGACAAATTAGAAATAAGACTGCCATGTCATTTCCAATGAATGAAAGTGTGTGGTACAAGGACATTGAGATTTGAGTCCTGAAAATGTGAATTCTGTGGTGCAAAAGGGATTTAACACAGTTGTGTTAACAAAGTTAAAACTTTATATCTTTGTTTCAGCAGCAGTTTTAGTCATGATTTTAGTGCAAAAAGAGCACTGCAGTAACTTGTCAATCCACATTACACTTATGTTAATAGGTTAGAACAATTCCTATTTAAAAATCTGTATATTGTCTTGACTTTATCATCTTAGATCTTTCATTGGCCCAATAGTTTTTCATGATGTTTCTTTAGCCTCAAACTGCAGTGTATCTTCTGTTACACAGTCTATACAAGAATGCAACAATGTATTTTTGAATTAAGATCCACAGAAACTGATAAAAGCATGCTGGTGAACAATTTTAACTTCTTAATAAAATAAAGATATATAATCATTTTATGATGTTGGTTCAAAACTTTTGCACACCAGTGTATGTAAAGATTAAATTGCTATGTTGGTCTTTGTATTTTAGATAGTTTTTATACTTTACAGCAGGGATTCTAAACCAGTGGGGAATTTCCCTCTAGAGGGGAGTTTCAGGGTTTCAGTGGGTGGGGAATCTGGGCCACAGATTGTTAAACTGAAAATGTTATCTTTCGACCTCCCCAAGGCAGCATGACCCGCAATATGCACTGGTCCACACAACTGAGAGGTCACACTGGATTTTCTTTGCATTAGCTCTTGTGTTTTTTGCCACTACAAAAATAATCCTTGTAAATGTATACATACTAATAGGGAAAAGAATGGAAATTTTCAATAATATATGCATTATTATTTGAAATGCACCTTTTGAGTTGGACCATCTTGCAAAGGGTAGGGGATGTCATCCTTACTTATGGTGAAAAGTGGGTATTGGACAAAATAGGCTTGAGGATCACTACTTTAATAGTTTTAGAATATGAAGTGAATATGCTAGATTAACCTATCATGACACTCATAAAGCTCAATGAAAGGATATTAAAATATTTATTTACTAAGAAGTATATTGTTTATTTTTATAACAGTTATACTACTTTAACAAAAAAAACAGTGTAATTTTATTTGTATTTTAATTCCCAAAACTTGTGTTATTTTTATAGTTAACGTCTCAAATTTGTTTCTCTATTTTTCCAGGTAAGCTTTTTAAAAAAATAAACACTACTGATATCTAGGCAATTATAATATATATATATATATATATATTTTTATACTATACAATGTACAATGAAATTTAATTACAATCTTTTTTTTTTTTAACTCAACTGTTTCAGGTCATTTGGCTTCTTTTTCATTTCACAAATGATAATTCTCTATCCTTCCTGTAAAGAAAGATCATGGTCGGGGTGTATTTTTTTTCTTTTTACAAGCAAAGGTCAAAGGTTCTTCATTACTTTATGTTCATATATAGTAAGGGGCTTCACGCCATCTGGCAAAAACATGTACTGAATTATCTACTGTCACCACATGTATACAATTACACATACATATGTGCACACATTTATAATATAAATACACACTTTTTCTTTACTATTACAGATACTCTGTCTACATAGTTTAATCCTGCAATATCTCTTACAGAAAGAAGAAATAAATAAAAGTTGTTTCTGTGGTCACCCACATTGAAACGCTTCTTCAAAACATTTACATTTAAACATTTGCTCCCCTCTTAAAGTACTAAAAAAAGTTTTGTTTTTTTCTCACAAGTTTGTGCACTTTTTTAAAAAAAAATCAAGGTCATCCCAAGCAAGGCAGTAAAGCCACCAAAACACAAGTGGTTACTGAGTGTGGAAGAGTTAGAAACCGGAACATTGCTATGGAGTGAGTACAAAAGAAGAGTAATCAGGAGGGCAGTAGATAGTTATTGACATTGCATTTAAATTTTTGCAAATTAAAGTTGACTGGAAAGCATAGAGCCAGAAGGGAGTTCTACAAGCATGAAGTGTGAGAAAAGAAACTGTCAACATAAGATTTACAGTTGCATCTAGCTAGCTCAACTGTACATTAGTGAGACCTTGTCACCAGTCTAGCATTACGCTTAAATTCTAAGAGCCTAGACACCATAGCAAAGAGCTCTTCTGAACAATTACCATGAAAGTGTTTATAGAAACAGCAAAGGGAGGCAACCTTACAGCAGTGGGAAAATTTTACTTGGACATTCATCATTTGTAGGTTTTTTGTTTCTTAAGACTTGTAGTAGCAACATAGCATAGCATCCCATAATATTCAATCATAGGCCATGATGGCTTCATTCACACAAACCAGAATTCATACAAAGATTCCATTCAAAGAAATTCTTTTTGCAAACAATGTGATATTCTTGTACATTCTTATTCAACTTGTATTGTTCTTGGCTGCATTTTTCTTTCTCCAATATTCTAAACAAGCATAAATATGCATTCACAATTATTTGTTCAAAGAGTCATTTCCAAACATTTTCTCTTTCATATATCTCTGTCTCACACAGTTTTGCATAATCACAATAACTGTTTATAAGAAACCACGTCCAACTTTAAACGAGGGGGGGGCATGTGCTTGATCATTAGATTTTCTATGTAAGTGTGTGTGTGTGCTGTTCAAAAAGTGAACTTAAATTATACACATAAACTTAATGTAGTACTGTATTTTGCTGCTAGTCATTGTGAGCAAATGTATACATGACCTAATAGGCTTCTTTCAAGGAGACAGTAGAAACTAGGTATTGGGGTAAGTGTTCTTTTTCATGGTTAATTTCCATAAATGTTTGAGGTGCATATATATATATATATATATATATATATATATATAGCAAATGGAAAGCTTTTGTTTGTCAATGCATTTTATCCCCTGAGGGAGTTTATCAAGGTAAACAATCCTCAGGGGACAAAATGTCTTGGTAAAAAAAGTTTTCCTTTTGTCTGTATTCATATAGTCTTCTTACAGATATATTTTATATATATATATATATATATATATATATGAATTTTTCTACACACACACACACACACACACACACACACACAGAGGGAGCAATGGATGAATTGTTATGTAAATGACACTAAGAAGAAAATAATACTGATATCTCATTTTAACAGATATATTTACCAAAACTACACAAAAATATCTTCAAATACTAAAGAGTAAATTTATTCAATGAAATTGCCATTGTCTTCAACATGGCCTTCAGACGAATTTGGAATCTTGTGCAACTCTCCTGGATGGTCGTCTTGGTCAAGTTGGTGAATGCTGCCATAATCCTTGCCTTCAGTTCATCTTTGGTGTTACAAAGAGTTTTGTTGGTCTCTCACTCAACCGTGCTGTACACATAATAATTAAGGGGGTTGCAGTCTGGGGAGTTAGGCAGCCAGATGTAAGGGGTGATATGGTCATAGAACTTATCTGACAGCGATGACTGGATTCTCCTGCTTATGTGGCATGGTGCAGAGTCCTGTTTCCAAACATACAGTCTTCCAGCAGTCACCCTCTTGATACAGGGCAGCTCTACCTCAAAGCACTGTATGTAGGCCTCCATGTTGAGTCTGAGGACCTGTGGAAAGGTGAATGGTGTCATGTCATCATCACTAGTGATTGCTCCAAGCACCATGATGCTGACTGGATATATCATTCAACTCTTTCTGAATCCTCTGCACTCTTCTCAGAATGACACCCAAACACTCTGAAATGTTTGTATTAGAGCTTCCTGTGTGAATGCCAAGCAGTACAGCATGTTGTTTCCAAATTTCTGTCAGAGTGAATTGTGTCATGGTGCTCTTTTTCTTGCAGATGGTACCCAGCTGTCCCTACTATACTGTGTAGTCAACAAAATAAAAAAGAAACAATTCTCATGCATCAAATTAAAAAAAAATAAAATTTACACATTACTCTTGCACACACACACACACACACACACACACACACACACACACACACACACACACATATATATATATATATATATATTAAGACATTTTTTATGTTTATACATTCTTTTTATAGATACAAATATTTAAGTAAATTCTCTGTTTATAATAAACAGTATTAAAAACATTTACTGACCTGAATATCTGAGAAATTTTCATAGAAAATTAGTGTCCTCCAACAGGAATCAAACCTGTATCCTATACAGAACCGTCATATAGCCTGACATTCTTTACCGATTGAGACACAGAGGAGCATTTCGGTTAGCAAGGTTGATTTTACTGTTTTTAAACTACAATTCTCCATGATTTTCTCTCGTACATTCATATCTGCTCAATGTGTATCCAAATATAAACGTGGGAGTTCTACAGGCGAGAGGTGCGAGACATGAAGCTATTGGAGTAGAAGAGACGGCTAAATTTAACAGTTTCTTACTATAAGTCTGCACCTGGTTTTCCTGATTTGATTGTAACAGCTACAAACAAACTGAATCTGTTCAAAGTAAATTGCTGAGCACATGATAATAAAAATCAACATCTTCCAAAGACTGCAAATATCATCTAAAAAATATGAAAATTTTAATGAAAGACAGCAGATTAACCAGCTGAAAAACTGTAATGCTAAGAACAAGAGAAAATCATGAGCACTTGTTTGAAAAAGAAAAGAAAAAGCTTTCAATTATGTCAATTAATCTCAAATGTTTGATGTAACTTTCGAAAAACACTTTTGATCAGATTATCTCATTATTCCATATATTCAGCGACTCATAGGAATACAAGATGGTTGCTATCAACCGTACAAATTGGGCTTCAAATCTCTTGAAATCTTAAGTTATTGCAAAATAATTAGCTTTTATTTGATCAAATATAATTTTCATTATCATCTGTTTTTTTTTGCTTTTTTCTTGTAGAGTGTTTAAGTAGCCTTATTATCATTTTCAAAGTTCCAAGTGTCTCTATTTAATTTTTTTTTTTTTTCCTAATACAAAAGCAGAACAGATGTTAGTGTTATAGGGCTGAATTTGAAAGACGTATCTTAAGTAACTAGGACAAGTGAGGAGTCAAACACTGGTTTTCAGGTAGGGAGGGCCTTCCAGATGATATAAGTATAATCAGATTTCAACAATATCATATGTACAATAGTCTGTATGCTCACCCCAGACAATCCTACCCTGTGTAGCGGTTATCTCAGGAAAGCCTTTCAGCAGTAAAGGAAAAAAAATATAGGGTTCTTTTCTTTCTACATTCTGAAGTAATTTATGTATAAGTTAATACTTCTCTTTAGTGTAATAGTCTATCTAAGCATGATTGTGAATAATATTAACTAAGTTT
This sequence comes from Acanthosepion pharaonis, assembly GCA_903632075.3. Classification (NCBI taxonomy): domain Eukaryota; kingdom Metazoa; phylum Mollusca; class Cephalopoda; order Sepiida; family Sepiidae; genus Acanthosepion; species Acanthosepion pharaonis. The sequence continues at coordinate 449,310 of CAHIKZ030001128.1, forward strand.
ACTAGGTTATTGCTAAATAGTAAGGCAGGATGATTATGTTACACTAATTTTCCAAGTAAAGAAGGCAGGTATTCTTTGAAAATCAGCATTTACAATCCTGGTTTTTAACTGGGATTGAACAGGTGTTGCTTAGAAGTATATAACTGTTTCATTCACAAATCTAGATTTAAAATAGTTACTATTTACTAAGTTTAGCTCCATATATAACCAAACTTATGATCAAAAGATTGTGTTGCTCTTATATTCCAAATGGAAAAGATGAGTTTGCCTTGAAAATCAACATTAAAAAAATTCTAGTTTTTATTTTGACTTAAATACCAACTTCTGCATAGTCATTTATTTAAACACATTAGGACTAACTTAATGTTTATTATTACTATTATTTTGTGTCTTTTAAAACAAATAAAATTGGAAAAAATAAAAAAAAAAGAAAAATCAAATTTTTTTTTTTTTTGCTTTAATTTTTAATTAAATCATTGTTGGAAGTCTTTTTCACTAATGTATGCATCATGGAAAGTAGACAACCAGAGATTAGCAGCTGATCTCTCCACTGATCCAGTTTTAACAGCTCAGTGAAAGAAAAACTGGTAGGTTACATTCAATGTCTCAAAAACCAAAATAGTTACATTCCGTCATTGCCAATCAGAAACAGAATTATAACTAATCCTGATGAACGTATGTTCTCTCATGGAGATGCTGTGCTTTGTGTGTCTATCGGGACAGACTCAACCCAGACCTTGAATGGAACTTGTACATATGATCCATCACTAAAGTTGCAGGAAAAATGAGCGGTTCCTTGTACCACTCCAGTAAGTACCTGACTCTGTATGTTATCCTCTATCTTTACAAGAGCATGATCAGACCAAAAATGATGTACTGATACCATATATGGACAGGAGTTCACTTTCCTGCCTTGATAGAGTACAAGAGCATCACCATGTACTCTACAATCCCTATCTTGTATATGAAATGTCACTAGTCTCTTACTGCTCTATCATAATTTCTATGGAAAGTGTTTAAATGAAATGCATTCCTTAGTTCCACCAGTTCTAACCTTTGTGGCTAAGACCCACCATGCCATGCACATTGTAGTAACCCACCATTTATATTTCATTGGTGGGATGTAAGTTCCACTCAAGCAGCTTCTTCTCATGAACTGCTGCTTTGTGGAACAGACTCCCAAGAATGCTTTGCCTATCACTACAATCTTAACCAGTTCAAATCTAGGGTTAACCTTTATCTTCCCTACATATTCACATAAACTGTTCTCTCTGCAGCCCTCTATCTCGAGTGGCTCTTGGGCCTTATACAGGATGAACATCATTGTAAAACAAAAGATCTATCTGTTTTTTGTTTTTTTTTTATCTATCTATGAATAGGGTCAACTGAACATTATTGTAACTATCTTCCAGTTTTTTGCTTCCCTGCCTCCTATGGTCTTCAAAAATGTAAATGTACCATCAAATCTGTCTCCTTGAACCTTGTACTTTTATTATCCTTTCTCCTTTACTGACTTCTCATTTTCTTTCACTGTCATGCATCTTAGTAACATTATTGCCTTGCTTGGGGTGAAATAATTAAAGAAAAATCTATTTTTCATTATCATGAACTTGATTCATTTTACATAAGAGATGGGAAGTTAATTAGTTTCATGATTCTAGGCTGCAGAGAATATTATCATTTTTGATGGGTGTTATGCTAATAATAAAATAACAAAACCCTTGTAGTGTTTATAGTTTAGTGGCAGAATACAAGACTGCAGGTATGTTGTAAGGTAGTCAATTCTAAGACAATTTTCAAAAAAATACCAAGAAAATACATTTAAAATGCAAACATGAAATTCAAAACTAGCCGTTAGTCTAGTATGAATTACACCTTCTGTTTTAAGAACACTTGTTGCTTGTATGTGCTGCATTTTTTTTACTGGTTTTCAATAAGAGAAAATTGTGTTGTTGAAAGTATTACTGTATTATTATCTGAAATAATGTTTGATTGCAATAGAAAAATAGATGTTTTGTCTAATACATAATATATATAAAAGTCTGGCAGCTGATCTCTCATCTGAACTTGCTCTAACAGCCCAATGAGGTAAAAATTGGCTTATAACTTTAGATACCTTGTAAACCAAGCTAGTAGCTTTTCATCACCACCAAGCTGACCGTGAATTTTTACCAGTCATGATGAATGGTTGCACTCTTAAAGAGATTCTTTCCTTTGAATGTTTATTGGGACCCAAATTCATCCAAACCTTGTGGAGCTCATATATTTGATTCATCACTAGACACTGGCTCTTTATACCTCTTCAGAAAATATCTGACCCCCACCTGTTATGTTTGATTTTTACAAGAGTCAAATCACACCATATTTGGTTTGGCCCAAATAGTCCCTTTTCAGAACATTTACATAGTCTTGTAAGTAATGAAGAAACCAACATACTAAATTTCATAAATTTTGTTTCAACAAAATAAAAAATCTTTGATAATGGTTTATAAAAGCTGAAAGTACGCAGGCATTGGACAATTTATACTAAATATATCAGAAACAAGGAAAATAGTCTAATATATAGAAAAATAAGCAGAAGATCCTTAATGAAAAACGTTTGTTGGTCTTTAACTAAACTCCTATAAATATATTGTAGCATCAGTCAACTTCAAAAATGTAAATACAATGTCTATATATATATATATATATATATATATATATATTGATAGTAACATCAATGGTGGTCTTAATTAAACATGGCTCCTGTAGCCACTCTTTCTCTTTCATAATAGTTGGAGGAGGGAAAAAAGAGAAGAAGGAAAAGTTCATACCAGAGTTATCACATAGTTATTTCTGGAGCTGCTCATGTCATAACATGTGTTTTCAACTCTCTCACTATCTCCTTATTATTCTTTTAATTTCAAAATTATTTTGGTGAGAATAGTTGAATCTTTACATTCCCAAATTTTCCTGTCCACCAATAATTATTAACATGGCTCACATGTTTCATGATTATTTTAGTATTTGTGCAATGTTCTGATTTTGTGACCCATTTTTTTCAGTTTTACCTTTTATAGATAAGGTGGACTATTTTAATGTACCAAAATATACTTTTTTTCAAGGACAGCTTCAGTTTTCTGTTCATACCATTTGACTTTATGGTTGAACTCATGTTGCTTGTAAAATTTCCAAAGAACATTTACTTCCAGCCAGCCAGCCAACCAGCAAATTGACCTCAGTTGGGATCATAGTGTTATTATGAACTCCACAGTCCTTTAGCTGTATAGAAAATGCTTAGTCAGAGTTACATACAGTTTTCAGTGTTTTCCTTCACCTAACCTGGTTGCCAACCATGACCAGGGAGCCAAGTTCAGTCTACTATTTAACACACACATACACACACACACATATATATATATGTACATGTATATAAATATGTCTAAAATAATTATAATAAAATAAATAAACAAGTAAATAATCAGTAACTTTATATGTTACAATAATTTAAAATAATTGTTGGTAGTATTTTCTGTCTTCAGCAGTTGTATATATATATATATATATATATATATATATATATATATATATATATATAATATGAAATTATGAAAAAAAAGGTTACTTAAATTTTATCCAGATTTTAGTCCAAAATAAGGGGTTGATATTGTTTGCATCCACTGATATGATATAATTAAAAAATAATAAAAATAACTAAGTAATCTAAAAATAAACAAGTAAATAATTGGTAATTTTGTCTATTACAATAGTTTAATATTCCAAATTAGTGGATCATTAGTTAATTTGGTGTGTTTACTTTATCTTAAAGTTTTTAAAAATATATTTTATAATGACCAAATTTTATAAAAATCAAAAGAAAATCAAACACTTTATTATAATCATATTATAATGCACCTCAATATTCAAATCTAATTTTATCATAGTACAAATTTGAAATTTATTTAGACTCTATGATTAACATTTTGTATACTAGTTATAAATGATATTTTTTTCTTCTTCCTGCTTTACAATAAATGCCTAACTGCTTGTTGTTTTCTAGTTTGTTAGAAATTCTCTTCCGTAGTTCCTATTTTAAGAACTTGAGTGAACCATTTTTTCCTTAGAAACATCCTGTGTATTAATCTTCCACCTATTTTTGGCAAAGTATTGAAAAACATTTTACATACAATATCACTTTAGTTTTAACTTGTAAATCAACATAATATTTTTAAGTGAAAATCCAGTACTACATACTAAAAGCAACTGAGAAAAATATCTAGAAAGGATGAAAGCAATTATGAAAATCTTCCTTGTAGCTAATCAATATTTGATTAACAATCAAGTCTTCTTGATTTAGTTAATATTTCCATGTTTATTGCCATCATCCTTATAACATTATCTACATCTAGAAAGGATGAAAGCAACTATAAAAAACATCCTTGTAGCTAATCAATATTTGATTAACAATCAAGTCTTCTTGATTTAGTTAATATTTCCATGTTTATTGCCATCATCCTTATAACATTATCTACATCTAGAAAGGATGAAAGCAACTATGAAAAACATCCTTGTAGCTAATCAATATTTGATTAACAATCAAGTCTTTTTGATTTGGTTAATATTTCCATGTTTATTGCCATCATCCTTATAACATTATCTACATCTAGAAAAGATGAAAGCAACTATAAAAAACATCCTTGTAGCTAATCAATATTTGATTAACAATCAAGTCTTCTTGATTTGGTTAATATTTCCATGTTTATTGCCATCGTCCTTATAACATTATCTACATCTAGAAAGGATGAAAGCAACTATGAAAAACACCCTTGTAGCTAATCAATATTTGATTAACAATCAAGTCTCCTTGATTTGGTTAATATTTTCATGTTTATTGCCATCATCCTCATAGCATTATCTACATTGAGAAAGAATGAAAGCAACTTTGAAAAACATCCTTGTAGCTAATCAATATTTGATCAATAGGCAAAGTTGGCTTTTGTTAAAGCTCTTTAAAATTTACTATTTCAACTAGTATTTTTCATGTTAATTTCAGTTCTATTTTTTAAAAACAGCTCAAACAATTATAATCTATGGTTGATTGGACATAAAGAATAAGTTTGCAGCATGAAGTGTGAGTTCAAGTTTTACTTGATATTTATTCTTTGTAATCAGCACTTCTTGCTAACATCTGTAGAATGTTTTCTGAGAAGTTTCAATAAAACCAGCTAAAATTAAAATGTGAGAAATGTTGGCCTTTGGAATTTATTCTTGTCAACCACTAAATATTTTCTGAATGATACTGTTTAGTACAATGCATTTGAATATTTGGAAATAGTTTTAAAGTTTTCACTAACCTTAAGTACATTCTGTTTAGCAAATATTTGGTTTGAGAGATGTCAGTCAGTTGCAAGCATATTTGATCTTGTTTTATGAACTTGAGCAAAACAATAGCTACTGGATCTCTATCTGAAAAAATATCTTGTGGTTTTATTAGATAAAACGTAGTATGCTAATTTTCAGTATTTAATTGAGCATCAAAGTTGAAAACTTAAAATATGATAATGATGATTGCTGAATATGTAACAGTTCACTTCAGGTTGATTCATGTGTTAGTGATTTTATTAATTTTTTTTTCTAGTAATGTGTTAAAAGAGTTAATGGCTTTGAAGTACTAATAAACCACCTGCAAAATATGAAAATGTTTTTCAACTTGGATGAGACATGAAAGTCAAAAAGAAAAAACTGAAATAAGCAACCAAAAGAAAACAAAACCTTTTTTTTATTTTATTAATTTTTGATTGATGACAACTCTGTTTTTTGGGATAAATATTTGATTGATACACTCGCCTTTGTAGACAGTGAATAAAACTTGTCTGTAACTGTGCCTGTATTTGTCTATCCTCAATGCATGCATGTATGTGTGTGTGTATGTGTCTGTATGTATGCATGGTTTATGATGTATGCGCACAACATATATGTACTTGCTTGGTATGGCACCTGTGTGTAGACACATGCCCTGTGTATGTGCGTGTATATATATATATATATATATATATATAAAGTATACATTGAATATTGCTTGAGGATTGTGTTTATCCTGACTGTTGCCTCTTGGTGTCCACTTTTATATCAGCACATATGCTCTATCCCTGATATTGAGCACTTTGCCACATGAATACAGCATACCTTAAGACTATATTTTATCATATATATATATATATATATATATATATATATATAAACATTTTTTTAAGGTTCCATGTAATAAATTATTTCACCACAGCCCTTTTAAAGGACTGTGGATCATCAGACTTTACTTCCAAAGGTTTTTTTTTTTCGTTTCAACCTTTGGAAGTAAAGTCTGATGATCCGCAGTCCTTTAAAAGGGCTGTGATGAAATAATTTATTACATGGAACTTTAAAGTGGTCTGTTTTTATTTAAATTATTTGCTCTGGATTTACATTGAGCTCTCTGGATTTTATCCTCCTTGGGTCTACTCATACGGATTACCTAGTTTTCCATAAACTAAATATATATATATATATATAAAGAGAGATAACAAGAGAAAGAAGTATACTGTGCGTATTTTGATTCTCACTGTTTTTGTACATAAATTGTGTATGTGTATTATATCTTATATGACTACAAAATCTTATTCTCTGGAATGTAAGTGATGTACTGGATTTAGGTAAGAGAAATAAAGAGTTTTATAACACATGTATTGATTGATCATATACACAGATAATATCTAAAAGATTTCATTGACACTCCTTCATAAAATTTCAGAGAATAAAGGTGTTTTGGGGACTTTTTTTTTTTTCCCCTTATTTTTATTTTTATTTCTTTTCTTTTTTGGGAGGGTGGGTATTTTTCTTTGTCTTTTTTTATGGTACATTCTTAAGTACAGATAACACAACACTCCAATTGTATTAAGCATTTGTCATTAATAGGAAGTGAAATAACTTTCTCTTATTTTTGATACTGTTCTTATTACTGCATAGACAAAAATGGTTATTAAAAATCTTTTTGCTTTGCTTTTCTTTTCCTTCCGTTTCCCCAATTGATTTTTTTTTTGTTTTCATTTTGTCTCCTTTTCATTTTTATTTTTTTTTATCTTTCTCTTTTTTATTTCTGTTTCTTTTCTTTCTTTTTCTTCCCTTCTTTTTATTCATTTTTTATTTTTCTTCCTTTTTCTTTTTGCTTTATTTTTCATTTTCATTCTTTTCTTTTTTTTTTGCTTTATCCTTCATTTTCACATTCTCCATTTTTTTTTCTTTCTTCATTTTATCCTTCATTTTCACATTCTCCATTTCCTTTTTTCTTTCTTGCTTTATCCTTCATTTTTTCACATTCTCCATTTCCTTTTTTCTTTCTTGCTTTATCCTTCATTTTTCACATTCTCCATTTCTTTTTTCTTTTCTTTTTTGCTTTATGCTTCATTTTTCACATTCTCCATTTCCTTTTTCTTTCTTGCTTTATCCTTCATTTTTCACATTCTCCATTTCCTTTTTCTTTCTTGCTTTATCCTTCATTTTTCACATTCTCCATTTCCTTTTTCTTTCTTGCTTTATCCTTCATTTTTCACATTCTCCATTTCCTTTTTCTTTCTTGCTTTATCCTTCATTTTTTTCTCCATTTCTCCTTTTCCTTTTTCTTTTCTTCTTTTTTCATTTTTCACATTCTCCATTTCCTTTTTCTTTCTTATTTCCTTACTATTTCTTTTTCTTTTCTTCTACCTTCTCTTTCTTTTAAACCATAATAGCTATAATTTCTCCTTGTTTCTGTTGCAGATGAACATTTTTCCCAACTTACTTTTACCCAAATCTTTCTTTCTTTTCTTTTTGTATTTCATTCAATTTTTCATATTTTATTCATTTTTGCTTCTACTTTTATTCACATCTAATATTTTTCATTATTTCTTTTTTCACATTTGTTCCTTTTTACATACTATTTTATTTACATTTTCTTTTCTCTTTTTTTATTACTCAGTATTGATTCATTCAACAATTTTATGTTTTTTCTTTATTAACATTTTTTTTTTATCTTGGTAATTGAATGACAAAATGAAAGATTATCCTATTAACATATTTTAACCTTCGAAAGAATGTCTTCAGCCTACTACAAATATTATTTTATGGATTTCCATGAGTGATAGCCATTTTCTTTTTTATAAACAATGTAAATTATAAAAATATGTGCAGGTTTGAATTGTGCTGGAAATCATATGTTTTTTTAATAAGATTTCTGAAATAGTCAGACTAGTAGACAAAAATAAATAAATATACTGATTAATAAATAAATGGTGCATCTACACAAATATGGGTATCCATTAAAAATAATGTTTAAGTAATAAAAATCTGTTGGATTAATAAATAAAAATCCATCCACTTTCTTTACAAATTGCTTTGTTTACATTAGAATATGAAACTGAGCAGATATGTCTATTTCAAGAGTCAGAGAAAAATCTGTATTTAAAGACACTATTCAGCTTTGGTCATCGATACACACTGTAGCTGAGAGGTCAAAGCATATCAGATCTAATGACACTTTACCCTAGAGGAACACAGATTCATATCCTCCCAGAGAGCACATATTTTTCTAAAATAAGATTTCTTGAATATTCAGATTGGTAGACAAAAATAACTAATAACAACTTTAATGCTTCAAAAACAAAACTGCTCTCTATTAATCACCACAGATATCCTTCCCTGCCCTCCATTAGAATGTCTGATGCTCAACTTCTCGAGAGCACCTCTCTGTGGCTGCTCGGTCTCACATTGACTGCTGACCTGAGATGGAATAAATACATTGAGTCAATTGCTTCATCCACCACAAGGAAAGTTGGCTCCCTGTGCCGCGCCAGGAAATTTTTCTCCCTGAAATCGAGCCTCCAGATCTACAAATCAACAATTCACCCTTGCATGGAGTATTGCTGCCATATATGGTCTGGAGCCCCTTCTGTTTGCCTCAGGGTTCTTGATAGGCTCCAGAGGTGGATATGCAATATAATTGGCCCTGATCTGGCATCTCGTCTACAGTCACTTTCTCACAGACGCGCTGTCACCTCTCTCTGTCTGTTTTACAAATACTTTCATGGCAATTGCTCCAAGAAGCTGCATTCGCTGGTTCCCAGACATCATGAGTTCAAGCGCCATACGAGGCTGGCATCTCGCTCTCACCCCTTCATTGTCGAAACTCCTAAATGTAGCCGTCTCTTCTACTTCAATAGCTTCATGTCTCGCACCTTTCGCCTGTGGAGCTCCCTTCCCTATTCCAGGTTCCCTGAGAGCTATAATCTCCAGCTATTCAAATGTAATGTCAATCGACATCTCCAGTTGCCTTGATCTATCCACTACCCTTCTCCTTTCTTCTATCACTCCTATCTGATCTTGCTCCAAATTTTCTGTAACCCCTTGCGTCCTAGTGGCTTCCCGCCTTGCTTGGGGTGAAATGCTTAAAAAAAAACAAAAAAAACAAAAAAAAAACTAAATATGCTGTTTAATAAATAAACAAATACTGTTATCCACTAAAAATAATGTTTAAGTAATAAAAATATCATTTTCTTCCATTCTTTTTATATCTTATTCTCATTTCCATTTTTTTCTTGTCTTTTTTTCTGTTATAGTGCCATTCATTTTTCTTTTTTTTAATAATCCTCTTTTCTCTTTAGCACTTTTCAATATTATTTAACACATTGTATTTGAAAATTATTTTAATTATTAACTAGTCTTCTACCTCTTTTGATTCTAATCAACTCTAAATTGGTTAAGCATTTCACCACACAGGGTTTCTTTCAAACAAACAATATGGCTTTTTCTTCTCTAGGTCAAACACCAATGTGTTGGGGATTATTACTGAAAGAGTCTCTCAAATTTTAGATAAGAATAGTGAAACTCAGACTACTACTTTAGATATCTCAAAGGTATTTGACGCTGTTTAACATGCTGGTCTTCAGAAGTTGAAAGGTTACAGTATTTCTAGACAAATTTTTGATATGATTCTAACTTTCTTATCAAATCACAAAATGAATATTATCTTGAATGGCTACTCTTCTAGATCTTTTTTGTTAATGCAGATATCCCCAGGCTCTATCCTTGGACCTATGTTGTTGGACCTAATTTTTATCAAGGACCTCTCTGATGTCATCTTTTCATAACTTGGTATCTATACTGATGATAATACTATTTACTATTTAATTTTTTTTTTTTTTAACCATTCAACCCCAAGCAAAGTGGGAAGCCACTAGAATGCAAGGGGTTACAGAGAATTGGAGCGAGACCAAATAGGAATGATAGAGGAAAGGATGAAGAGAAGGATAGGAAATAGATCAAGGCAACTGGAGATATTGATTGACATTACATTTGAATAGTTGGAGATTATAGCTATCAGGAAAACAAGAAATGGGGAAGGAGTTCCACAGGCAAGAAGTGCAAGACATGAAGCTATTGGAGTAGAAGAGATGGCTACATTTAACAGTTTCAACAGTGAAAGGGTGAGAGTGAGATGTCAGCCTAGTTGAACACTTAAATTCATGAAGTCTGGGAACAGGCGAAAGTAGCTCATTGCAGAATGTTTGATTGGTTTTATAAAGTCAAATTGGCAGCTGATCTTGAAAATGACCCCCAGTCTGTTGTTAACTGGCATAAAAAATAGTTTGTTAATTTTAATACCTCCAAAGCTAAATATTTCTCTTTTGTCTTCTATCAGTATGGCTGATGCTAACCTCTTCTCAGTCTATGAATCAGATTGATTATATCAAATCATCTAATTATTTTTATATCTGTAGTTAGATATACTGATCTCATTCTATGTATAAGAAAAATGATTGCAGTTTGCTGGCCACAGCGACAAAGCAGACAGGGAAATCATCTTACGGCATCCTTCTGGAAGTGTCTTCTCATGAAAATTGATTTTTCCAGACACCAGGGACTCAGGGTTAGACATTGAGGATGTGGGGACAGCAATGCAGAACTGAACAGTGTGGAAAGGGATTGTCAATGGAGTTCTGACTAACCATAGGGAAGAAGGAGAAGGGGGAGGAGGATGCATCATCATCATCATCATCATCTTCTTCTTCTATACATACATATCTATGTATTTGCTTATCTGGAATTAGGATGAAAACAGTGATGGCGCCTACCCTGAATCCATCATAAAAATTTGTGATGTAGAATTAGTAAATAATAAATACTTCAAAAAACTTGGTGCATGAATTAGTTATAACAAATTTAGTATAGGAGAAAATGAAATTAAAGCTAGAGTAAGCTGCACTAGAGACAGTTTCACCCAACACGACAAATTGATAAAAAAAAAACAAACTTTAACCTGAAAACTCAAGTCATGTTCTTAAATAGGCTTGTCAAATCAAGACGTTCATATGGATGTTATCCATGGCCCAAGCCTGTTCAGAAATTTCTAAATGGTCAGCTGTATACAACTGCTTTCTAAGATCAATGATTAAAAATGTTCATATCTATCTATCTATCTATCTATCTATCTATCTATCTATCTATCTATATTCATAACTATCTAGCTATTTATCTCAACCTGTTCATATCTCTCTATCTATCTACATATCTATCTCTATTCTTATCTATCTATTTATCTATCTGTATTCATATCTGTCTGTCTAAACCTATTCATACCTACCTATTCGAATCTGTTCATATTTATCAATTTACCTGTGTTCACAAACAGGCATAATATTATAGTGTTGTAATTTCATTATATGGAAATCACTATTTATGTCGAAGCATCATAGATGTAAAAATACTAAGCCCTGTTAAAAATGATTGATTAAAAGCTGCTTAGCAGAATTTGGCAAACCAGTTTATTACCGCGTCTGCCTTGGTGTTGTGTCGCTGTATGTCTAGACTATGAATTTATATTACATCAACATTCAGGATACTTAAAATTACTGTCTGGGTCTTCTTTAAACACATATCCATGTAGCCATCATTGGAGACCAATTTTATTTCTTAATTTTTATGTCAGTGATCTTTCAAATTTTCTTTTACATTTCATGTTGCTTTATAAGAAAAAAAACAGTAATATGAATTCTTCAATGTTGGAAGAGATGTTCACTTGAGATCACTGATTACATATAAGTAATACAGGAATGCAATGTTAATAACATTTACAGATCTGATATTAAATTTTCTTTGGAATTATATAAACAAGTTACTTATTAGTTTGATACCATACTTTTCTTGTATACAAAGTCTATTCATATCTGCCTCTCTCTATTTTTTAATATCTTTTTTTTATACTTTAATATCTTTTATTAATAGACTAACTGAAGTATATACTTATACCTATTAAGAGTTCAAAATTTGCATCACAATTTCTTCACACTGTGATATTGAAATGTTAAGTGTTGCCTCTATCAGAGCCAAGTTATTTGAAAACTGCTCAGATTCCTAGAATTTTTGTGAAAAATTATTGTTTGTAGACTTGTTGATGTCTTCAAACAATGTATCTTCAACAATTTATTTTAGTATTGTTCAAGACAGTATTGCTAGAGATAAAGAATTTTTCAGAATTTTTAGGATTACATGATGTCACTCTATGTTACTTATATCAAAGTGAAACAAATAAAATATACAATTAAAAATGAAAGAGAACTTATAGTCTTACATCAAATGGTTACAAATGGTAATTGTTATTATTAGAGAAAATTTACCATAACAGAAAAGAAACTTAAAAATACTACTATTTTATTATCTTATATAGTTAATATTCTCTAAAAATTTGTAGTTTTGCAAAGAATTATTTTTTGAATTACAGTTTTTTCTTATTTTTATCATTTCTCCCCAAGCAAGGCAATAAAACTTCTAAGATACAAGAGGTTACTGAGTGTTAGAAAATATAAGAAAAATATACTATTAAGGAATATATATATATACACACCCATACCATATAGTATTGTACTATTTAAGGAACTGGTTGTATGTTCTTGCTGTAATGGTTGTAATCACTTAGAGAAGACCTTACTTCACAGTTGTGAACACTCTTCTGTAGAGTTACTCATTCAGCATTGAGATCTCACTAAGTGAGCTTATGTTTTGTGTGATCATGACATTCACAATGAATGTGCAACTGGATTCTTCACATCTAATGCAGGTGTTTTTCAGCAAAAATTATATTATCCAGGTATGTCAGCAACTCATACAGTCTAGATTTAGCTCTTTGTGACTTCTAGCTTTTTCTGAAAGCTATATTTATTGTTTTAAAAGGAGGAGGTTTTAGATCATGAACGAGATTAAGGAGAATATGTTGAGGTAGCTGATGGCAATCCCTAGAGGACTTTTCAGATATTTAGAAAAGCAAAAAAGATTCTGGGTTAAGTTTGAAAACTCCAAGGAGAGTACTTTGTAGGGATTAAAGGCTAATTGCCCAAGGAAGGCTCTTTTTGTTTTAATTTTAAATGGCTGAGTACATTCCTGGCAAACATCAGATATTATATATGACTTCTTTTTTTAATCTAGAATCTATGGAATATGCTACTCAAGAATTCTTTTACCATTTCTCTGCTCACTGTTTTTAATAACTGTGTTTCAAGAGAGTTTTCTTAGAAACCATTCTTTTAAATCCTAGATAGAGACAATTCTTCTATTGAGTCCTGGGTTATACACCTGGAATACGTAATAAAAATAACTCTTTCCACTTGCTAAAAAAATAAAAAATGTTAAAAAAAAAAAAAGAAAGAAATGTGTTTTGGATTCCATTAATAGTGGCAGTGAAAGGAAGAATTAAGTGTGTACCAATTTTTTTATCAAATAACATTACAATGTAATGAAATAGATTCAAACAAAGAATAACAGACAAAACACACAATGTTGTGGTTTGTGAGTTTAGTTGTGTGTTCAGTGAAGAAAAAATCTTAAGTATTTTCACAAAAGGCACCTGAAAATATATTTAGTATTAAATGACTGCTTAAAATGTATACTTATAAATTGAGTTGGGTACTATAGGTATAATACCATGTATGTACATAAGCATACACCTAATGTAGCTACCATTCAGATGGTTAGCATAACTCTTTCACAGATTAACTTGTTAGTATAGTGACAGTGGTCCCCAATTGAGAATTCCACTATTATAGCCTTGTGTCAAACTAAGCAAAATATTTTGAAACTACTACTGTAGATTATCAAATGTTTTCCATCAGTGGTTGTGTTTGCACTTAAGTAAAAACCTATATTTCAAAAGCTAATTTTCAAGACAGACCCAATAACCGTGTTGCACCAATGTTGATTTTCACAGATATGGAATAAGGGATTCTTGTAAGATTGGTGCATTACACTTATCTCTTCATTCTTTATATTTTAGCCTTATGCCAAACTCAGTAAATATATACATTAACATAAAGTTTTAATTTGTTTAATTTACAAAGATAAAACAAAGTTTGTTTTAAAAGACCTGGGGAACTGTAATGTTAGTAAAACTTAATGTTTATAAGTATTGCTTATTGTTTAATCTCTAACTTTCAGTTTTCAATATATGTTGTTATCTTTAACAACTTATTGCATATTTAAAATCAGTACATTTACATTTAATATTGCAATTCAGGACATGTTTATCTCTTTCTTCCCATGGAATTTTCTCAAGAACTCAAAAGACAGATAGACAGGAATACAAATATTTTGGTTTGTGTTGTTTTCATTGTGTAGATTAGTGACTATGAATAGATATCTAAGTACCAATAAATTAATTAAAATTAGTTTTAATTAAAATTAGTGAGTATGAATACATATTTAAGTAACAATGAATTAATTAAGATAAAATATATTTGTATATAAAATTCAATGTACATTATTGGTTCCATCCAAAATAAGATCCAAATTTATAGACAAATTCTACAGATGCATGCTGTAATTTCTTTCTAACCAATAAAACTGACCATTTCTCAGTCTCATCCACCATTTTCTTTTTTTTTTGTTCTTTTTTGTTATGAAGCCAGAACACTTCAATCACATGACTTTATCCCTTTTACATAATTCTTATTTTGTGAATTTTTTTACTTTATTACTCTAGATTTGTTTAGTATTAACTTGTATGTATATATATATATATATATAGTATTAACTTGTATGTATATATATATTTGTAAACAAATGACATCATATATTAAGAAATGGAAATGTCATTTGTTTACATTTGATACGCCAGAGCAGTTATGAATGTACAAGATTCATGGAAGATTGAAGTTTATAAGCAGTAAATTCGACCTTGTCTACCGAACGGTTCTTTGTGGCCGAGAGGTTAGGCACGTCAGCATATATGATGGTTCCGTATAGGATGCAGGTTCGAATATATATGTATATATATATATATATATATATATATATATATATATATTGCTTAGTATTAACTTATATATATATATTGCTTAGTATTAACTTGTATATATATATATATATATTTTCTTAGTATTAACTTATATATATCTTGCTTATTATTAATTTATATATATTGTTTATTATAAAGATGTTACATACAAACAAAAAAGTACTCATGAAAAAGATGTATTTTTGATTCAATGCAATTTGTTCCTCACCTGTTGAAATGTGTTCACATTGAAACAAAAATGCATCATTGTCGTGAGTACTTGTTTGTTTGTATGTAACACCATTATAATAAATAACACCTTTATAAATAATAATAATAATAATATAATAAATAACACCTTTATAAATAATAATAAATAAATAATAAATTACTCTTGTTCTAATCTTGCAATTGAGCCTTCTTTTAAATTAACATTTGAATTTATATTCTTTTCATTCTCATTAAATTTGAAATATATATATATATAATGCTTACTATTATGTATTTTCTGCTTACTATTAACTTACATTATATATTTTGCTTACTATTAACTGAGATATATATATATATATTTTGCTTACTATTAACTGATATATATATATTTTGCTTATTAGTAACTGATAAATATAGATATATATATTACTAACTATTTATATATATATATATATTTTTATATATATATATACATATTTTTGCTTACTATTAACTTATATATATATTGCTTACTATATATATATATATATTGCATACTATTAACTAAAATATATTTAGTATTAACTTATATATATATATTTGCTTAATATTAACTTTATATATATACATGTGTGTGTATATATATATATATATATATATATATATATTTCTTACTATTAACTTATATATATATATATATTTCTTTACTATTAACTTATATATATATTGCTTACTATTAACTTTATATATATATTGCTTACTATTAACTAAAATATATTTAGTATTAACTTATATATATATTTGCTTAATATTAACTTTATATATATATATATGTGTATATATATATATATATATATATATATATATTGCTTACTATTAACTTATATATTTGCTTAATATTAACTTTATATATATATATGTGTGTATATATATATATATATATTACTTACTATTAACTTATATATTTGCTTTATATATATGTGTGTGTGTGTGTGTGTATATATATATATATATATAGCTTACTATTAACTAAAATATATTTAGTATTAATTTATATATAAAGATATTTGCTTAATATTAACTTTATATTTTATATATATATATATTGCTTGCTATTAACTATATATATATATTACTTACTATTAACTAAAATATATTTAGTATTTACTTATATATATATATTTGCTTAATATTAACTTTATGTATATGTGTGTGTATATATATATATTTTTTTTTGCTTAATATATATATATATTATAGCTTACTATTAACTAAAATATATTTAGTATTAACTTATATATTTGTTTAATATTAACTTTATATATGTGTGTATATATATATATATATATATATATATATATATATATATTATTTGCTTAGTATTACTTTAACCTCTTCTGTTTCTTCTATTGCTTGAACTTTTATGTTTATTGAAAAGTTTGTCAATTCGGTTTGTTGAGCATTTTTGTCAACTACACTTAAGCATGGCCAATTACTCCACACTTGCACACATGTATGTATGAATGTGTATTTGTGTGTGTGTGTCTGTGTATGCCTTTACAACACTAGATAAATTCAATCGTTATATTGCTCTGCAAGTACATTCTTTTATTGACTTTGTAGATCAAAACATTTATGTTACCTTAACTCATATCCACTTAGCATCAGTTTTAAACTTGCACCTTCTTTTTCTGTATATCTCTAAATATTTAAAATATAATTTATAAAATATAATTTTTATTTTTATACATTTTCAAGTTTTCATCTAAAATCAGTAAAATATGAATTTCATGCTAAATGCTCAATGAAAAAGGAATGGAATCAATTATCAAACTTAATTGTGCTGCAGTAATCAAGGATATTTTGACAAGAGCAAAATTTAATCATAAAATACTTTTTTTCTTTTTGTCATACTAAAATTACTAATAAAAAAATCATGTCTCAGTTTTTCGTTTTTTTTTAACCATATGTAATAATTTTGTTTTAAAGTACAAACATCTACCTTTTGGACCAATTTAAAAAATTACCAGGGGTGTCATCAAAACTTTGAACTCTAGTGTAAATAGATTATATCATTGTAATTACCTTATACATATGAAAATGAAAATAAAATTTACATTCTTAAAACTTAAATTATTTCAGAAATGTATAACAAAATTAATTCAAAGTAAATATAAATTAATCCAAAAGAAAATAACCTTAAATTCTTCCACTTACCAAGCTCTTCAATTTATTTTATTTAAAATCAATTCAGTTAATTAATAAACAAAATGAATTTA
Organism: Acanthosepion pharaonis; assembly: GCA_903632075.3. Taxonomy (NCBI): domain Eukaryota; kingdom Metazoa; phylum Mollusca; class Cephalopoda; order Sepiida; family Sepiidae; genus Acanthosepion; species Acanthosepion pharaonis. The sequence continues at coordinate 467,091 of CAHIKZ030001128.1, forward strand.
AAAAATTAACAATTTAAGGAATCTGAAAAAATAACCCTATGTATATATTTATAGCTTTCAATATTCCAGTCATCATTGAATTGCTAATCTGAAAAATAACCCCAGATTGCAGATATAGTATATCGCTGTATATATAATAAAAGATATATAGTATATAGTTGTATATAGTGAAACATGGTTATGCATTCGATATGCTTTTAACAATAAGGGATCAATATCCAGGTTAAAGTAAAATGTTATATGACTCAAGTTCAAACAAGTAAATTAATTAGCTGAGACTTTAAAAGAATTTCATTATGAGAGAAATCCAACAAATATAATATAGTCACATTCATGATAAATTTGCTACTTATATATATATATATATATATATATATATATATATATATATATATACACATACATACTCTATACCACTTGTATATATAAATATATATTGCCACTTGTATATATAAAGTTGTAAAATTTGATTTTTCCAAAATTCTATTCATCTAATTTTCACAAAAACTATTTTTAAATCTAAATTCTTTTAGATTTTATGTACAAATCATTCTGCTATTTTTTTTTAAAAAGAATAATTATTTTGTACTTAAATGACAAAAATCTTGTAATTTACTTAGACAATGATTATTTTGATTCACATGCAATTACTTAGACATCCAAAGTGCACTTGTTATAATGACACTACTGACAAAGTTTTCCTTTTTAATACTGTTGAAAATTATTAAATTCAGTATTTAAAATCATGATGATTTTAATTAAGTTTGAACAATCACCATTCTCACTGGTGAAAAAATGTAACCTTTACAACTACCAATTATAAAATTCCAAATATTGCTTGAATTTGTCTGGGTGGTATGAGGAATTATTATTATATGTCTTATTATTATTCATTACTATTATTAAATATCAAAAAGATTTTATAAATTTCATCTGAAAACAGTACTGGCTGCTTGGTCAATGAATGCCAAATGTTTCCTTGTAGGGAAAATGGCTAATATTAACATTATTATTACCATTCTATGGGGTTTGATGACTGTCCTTTTCCTTCCATATATGATCAGCCATGACTGATTCCATTGTCTCTCCCTGGACTACAACCTTGTGATGCTCTTTCACTCTTACTTGTAGGAGGTAGATGGTTTCTCATTTGTATTCCTTGCCATAGTTTCAATTGGATTTAATACAAATTGGTAATTTTTTTCTGAGGGGAAACTTGATTTGGGAGATATATCTCCATAGTTTTGAACTGCTTCTGAATATTGTCCTGATGTTATATGGAATGCAAGTCCCCTGAATCTTTGTGCCCTTTATGCATAGTGAACAAACTGTTGCAGATTTTTTTTATTGTTGTCCTCAACCTTTCAGACACTACTCATGGAAGCTAATATCATGCTTAAAGAGTAGTTGCTTCTTTTAAAGGTGTTTTTCATGGTGATCATCTTCTGTTGACATATGTCTGGGTCAGCACTTATGAGTTTGACCTGCTGATGTAGGTAGATGATTGCTTTCTTGATAATTGAAATTGAACTTGAGGTCTTCTCCTGTGAAAGTTTACTTACAATATACAAATGTCTTGAACTCATACTGTGTGTGAGTTATTAGTACTTCCAGGGAAACCAGTTGGTACATCTTATTTTTCTATTGTTAACTATATGAAAAGTCTTATTAATTTCACATGTTCCAACAGCATCTTTCTGGTGGTATGATATATCTAAGCCACATTGTTGGCTTTATTGGTGGTGTTTGTATAGATATTTACTTGAAGTATCCCATGCATATCTTTACTATTACTGAAAATAATGGTGATCCCATAGACTTCTTTCTGTTGATATATGTCATATATATTTTGGGAATTGCATATATGTAGCACGTTTTAAAATTGGACCAGTTGTCTTTATATTCATTCAACATCAAGTAATTCTTGTTAGGATATGTGAAAGTTTCCTCTTAAATTTCAAAATTGGATCCTTTTTTTTTTCATTGCTGTAGCTACCATCCCCAATTAGGTTAAACAATTTTTTTGAGTATTGTTCATCTCAGTCAGTGAATTGTTCTTGTCTGCTGACAGTATAATGATTTCTGTATTGCACTTTGAATCATTTTGATAGCTATCTTTTCCATTCTTGTGAAGCTTGATTTTAGAGGCTTGTCTCACTCTAGTATCTATCTCAATTTGTCAGCCTAAGCTTTAGGGATTCTCAAAAGTGCCTTTTCAATAGGGACTAGAATGTCTAAGTATGGGATTCACTTGATGGTGGTTATAAATTTGAGATCTTTGTTTGGCACTGTTTTCTCAGAAACACTTAATTGGCATTTGCTGATGGGAACAACTGCTTTCCAATACTTCAGTGCACGCATTAGGTTGAAGCCTCCAAAAATAACATGACTGAATCTCCAAGAGATGCAAATATTAATGGATTGAAGCATTGGTTTAAACATATTTGGTTCTCTGGCAGTCGTGAGTTCAATCCCAAGATGCAGTAATGCTGAAAAGTTATATATTTTGGTTCAGCAGAAGAAATAGGCAAGTGACATGAAAGTCAATAAGACTAAGAATGCTCTGATCCTAAAGGACTAAGAAGTGACTCTTTGGTCTAAGGAAGAGAGCACAGATAGTAGATTCTTATTCGAAGCAGAGGACATGATATTTTGATTCTAAATAAAGTATACAGATATACTGACCCAAGGTAGAAATGCTGATTCATACATAAATACTCCTGTCATTTTTTACAATTTTTTCAATGGTAATATAAATATATTTTAAGAATTATTGGTATATAGTGAAAGTTAGTTATAGCTGATTTTGCACTACTCCTCTTGGGAAAGACATGACTCTATTTCTTTTCAATCCAGTCATATGTTAAATATTAGACTAGCCTCTCTTGTCCAAAGTGGCAACCAGTATAGGACAGTTCTGAATTTAAAACTATGGAGAAAACAGTGGGAAACCACTCCATTTTCTTTTCCAAGAAATAAAGAAAATTCCTAGATAATAAAAAAAAAAATCAGAGGTAAGTTATGATCACCTTAATGTCCTGCATGTAACATGAGTTATGATCACCTATTAGTCCTGCATGTAACATGAGTTATGATCACCTTAATGTCCTGCATGTAACATGAGTTATGATCACCTTAATGTCCTGCATGTAACATGGGATATAATCACCTTGTGTCCTGCATGTAACATGAGTTATGATTACCTTATGTCCTGCAAGTACATAACATGAAAAATAGTTTGTTACTTCATTAGTTCATTGTCATTACAAAAAAATTGAACTATTGCTGTTCTTAGTGTATACATCATGGAACTAAATGGATGATTGGCAAACACATTTCTTGACCTTTTTTCTTTATTTTTATATGTTTTTATATTCTTATCTATTCAACAAGATTTTTCATAAAAATAAATGAGAATGCTAATTTCTTCCCCAAAATATTTCAAAATAGGTTTTGTAAGTTAGTGTGAACATAGATATAGACAAAAAGTAGAGATGGTTAATAAAATAATGTTATAGTAAATATGATCATGAGTCTGCACAGACACACACACACACACACACTTATATATATATATATATATATAGCAATTACTATTTACTGCATACTATTTACTTATATATATACTACAGTTCAAAAGTTTGAGGACACTCCTGGTAATTTTTTAAATTGTCCTCAAAAGTAGTTGTGTTGTACTTTAAATAAGAGAAAATTATTATACATGGTTAAAAAAGTGTGACATGATTTTTTATTAAAAATTTAATTATGACAAAAAGAAAAATGCATATTATGCTTAAATTTTGCTCTCATCAAAATATCCTCCTTTAGCCTTTATGACTGCAGCATAAATTTCTGGTAAACATTGCAAAAGTTTCTCAAAGTATAAGTTTGATAATTGATTCCATTCTATTTTTAAGGACTCTAAGAGTTCTTTTTCGTTTTTTTTTTCACTGTTCTGTCAAGTTGATCCTATGCTAATTCTGGAAGTGGCTTCAAACTTTTAATCTGTAGTGTATCTCTCTCTCTCTCTCTCTATCTATATATATATATATATATATATAAAGGTATATTAATTAGCAAGTATACAAATGAGTTTGATTAAAAATAATACCCAATACCTTAATCAAAAACTGGAAAAGTACAATAAAAATTAAAAGACATATGTCAGTACATTTTTAATCAAACTTGTGTGTATCTATATATATATATATATATATATATATATATATATATATATATATATATATTCATTCATCTCCAAACAAGTTTTACTAAATTCTACCAACAAGTTCTGTCTGTACAAATTTTTATAACTTCTAATATCTGTATGAGGGATTGAAGTTTTGTTTAAATTGTCCAATGTTCATGTTTTTTTCCATTAAATTCAAGTACTTTTGACTATCATAGTCCTTGTCAAGAACTAGGTGTAATCAATCTAATAAGCAAGATTTTTGGGACTAAATTTTGTTGATTTGGGATTACTGGAATCAGTTAAAATTAATGTCATAGTTAGCAATTAAATGGAAAAGTATATATCAAATACTTATATATATTTTTATACACACTTCAATATACCATACCATACCACACACACACACACACACACACACATATATATATATATATATATATATATATATATATATATTTATTCTTGCCACTGTACACCAATATACATATAATATAAATATCCCAACACAAAAAGAAATCACTACTGAATGAACAAAATTTATAGCATTTAAAATATGTCAGAAATTGTTAGCATGTGGCAGCATTCATTGTATACAGGGCTTAAGGATAAAAGCTGTACTTCAAGCACTTTTTCCTAGAACGAACAGAACTCAAATTTCAACCTGGGGGTAACATTTCAAACAAGTGGTACCCAGGATGTGTGCTGTTTTTCATTCTGTTTTCTACTCTGCTGCAACAACGAGAATTAGAAATGTTCTCGAAGGAGGACAGTGAGCAGTTATATATTGGGTGTTTATTTTACAACAGCTTCCTACCTCAAGGACTTCCCAAATATATATATATATATATATATATATATATATATATATATGAAAAAATTCTCCGAGTTAACCTGTAGAAAAAGACAATATTTATAAATGTAAAAGATAATAGGAAAATTGTAATGGTAGCCAACTCGTTTCATCCAATGTGGACTTTTTCAAGGAAAAAAAAAGGTATTGAACATAAACATGAAAAAGGACATACTAATACACACTTGCAAGACTATTTACATCTCTTTTAAAACTAATCCTGAAGTTTTCATTTTTTTTTTTGCCTTGATTTCATTCACATTGAATAAAATTCATGGGCTACCATTACAGTTTTCCTATTACTGTTTACATTTATAAATATATATATATGGGAACCCTTGAAGTAGGCAGACATTATAAAATAAACCCTATATATATATATATATATATATATATATATATATATATATATATATATATATATATTGGGGTAGAAAAATCGGCTGATCTCCTATCAGCTGATTTTTCTACCTTCATTTCAACCTTTCATTATCTTCAGGTGATTTTTGGTCAATTGATTTCCTAATGCTTTATTTTTTTTAAATTTTAATGAAAAATATATGTTTTAAAAATAAATAAATGCAAAACCTTACAGCAATCATCAATCATCTGCAATCTTTGTCAACAGGAGAATTAAGTTATAATAAGGTTTCCAGACCAAAAAAATACCTTTTGTTTTAGAGATTGGAAATTATGACCAATTGTATTTATACTAAAAAGTTCCTTTTGAGTTCATATGAAGCAGTGATGAAAATAAAGTATGTATATTTCATTTAACCCATCTACCGATATATTTCCAATACACTTGCTTTCTCATCCTCCTCCTCCTCACCTTCTACCACACCCCATGTTGTGCACTTATTAATTTTTTTTCATATATTTATTTATTGATTTTTAAAAAATATAGTGTTCATAAAATTTTTTTAAATCTTTATTTTTTTAAAAAACTAAATCACCTGAAGATACCGAAAGGTTGAAACCAAAGTAGTAGAATTGGCTGATCACCTAATTTATTATTCTTAAAAGCTCTACATGTTAAATTTTCTCTTTTTATACATGTATTGAGCCCTTTTTAATACTACTATTTCCTGGTCTAATTCAACTCTGACCATTAACTTTCTATATATATATATATATATATATAAAATTTGTTTACTTAGGCAGCAGCCCTTCTATCATGCACATTTTACTGAATATGACAGACAAGGTGCTTTGATTTATAATTTTTTCCTTTCAGATGATAAATTATATAAAAACTGTCCAAATGTTCTTTTATTCCAAGCACTTTTGGCTATACATTTAGTCATTTTCAAGTTTTAAATATTTAACTGTTAAATAAAAAATAGTTTGTTTGTCTGTCATATTCAATGAAATATATATATATATATATATATAATATAAAAGGCTCAAACATTAATATTCTATGGTTATAATTTATTACAATGGAATTGTAATCATGATCCAATTCATCAGGCCTACAAATTCAAAAAGATATATATATATATATATATATATATATATATATATATAAACTGATACCTTTTGGGATCATATATATGTGTTTTCTACCATGATTCCAACTTATATATAATTTTCTTTTTTTTATTTTGTGGAACATTCTTTTTCTCACATTTTTATATTTGATAAAATTAATGTACCTGAAAATCAAATTAAAATAAATTTAAGATGATTTATAAGTACTTTTTAATCTAAGACTAATATATGATGAAATAAAAATAATAAAAAACTCAGCCTTAGCCATAAAATATTTCTATTTAGATCACTGCGTAATTGTCATGCCAACTCCTTGTTATTAATGAGTGAGTTGGTATCCCCTTAAGTAAATATCAAAACAAAGACAGATGGCTAACATGTCTTAACAGAGAAGCTCTGACTTCTTAATGTCTCTATCGATTACAATCAAAACCAACAAACCTCTTGTCTTATCAGAATTTCTAACTGTACTGAAATGTTTAAGTAGGCTCCTCTTCTGAAGTCTCAAGTACAATGGACCCCCGCTTTGCAATTGGTTCAAATTTTGATAGCTCCCAATTGGTAAACCATTGAAGAAAATCTTGATTAACCATCAAGATTAACTAATCTGGTACACATAATCTTCTGGCATTTTTTCATTGTATTTTTATTTCATTGATTTATTTGCTTTTCTTATCAATATATGTAGTAAATTAGTTGAAAAAAATATTCAAACATACTCTTCTGTATTATTGCTGATTTCAGTAATGCTTTTGTGATTTCAGCTCTGTGAATTGTCAGTTGAATAAAGCAATGAATAATTAACAGAAATTGTCTTAGATAAAAAAAGATTTTTTAAAAATATAGAATATTAATTGCAACAGAAACTGAGATTTGTTATTTGATACAAAGCATTTTTGCCTAAATTATTAAATACACAGTCTATTACAAAAATATTATGAGAAAATCAGCAACTCCATGAGTTGTAAACAGAGGATAAAACAAGACAGACAAGACAAATGAAAAGTTTAAAAACACTTTTATATAACAAATACTGTAATGATGAAAGTATGCTGGTGTAGGCTTTGAGAAAACTTTATTCAACTGAGAATACAAAGTTCCCTTATAGTGTCCTTTTATAGTCCCATTAAACAGAAATAGCGCTCTCAAAGAGAAGAGTAACAAAACAAGGGGAGATCACTCTTGATTATTCATAACAAATACATTTATGCAAAGAGAAAGAGAAGATGGAATTTGTAAACATATTTCTTCAGCAGTTAATGTCAGTTCATCAGGGACGAAGTCCAATACATGAATCTGTTTAAAATGGTTAGAAACACTTATCTGAAGTTGATCATATCTCTCCTATTGATGTCTGCTTGTCAAAGCATTAACACGTCAATTCACTTTTGCTCATAGCCAGGATCACCTGTCCTTTGGAGTAGGTTAAAACATATCTGTTCACCTCAGTGGTCTTCAGGGTCTCCCCCCTTTTGAGACTAAATTGGGGTCTTACTCATTACTATCAGATAAATGGACTCATCTCTCCCTACTAAGGGATCTTAATAGCCAAGAGGAGATAACCAATATTTTTCATAATATGTCAATCTTTTTTAATCATTCAACAGAAGTGTTAATAAAATGATAACTGGTAAAATAGTAATGTTAGCAAAGTTATAAACAATTTTAGCAGACATGAAAACTTTAGAATATGTTCTAAAAGAGATGTAAATAGTCTTGCAAGTGTGTATTGGTGTGTCTTTTTTCATGTTTATGTTCAATACTTTCTGAATATTATACTAAAAGCAACAACATTCTATTCACAATTGAATAGTTATAGAGTTTTATTTATCAAGTATAATGTAACATAAAATTATATTTTACAGTATCACAAGGAGAGTTTATAATATACTGACAAGCAACTTGACTTTCTCTTCCTACCATCTTTCTCCCTCTGTATTTATGTATGTATGTATGTATGTGTGTGTATATATATGTATATATATATATATATATATATATATATATATATATATATATATAATATACAAATATATGGATATAGATCCGACAGTATGAAGAAAAATATGCGGAAAAAACAAACAAAAATCCTAATATGCAATTATGCTGTTTTAATGTTAATATAATGTCAAGAATACATTTTCACAACATCGCCCACGTGATGACGACGTGATCATATTTAAACAGAACGCTGATCTTATAAAAGATTTCAGTTATTTGTTTGGATTGGTCTTGCTTTTATGTCCATCGTCTTTTTCATGTTGAATTGAATATGGTCTATGTTAATTATATTTTATGAATATGTCCTGAAGATGGTCTATTAGACTGAAACGTCTGATGTTGACATTATATTAACATTAAAACAGCATAATTGCATATTAGGATTTTTGTTTGTTTTTTCCGTATATTTTTTTTTATATATATATATATATATATATATATATATATATATATATATATATATATATATATATACAGACAGATTGTTTCACTGTATCACAGCTTATATATATATATATAAAGAATGTATAAACATAAAAATGTCTTAATATATATGTATATATATATATATATATATATATATAAGGTTAAGGGTCAGGGTTGAATCCGGCTAGGAAACCGTAGTATTAAAAAGTGCTCAATACATGTGTGAAAAAAAATTAAATTAAAAATAAAAATAACATATAGAGCTTTTAATTTTAAAAGTTAGGAGGTCAGTTGAATCTACTACAATGGTTTTAACCTTTCAGTATCCTCAAGTGATTTTTATCAATTGACCACCCAACACTTTTTTAAAAAGAAAGCGTTATGAGGTCAGTTGTTAAAAATTGCCTGAGGATATCATATGGTTGAAACCAAGGTAGCAGATTCAACTGACCTTCTATTTTTTTTTTATATATATATATATATATATATATATATATATATATATATATATATATATATATATATATTAGGAAAATGTATTACAAAGTAGAAAATATTGTTCATATGATAACATTTCGTTTTTTAGGACTAAAGTGATGTTTACATTGATGTGATTACACATGTACATGAATGAGAGGGGACACTCAAATTTTAAATTTAAATTTTTATTTTCAAATATGTGTTTGGATTAAATAAATATGTAGTTAGCTAGACTATATACTTGGACATATATTTTTAAAAATTCATGTGTCTAATCACATCAACATAGACATTCTTAGATGAAATATGTCACATGAAAATTGTTTTCACCCTGTCATAGAATTTTCTAAAGTTTTTCTATGTAAAATTTATATATCATTTTCCTATATGTGTGTGTGTGTGTGTGTTTGGATACATATATATATATATATATATATATATATATAAAAGAATGTATAAACATATATATACACACACACACACACACACACACACACTATTTATTGGACAATTTAATTCATTTATATATCATTTCCCCATGTGTGTGTGTATATATATATATATATATATATATATATGCACACACACATACACTATTTATTGAACAATTTAATTCAGGCCACATTGACTGATAAACTCCTACAACTAAAAAAAAAAATTCTCAAATTGCCATATTAGTAAAAAAATGCACTCTCTTAAATTTTCAAAAAATTGAACCTTTGTGTTGCAACTGTATGCTCCAAAAGTTTGATCCGTTAACAATAACACATTTAACAAAAAAGCATATTTCAATTCACATTTAATTATTTTGTCTCAGATGCTACCTGAATTTTACCATAAAAAAAAATTTCCATGCCTGAAGATGACTGAATGTACAGTTGAAAGTACTTGCATATTAAAGAAAGACCTTATACACCATATAATTTTTAAAAACAAGGATCATATCATTCATTTAGTGATTTGTAGGTTAATGCACCTTTAAAATTTTGTTTGCAAAGGGATTTTGCCATTTTATATCATTAACTTTACTAATCTACTTTTGTGTGTGTGTGTATGTATGTATAGGATTAATACAAATATAAAATTGGTCACTTAGCTGATAGATTTTAGCTTCAGCATCCCTACTCTAGAGTTTCATAGACATGCCCCCACCCCCAGCACTCACCCCATCCACTTGTCAGGGAATTGCCAGCTGAATACAACTGTTTTCTCAGATCAATGATTAAAAGTGGCTTTAAGAAAATGAAACCTGTAGATCCTAGCAAGGACCATATTTCTTTAAACCTCATAGATTTACACTGCAGAAATTCAGTTAAAAAGTTTATCAACACTTTGCTTATTATTTAAAGCCAAAATGTATTGTTGTAATTGTAAGAATAATTCTTTTTTTTTGGAGGTGAGTGAATTTTTCATTAACAATTTTTTTGAAGCAAACAGTAATCTTTCCAGATACAAATTCCTACTATTTAACCCATAGTTATAGGTTGAAGAAATGGATTCATTCCTTTCCCAAGTGTATTTGGGCATTAGTAGATATAACAAACTCTACTGTGATTTGACTCTCCAATTAACTAGAGGAGCAATTAAAATTATAATATGGTTATTAATTAGTCATGGGGTATGAAAATAAAGAAAGAAAAAATGTCATATCTTCTTGTAGATTGACTTTTAAGTCTTCCATAATGGCAAAGTATGGATTTTTTCACAGTTGGTAGTAACATTTTCGAAGAGAACAATGAATTTTATATTTTCTTCTTATTCAACAAATTAAAAAAAGTTCAAGTGACTTATCTGGTCATTGACTCAAGAGTTTGGCATTAAAACTCTCATCAGGACAAGATGTTTGATTTATCAAACATCTGGTCCTGATTAGTCACTTAAACTTTTGATTTTTTTGATATTATAGCTCTAGTTATCTACTGACCATTTTTTTCACAGAAGTTCTGCTAGCACATAAAATTCTTCGTAATTTTCAAATATTTTTTTAATCAATTCTCCCCAAACAAGGTAATAATGCCACTAAGACACAAGAGGCTACTGGGAGTGAAAGTGAATAAGAAGTCTTTAGAAGGAACTCGTAACCCTATGCTAAACAGGAAACAAATGATAAACCTCTACTCCTATTCAAAAGACAGGGGAGAAGTGTGAACCAGACAATGTTATAAGTGGTATTATTATTATTATTATTTCTTTGAATTTCTGTTGTATACATATTTCCTTCTGGGTCCCAACCAGAGACCTAAGGCAAGAAATGCCTCATGACATTTTCCACTGATCATTTTTGTAAAAAAAAACAAAAAAACCCTAAGATCACACACATTTTACATAGATAAAAGTCTTCGTAATGTGTGAGCTATACACTGCATGCCAAATTTTTAGTGATTGTGCAAGTCAGTGTTGCCAACATTGTGTGAAAATTTTATGTGAATTGATTGGACGGTTTTTGAAATATTGTAAAAAAGTTATCTCAATAATAATTTGGCACTCAGTGTACATGTGAGTGCATTTTTGTATTTCTTTAAAGCATGGTCTACCAGTAATCCCTTCAATGAGTCTATCAGACCATTTTCCAATCAATCTGAGGGCTCCAACTACAACTCAAATTATTGATGTCCTCAGATGCCACATTTTTGAAATATTCACTTTTCAAGATCCTTTTTTTTTTTTTTTTCAAGATCTTCAAAGATACATTGCAACCTACTGAAAATGCCATATCAATAAGAAAGGCACATCCTGTTATGTGATGTTTGATATTGTTATTTTCATTCTTTTTTCTTAAAGATCTAAAACCTGAAGGAGATAATTCTTTTTCATTAATCCAGGTGAAGATTCAAAGCAAAAGATAAATGGTTTTAATAATTACTTATTCATTATTGGTATGAATCTTACTATTATCAATATTATTTTTTATTTCTCTTGATTTGCTGTTTGATCCAATCATTTGCAAAGTTTTTTCACCTGAGACAGAAGGTAGTTGCAGGTATTTTTTTTTTTAATAAATTACTAAGCAGGCTTGATTGAGAGACTTTTTCTAAGTATGTAAGCAATACTTATTAAACACAATTTGTGTATTAATGTATTTCAGATGAAAATGGATTTCCTGATATTTTTTAATGTGTCTATTAGTAATTCTTTGTAACTCCTCTTGGTGCTCATACAACTACTGGAATAATGGTTGTCTTTTTGTAATTTTTATTTTCAGATCTATGTATGTGGAAATTGTACCAAATTCTTTCACTGAAATGTTTTTAGCAAAATGTCTGCTTATGCTTGCAATATTGTATTTATATATTAATAATAATAATAATAATAATAATTATTATTATTATTATTATTATTATTATTATTATTATTATTCCTATTGATATTAATTATTATTATTATTACTATATATTTTATTGTTTAATCCTATGACTATCTCAGAAACTAATTCGTTCCTTCTTCTATGCATCATGTCACTTGAAAATCTAGGCTATCATAGCTCTCCAATCATATAAATCAATTACTAATCTATCATAGCTAACCCTAACCCTTATGACCCTTATTAATTTCTTTCTTTGCCAAGCCTCCCACCCTCTGTTCCAATATCCATTCATACAGACTTGTTAGGTAGGTGACTCACCACTTTCCCTTCTCTTTCCTTTCATATACCCTGTGAGGGTTAAGTTTTCCAAGCCCTTTTTTCTCATTCTAATTCTAAGTATAAGTGTTCTCTTGTGATTTTCATTTTTGCTTACTCACTTCACTCATGGAATTTTGAGTTTCCTTCTACAGAACCATGTTTCGGTTGCCTCCAGTTTTCTCCTCATACTCTTTGTTACTAATTGAATTTTTCAGTTTATTAGTACATTCTGTAACTTTTGGAATGCAACTTTTGATAATCCAATGCATGTTTGGATTTTTCCATTGCATTTTTCATCCTGTGCTAAAGTGCACTTCCCAGATATATAGACTTTTATTCATATTTGATGTTAACATCTTGAATTTGTAGTTCACATCTTCAACTTTTTCTCCTGCTGACAACCATAATTTTTGTCTTTTTGCAGTCGATGGCTAAATTTGAAATTGTTATGTAAATTCTAACATAATCAAAGAGGGAGAGGAGCTTGTGGGGACTTGTCCTGAATTAAAACTTAATATTAAAAAATAAGTAATGGAAAGTGCAGCACTGAGATCTGAAGACATGTTGGGATGGCCAAAGACACATTCCAAAAGCTAGGCAGAGTATTATGAGACAGGAAGGTTTCATTGGTAACAAGGAAAAGAGTACTGAATTGGTACATGATATCTGTCCTCTGAGAATGTTGCACAAGCTCCTCAAAGATGAGGCAACAGAGGCATGGTTCTACAAAAGAATGGTAAAGATACCATGGATCAAACATGTGAGGTTTTGGGGAGGATCCAAACAAAGAGGAAAGCTTATACTTAATGTCAGTAAGAGGCAGCTGAAATTTCTGGGACATGTAATGAAAAAGGAGGGCTTGGAAAATCTGACACTCACAAGGCAGAGGGAAAGAGGGACAAGGGAAAGCAATGTATGAAATACTTAATGGACTTAAGCAAGTGGATCACAGAACAGGGTCTGGGAGAAATAACAAAAAGACAAAAGTTATTGTGAGCTACATGGAACAGGAAGAGGTATAGATGATCCCCTATGTCCTGAAGGGACACTGCACTTAAAAGAAGAAAGTATAATATTTTACTGTGGAACTAGAACCAAAGCCTAAATTTACTAAGTAATGTCAGTATATCTTTGAAGCAGTGGCAAATCCTTACAATCAGCTTGGTCTTTTGTGTAGAAGGAAACTGGAACAGAAACCCTATAAAGTTATTGTCAACATCCCACCCTGCCAGGTCACAACATATAAACCCCTTATTTTAAGGCCTCTGACTTATTCACTTTTCTCTTGCACTAATGTGATAGCCTTTAACAATTGTTAAAAACCTTCAGTTTTCATTTGTAGTGTCAATTCATGTTCAAGCCTATTTAAAAAAACAGTATGTTAAAGGCTGATTTTCAAAACAAGTACTTAGAAAATTGTTACAACATAATATTCCTACTTTTATTACTTTTCATGCACTAGTAAGTTAAGTTTAATAAATCACTGTAATAATAGCTGTTACTGTCTTTTCTTTCTTTCTGAGAATTTAAAATGTCGAAGTTAATCTTTTCTTTATTTATCAGAGACCCACAGTCTATTTTAACCTTGTTATTGATTGTCATGTCTTTTTAAAAGTAAAATGACCCTTGATCATTTCAAAGTAGAATACTTTCTACCTTGACTGAATTTTAATCTACACTTCCTTATTTCTTTTTCCTTTTTATATATTGTAGAAATTTAAATCATGTACTTATTGTATTTAATTTCTGCATTTTTTAATTCATAAAACAATACAAATACTTCTTGCACCAAATGTTCATTGTTTTGTAAATAACAGTTTAGAAACTCCAGTTTTTGTTTTATTACACCCACTCCTCACATATTGACCGAATTTCATTCCAACAACCTGGTCACTAAGTGAGAAGTACCTGACCACTATTTCAGGCACACTACTTGTGTAACAGGTTTGTGTCAACCAGCTCCAGATAGATTTATTGTCATTTTTGTACCATTTGTAACATTTCTAATTTATTTCTAAATCTTTATACAGTATGATAGTATACTAAACAGTAAATGTAATAAAGAAATTTGAAAATCAGGTTCATTTTCTGTACATATTTATTTATTATTGTTTCATCCCAAGCAAGGTAATAAAGCCACTAAAGCACAAGGAGTTAATTAGTGTGAGTGAATATGAGAAAAGGAAACATTATTAACGATAAAGAACAATAAAATAATAAGAATTAAGAAGACATAAGATAATGATTGGCATTGCATTTGAAGATTAAATTTGACTAAATAGCAAGAAACAAGGAGAGAGTTCCACAAGAAAGAATACAAGAAACTGTTACCATATAACTTAGGGTTACATCTCGCTATTTCAACTGTAAAATGAGTAGACCTTGCTACCAATCTAGTACTGTGCTTGAACTGTAAGTACCATAGTGGGAAATTCATCAAAGCAATTACCATGAAAGTATTTATAGAAAAGGCACAGTGAAGCTACATTACGGTGATAAGAAAGTGACTAAAGCTGAGATGTCAGGTCAGGACCACTGACATTACAGATTATTCTTTGGATTTTATCAAGAATCTATAACAGGAGCACATTTTGTAGTAATATTCAAAGCATGGACAAATGGTAGACTTATAAATATATAAGATAGGTTCTAGCAAGAAAAATTGTATATCCCTATATAGTGAACCAACTTTTCTAGTAGCAGACCTTACAATTGATTCAATATAATCTTTCCACTTCATGTTAGCAGTAAACATTAAACTGATAAAGCACAATGAATTACTCTCCTGGAGTATCAGCTATGGTGATGTAAAGCCAAAAAAAGGTTCTCTAAGACAATTAGATTAGTTTAGATTTAGCAGCATTAAAGTTAACAAGCCGTTCATTGCCCCAGTTGGTCATTTTTGAAATTAGCTACCAATTTGACTTTATCAAATCTATTAGATTTAGCATTAAGACCAGAATAAATAGTTGTATCATCAGCATAGATAGTGAGATGTAAACTGATGACATCAGGAAAGTCATTGATGAAAATTAGGAACGATTTAGGTTCAAGTACAGAGCCCCTGAGGATACTTATATTAATGCAAAAAGATCTAAAAGAGTAGTCATTCAAGACAACTTTCATTTTGTGATTTCTTAAGAAAGATTCATCCAGAACAAAAATACCATCAACTTTCAACTTATAAAGAGCATATATCCAAGGCAATGGCCTCAGCATCATTCTTATCTAAAGCTAAATGAACTCTTTCATTTATTTTTATTTTATAAGATTATATGGCTGATTGTAATAAGTTAGGGTAATGCCATGGACTGAACATGTGGGACACATCTGGTTTGTGTGTACAGAGCTAACCTTGATTTTCTCTTTTAAGTCCCCTTGATGCAACTGGTGGTTTCCTGTGAAACGCCCCCCCCCACTCCCTGCCCTCGGTTAAGTTAGACAATATTATGTTTTCCTAGTTAATGTGAATAAGTGTAGTTCCAAACCTGTTCCTGGCATTCTCTTTTGTTATGGCCCATGTCAAGATTCCTAACCTCCCCTAGTTTGTTTTTATTCCCCATTTTTCAACCCGACAGGGTCAGCCTTTGATTTTCCCTTTTTTGTCATTTATTTTTACCCTTCTCATTCTATCAGTGAATGTGCTTCTTGATTTTGTCTATCGGGCAGAATACAGCAGCCACTCTAATTATTTTGAGGGATGGACGAGTCCTACTAATAATTGTTTTATTTTATTTTTAGTGTTTCATTTTTAGTTTGTTTTTTGGTTTCATCCTCCCACCCCATCATTTAATAAATCATGAAATTTTCATATAAAAAAAAACTTTATGGAGAATGAAATTAAAATTTTTACATCATGGGATGTTCTGTAGGTCCCCGGTGAATATGCGGTATTATGGTATATGCAAGATTGAGTGGTGTTTGATGAGTTCTTATGGTGGATGGGCAAATTTTAATGAATGAATGGGTCATAATTCTGATTAACTAGGGCTAGTATAGCTAATGAAGACCAGCCTCTTTCTATTTCTCTTTCGCCCCTTGTGCCAAAATTTTGTATTTTTATGAAATAAATAATCATACTTAGCATTAGGAAGAAACAGGTGAGATTTCTAGGCTACATAATGAGGAAAGAGGCCTTAGAAAATTTGATACTCACAGGACGAATTGAAGTCAAGAAGGACAAAGGAAAACAATGAATAACCTACCTAGTTAGTTTAAGTAAATTGATGGCAGAACAAGGTTTAGAGGAGATAACAAAAAGACAAAATTTATTAAGAGCTACAAAGGACAGGAAATTGTGGAGAGCCATGATCGCTTATGTCCTGAAGGCATACGGTACATAGAAGAAGAAGAAGAGTGAGCTTGTGTAAATGGATGATGGAACAAGGTTTAGGAGAGATAAGAAAAAGACAAAATTTATTAAGAGCTACAAAAGGACAGGAAATTGTGGAGAGCCATGATCACTTACGTTCTGAAGGCATGAAATGGTACATAGAAGAAAAAAAGAATGGAGCTGAAAATTTATTAAGAGCTGTAAATGGATGAATGAACAAGGTTTAGGAGAGATAAGTTTAAAAAAGACAAAATTTATTAAGAGCTACAAAGGACAGGAAATTGTGGAGAGCCATGATCACTTATGTTGCTGATGGCACATGGTACATAGAAGAAGAATAAGAGCTTGTGTAAATGGATGATGGAACAAGGTTTAGGAGAGATAAGAAAAAGACAAAATTTATTAAGAGCTACAAAGGACAGGAAATTGTGGAGAGCCATGATTGCTTAAGTCCTGAAGGCATACGGTACATAGAAGAAAAAGAATGAGCTTGTGTAAATGGATGATGGAACAAGGTTTAGGAGAGATAAGAAAAAGACAAAATTTATTAAGAGCTACAAAGGACAGGAAATTGTGGAGAGCCATGATCACTTATGTTGCTGATGGCACATGGTACATAGAAGAAGAATAAGAGCTTGTGTAAATGGATGATGGAACAAGGTTTAGGTGAGATAAGAAAAAGACAAATATATTAAGAGCTACAAAGGACAGGAAATTGTGGAGAGAAAATGATCAAAACACAGGTTCCTGAAGGCATGAAGGTTTTACATAGAAGAAAAAAGAATGAGCTTGTTGTAAATGGATGATGGAACAAGGTTTAGGAGAGATAAGAAAAGAAAAAATTTATTAAAGAGCTACAAAAGGACAGGAAATTATTGGAGACAGGAAATTGTGGAGAGCCATGATGCTTTTCCTGAAGGCACATGGTACATAGAAGAAAAAGAATGAGCTTGTGTAAATGGATGATGGAACAAGGTTTAGGAGAGATAAGAAAAAGACAAAATTTATGAAGAGCCACAAAGGTTAGGAAATTGTGGCGAGCCATGATCGCCATGTTCCTGAAGTCATATGGTACATAGAAGAAAAAAAATGAGCTTGTGTAAATGGATGATGGAACAAGGTTTAGGAGAGATATAAAAAAGACAAAATTTATTAAGAGCTACAAAGGACAGGAAATTGTGGAGAGCCATGATTGCTGAAGGCTGAAGGCACATAGAAGAAAAAAGAATGAAAGCTTGTGTAAATGGATGATGGAACAAGAAGAAAAAAAATGAGCTTACAAAAAAAATGGATGATGGAACTGGTACATAGAAGAAAAGGTTTAAATGGATGAGAGATAAGAAAAAACACAAAAAAAAAAAAAAATTATGAAGAGCTACAAAGGACAGGAAATTGTGGAGAGCCATGATAAAAAAAACAAAATTTCCCTGAAGGCATAGGAAATTGTGGAGAGCCGTGATCACTTATGTCCTGATAGACATAGAAGAAAAGAATGAGCTTGTGTAAATGGATGATGGAACAAGGTTTAGGGAGAGATAAGAAAAAGACAAAATTTATTAAGAGCTACAAAGGACAGGAAATTGTGGAGAGCCATGATTTTATGTCCTGAAGGCATATGGTACATAGAAGAAAAAGAATGAGCTTTGTGTAAATGGATGATGGAACAAGGTTTAGGAGAGATAAAAAAAAAGACAAAATTTATTAAGAGCTACAAAGGACAGGAAATTGTGGAGAGCCATGATCGCTTATGTCCTGAAGGCATAAGAAAAGACAAAATTTAAATAAGAGCTACAAAGGGTACATAGAAGAAAAAGAATGAGCTTGTGTAAATGGATGTTGGAACAAGATTTAGGAGAGATAAGAAAAAGACAAAATTTACTAAGAGCTACAAAGGACAGGAAATTGTGGAGAGCCATGATTGTTAAAGTCCTGAAGGCATATGCTACATAGAAGAACAATGAGCTTGTGTAAATGGATGATGGAACAAGGTTTAGGAGAGATAAGAAAAAGACAAAATTTATTAAGAGCTACAAAGGACAGGAAATTGTGGAGAGCCATGATCACTTATGTTGCTGATGGCACATGGTACATAGAAGAAGAATAAGAGCTTGTGTAAATGGATGATGGAACAAGGTTTAGGAGAGATAAGAAAAAGACAAAATTTATTAAGAGCTACAAAGGACAGGAAATTGTGGAGAGCCATGATCACTTACGTCCTGAAAAAATGGCACATAGAAGAAAAAGAATGAGCTTGTGTAAATGGATGATGGAACAAGGTTTAGGTGAGATAAAAAAAGACAAAATTTATTAAGAGCTACAAAGGACAGGAAATTGTGGAGAGCCATGATCGCTTATGTCCTGAAGGCATACGGTACATAGAAGAAAAAGAATGAGCTTGTGTAAATGGATGATGGAACAAGGTTTAGGAGAGATAAGAAAAAGACAAAAAAGGACAGGAAATTGTGGAGAGCCATGATCGCTTATGTCCTGAAGGCACATGATACATAGAAGGACTTGTGTAAATGGATGATGGAACAAGGTTTAGGAGAGATAAGAAAAAAGACAAAATTTATTAAGAGCTACAAAGGACAGGAAAGGAGCCATGATCCTGAAGGCGGTACATAGAAGAAAATGTCCTGTAAATGGAATGGCATACAGGAAATTGTGGAGAGCCATGATAGAAGAAAAAGAATGAGCTTGTGTAAATGGATGATGGAACAAGGTTTAGGAGAGATAAGAAAAAGACAAAATTTATTAAGAGCTACAAAGGACAGGAAATTGTGGAGAGCCATGATCGCTTATGTCCTGAAGGCATACGGTACATAGAAGAAAAAGAATGAGCTTATGTAAATGGATGATGGAACAAGGTTTAGGAGAGATAAGAAAAAGACAAAATTTATTAAGAGCTACAAAGGACAGGAAATTGTGGAGAGCCATGATTGTTTAAGTCCTGAAGGGACATAGAAGAAGAATAAGAGCTTGTGTAAATGGATGATGGAACAAGGTTTATAGATAAGAGGAAGACAAAATTTATTAAAAGTACAAAAACAGGAAATTGTGGAAATGATTTATCCTGAAGGAAGAGCAAAGAAGAAAAGAAGGTAAAGGACAGGTAAATTGTTTAGGACAAGTGGAAGCCAAGGTTTTCTTGGGGCCTTGATTTAAAGACCTGAATTACGGTACATAGAAGAAAAAAATTTAAAAATGGATGATGGAACAAGGTTTAGGAGAGATAAGAAAAGACTTATCTAATTTTCCTATTGATATGATTGTGAGGGGAGCTGGTATGCAATAAAATCCATCTCTTTTTTTTTTTTTAACAGTAATGTTCACCCTTTATAAGGCAAAGGAACCACTTGAGGTAGAGGGTTACATTAGGAGGCACTGTGTGCAGGTAGGAGTAGAAGATAATTGTTAACCCTAGCCTTGGACAGGTTAAGATTGTAGTGATTGTGGTAAACATCCTCTTCAGAGTCTGTTCAACAGAGCAGTGGTTTGCGGGAAGAAGCTGTTCAAGTGGAACTTACTTCTCACCAATGGAATATGGAGGGAATGTGGGTGGTTTCTGACTATGTTTGTGGTATGGCATCTCCTTACTGTGAAGATTTGATTTGTTGAGACCAGGGAATATAATTCGTCAGAGCAATTTCTGTGGAATTAGCGATAGAGCAGTAAGAGGCTTGCCACATCCCATCTGTGGGAAAGATGTTGAAGGGTAGAGAATAATTCATCACCCACAAGGGCTTGGAGATGCTCTTGAATTCTATCAAGGCTGGAGAGTGAGGTTTGGGCAGCTCCTCTCTATATATGACAACAGTACTCCATTTTCGTACTGATCTGGCGAGAGGCATCTCTCAAAATGGAGCATGTTCTGTTCTGGTGACCCTTAAGAATTTCCTGATATCCATTACACAGATCATTTGATTGGCAATACATACATTAGCAAGATGTTCTCTGATTTCTTGTAATGTTTTGGCTCATTTATACTTAGTATTCAGATTTAGAAAGGTTATTAAATGACAGAAATTAATGTATTACTAATAAAATAGAGCTATTATATCTATGGAGAGAGAAGAGGATTCATGGCTTTCCCAAGGATATTAGCACATAAGTGAATGTAATAGATTCCACTGGAATACAAACTCATCCCTCTGATTCCTCAATCTGAGCTGCTATCCACTACTCCACTATGCTATTGATAAAATAGCAGAACAGACTGGGTTCTATAGCCTTGGATGGCAACTGGTTTAGGAGAAGGAACACTCTGAATTCAAAACCTGCAGAGGGTTGTTTGAGAACCTTGTGGCACATAGTATACGAGATCTCTGTAATTCAGCCTTTCAAAAAGTGTGATTGGTCCTGCACGAAACCTTCACCACTATAATCAAATCTTATGTGCTGGCGTCTGTCTGTCAGTTCCTAGGAACTGAGCTGCTTGATCCTCATACATCAAATACAATGGGAGAGTCCACCATTATATGTATCATATAAAGGTAATGTTAATGCTTTTACTATAGTAAATATAACATTTTCATCGATGAAAATATATTTTCAAAGTTATAGGAAAAGTGTTTTGAGTCATAACATTATTTTGTATAATCTATTTTATTATTTCAATTTTGGTTTTAGTCTTTACTATTGCTTCAGAATAGTCAATTTCATCATCTATTATTTATCTTTCAAATATATTTAACAAGAATAATAATAAAAAAAAAAAATTTATACATTTAATTCTTTTCTTTTTGATAGTTTTGCAACATTCATTGTCATTAAAGTAATATTCAATGATGAAGTGTTTATTCTGACATCCAGTTTAAAATATATATGTGTGTATGTCTATGCATGTATGTGTCCATGTGCATACTTCTGATGCTCACTACATGTCATGGTAGAGGTGCTTGCATGGTCCAATGACTCTGAGAATGATGCAGTTAGGAGTTCTAAACAACTGCCAGGCCACGATGGAAGATGCACTCCCAGACTAAACACAACCAAACCCCAAAGACTCCAATTGTGAAACAAACGGATGATGATTACAACACATCTCAATGGTTGAACCAGTAGATAAAGAGGGTGCTATACATAACAGATATGCCACAAAAGATGCCACACAAAATCATAACAGAGTCAGTGGCAGTCCATAGCAGTTTCATAACTGGATTCTGCATGCTTGATTCCATATGTGCTGCAGAGAAAGATTGTGAAATCAAGTGTGTGGGTCACTTCCTGACAAATTGAGGTTCATCTTAAACAAATTCACGTCATCAACACTTGCAAAGTGAAGACAGGAATAGGTTTTGGTGAAACAGAAAGCTTCTAGTCCTGAATCTGTGCAGTGATTATACATGCATTTCTGATATAATGGAACTGTTATTGTGCACAATAGTTTTAATGGTTTTACTATAGAAATGCATTGAAAATCAGGAGGGAAGGGGTTGTTAAGGTGCCCTGATTATGCATGCATTTCTGTTATAATAGGACTGTTATTATGCACAATAGTTTTAATGCTTTT
>CAHIKZ030001128.1:495000-622535 GCA_903632075.3 Acanthosepion pharaonis
TATTATTTAAGTAATATTAATGGCACTTACTACAAAACTAGCTAAGTCATTTCAGATTTAGTAAAGCTTTATTTATTTATTAATTAATTAATTTATTTATTTCAAATATATGTAACCTAATTATAGGATTTCATATGTATGTATAAATAACATGTTAGAATTTCATTTTATTTTACTACAATTTTATTTCAATTTTAAAATTTTAAAAAATTATAACTTTAAAATTTTAAAATATTTTCATTGTTAGTTTTAATTTAGACTATATTACTTTATAACAGAAGGATAATTACTCATAGTAAGTAAAAAAAATTTTTCCTATCAAAGTATATGTAAATTACAATTTTTAAACTTTTAATTTAGATATTATTTAAGTAATGATTAATATTGAACTACAAAAAACTATCTAAGTGTTTCTCAGAATTAGTAAACTTTTATGTATTAATTCAAGTTTAAGTATATATGAGGTTACATTTTTTTTTTTTTTTTTTTAAATATATATATAAACCTATTGATATACTATTTCTCATGTAAGTACAAAGGACCATGTGGGTCATTCAAAAGCTTACATCTTATGGCATTTCATATTAATTTTATTTTATTTATATTTGCTTTTTTGGGGATTCTTTTTTAGTGCGTAGTAGTATTATTTTAAAAGAAACTAGGTTAGAATTCATTCAACTTTTTAATTTTAGTTTCAATTTTAAAATTACAAACTTTAAGCACCTCAAATATTTTCATTGTTAGTTATATTAGAACTATACTTTATAACAGAAGAATATTACTCATAGTAAGTAAAATTATTTCAAAAAGAATATAGTAAAATAAAATTAAAAGGAAAAATATTTCAAATCGTAGTTAAATAAAAAGTATTGTAAAAAAAAAAAAAAAAATCTTTTATTCAAAAGATGACGTTGAAAATTTTACCGTTAACAATTTTTTTTTTTTTTTTTTTTAAATTCAGACGACATCCATTCAACCGACGTCGGAATTTCAGTGTAAAATACATCCTCACCCTTACCAAAATGTAGCTAATAACTGATACAATGATGCTGTCATAAGGAAAATCTAGACACCCCGTGTTCAATTTAGTAGAATATTCTGTAACCATGGAAACGTGATTTTAGCTGTGTGTATTTAAAACCCAGTAAATTTTAAAGTTACTTAAAATTCGCTTGAAGATGAAATAGAACTAGCTTAACGATTTATTTGCAAAATAAAATTAGAGTTTTAGCTTCTTTTTTGAAACATAGTTGGAACTGTGTAGCGAAAATAACCATATTTTAAATCAATTAATTTATAATATATATATATATATATATATATATATATATATATATGTGTGTGTGTGTAACGATATTATCTGCATGTTTTGGTCTGTAATATCTAACTGAATTATAGATTTGCCAATTGTCATTTGAGGCCTAGAATGATAATTAAATGATTTCTGGTATCATTTGAACAAAAAACAAGGTTAAACCATCAGTTGATGAAACCGCTCACTTCTGGTGAAACATCAGTTGATGGTTAAGAATGAAATAGATTTTTACTATACAAATGTTTTTCAAACAATAAACGTTATAATTTAATGGTCCTATTAGAATAGGCAGTTAGCGAAGTTTGATGAAACCATCAAATGGAATAAAGGCGACTATCGGCCTGTTTCTGAGAAATTCAAGCCAATGTGTTATCTTTTGTAAGAGAAACCACCATTTGACGTTTGATGGGCTTTACCAACATGGAATAGAGCTTCGTATATCAAAGGATGTTTTGATATTTGCTTTTTATATGTCAACATCCTGAAGCCCCAATGATGAAGTTTTGACGATTGATATATTAAACATATCTGGAATACCCAACCTCGTCACTCCAAAGGTGATTTCACATAGGTTAGGCCAATGTATATGTCAACTCCCACGAATAAAATTAGAAGTTATGAAGTCGCATGATACACGAGTAACATGGTAATAAAAAATGTTGGATTAAAATTCAAACAATTCAGGATAATTTATATGAAACCTGCAATCTCAAAGAACCATGGGTAAGATTACCCTGTTCAGAAATTTTAATTTTAAAACAATTTTCAGTACAAAATAATTACCTAAATTTTTTTTTTTTTTTTTTTTTTTTTTTCAAGTGTTCAAAGTACAAAGTTTGATTAGGATCCTTCTTAGCGCTTATCATTCCTCCTCCCATTAATATTCTTTTTTTTTTTTTCATATTTTCAAAATCGGGTATCTTTCCATCGTTAATTTCTGTAAATCTTTCTGTTCGGGTTCTACGTTTAATGAATTACATGGTGCCGGTTCCGGTGTTCTACATGAAAAGGCTAGAAGACATCCCATGAAAAAATTTCTATGGCATCCTTTGGATAGCGTCTTCCTAACGAAATTCTCTGAATAAAAGTTTTTAGTACACCGGGATTCCTTCACCAGATCTGGGTACAATAATACAAGGTTTTTTTCTTTTGTCAATGAAACAAAAAAAAAAAAATAGATTTTTTTCTCAATTTCATGCAATTTCAAATAAAAAAAACTAAAACATAACGAAAATAAATATTGAGAAATCAAAACAAAAATCTAAAATTAAAAAAACACCTAACAAAAATTACTTTTCCTCAAGGAACGTCAAAATACTTCAAAGTGAAAAAAATCAACCGAAGTGAAATGGATGAAATTATGACGTGTAGGTTTGAAACTGTTATTGAAAATTGTTCCACAAATGAACCACACAGACACATTAAACAAAAACAAATCACATATATCCATACATATGAGTACAAATAGTTGCAAACATATACACTTACATGCGTACACATGCGGTATCATCCACACATTCATGAGGCATGTATGTATAATGCGCGTATGTTTAACTGTCTTTAGATTTCTGCTACCTTGCATGTCATCCCTCCATGGCCTCTTTCACTTTATTGTTCCTTTTGCTTCTGTTATCCTTTAACGTAGCCAAGGGTCATAACAAATATATATCCATTATTTGACATTAAACATAGACAACGCAACTTGGTAAAATAAGTCTCATGAAAGATAACTGGCAGACAGTCTAATTTGAAAGCCTCGTCTATCATGTTAAAAATAGTCATTGGTAATCAGGCTTGCAGGGTGGTCAAAATGCTTTTGCGGGCTGTAGGTTGCCAACCCTTGGCCTAGAAGATTGTGCCCTTTTTACAAGTCCTCACTTGGAAAAAAAAGAATTATGTAAAATAACAGAACACAACAAATTACCATGGAAAGGCCCAGATGTGTAAGAAGCAATCTGATTGGATGGTGCAAAGTTTGAGGCTTGTATTATCAGTCCCACAGATCCCCAAATTGTCTTGTCATTTGACTTTTCAGCTTGTAGATCAGCCCTGTCATTTCTTAAGAAATGGGTTATTATGGTAACTTATATTTATCAAACAATATTTCTCATTCTGGAATGGTTTTTCAGCACCCTTTTAGACCAAGGGTTTCCTGGTTCAGTTCTTTTTGGGCCTTAGTACTTATTGTGGAAGTAATTTCACACCCACACCCTTCAAAATACTGTCTACATGTGAAGACATTTATCAGATTTATTATAGCAGATAAGAATGGCAGAAAACTATCCCTCAAATGAAGTGCTGAAAATTCCACACTTGGCTCAAGGGATTCCATAAATTCTGTTTCCTCATATCTTGAGAATCAGGTCAGTAAACTTTACTCCCTTTGACCTGTGTAAGTGACTTCTTCCATATCTGCTAATTTTTTCCTACATGTGCTTCATTGTAGCAGTGACCTGTTGTACTTAGAACAAATTATTTACAAATGCTTTCATTTGAACAGTAATTGTCTTTTTGTTCTTTGTCTTAACCCTTCTCTCCAGGATACAAGGATAAATTAGGTAAGATTCACAAATGACAAATCTCGTATTTCAATGCAAAGTTGAAAATTAATTTTCCCAAAAGTTAAATCCTTAAAAACCTTACCTGTTAATTTTATTAGACAATTTCTGACTATATTTGCCTTGATAAAGTCAGTCAAATGATGAAACATGTCTGCTAAACTAAGTATAGTTTTCCTATTGGCTTTTTCATTCATACACATATATATGTAATTTAATACTTTTTATAAGCCATCAGATTTTAGCAGTACTTTTACACAATCTTTTTCAGCCTCACATATACAAATTCTGCTAATTATATTCAAGTTTTTTTTTATGCTGAACACTTATAACTTCTGATAAGCAGTCCCAGTCCAAGAATCTTAACAATAGTGATTCATATACTTTTCTAACAATATTTTTTTTTTTTATTCTAAGATTAATTGTATGCTGGTGTTGTGAGAATTGACAGAGGGGGTGAATGCATTTCAGTTGTCAAGGTTTCTATCAATTGGCGAAACAGTTGCAGTATTTGTGGATATATTTAAAGTCTGGAAACAATATCCCCACAATTTCTCTTCATCCATGACTGACTTTCCATTATTAACTCCAGCATTGACAGGAACGTTTGAAGGAGAAAATGAAACTTGGTGACTTAACTGCAAACATGCATTCTTTGCAATCAATGCTCACACTCATGTGGGCCTGTACAGCCATAATGGATGCTGTGCTACCATCAGCAACTGAAGCATAACTGTTTGGGTGCAGATCCATGATCTCTTGAAGCCAGATGCTACACACTTATTTTCAAAGACCTGGCCAATTGTGCAATTACAAATTTTTTTTTGCACCCTCCAAGCAAGGTGTTGGTCTGAAAATATTTTGAGTGAGAACAGTATTTGTCAATTAGTCAAGTCTTTGCCCAGGACTGCTCATTGCAACCAAGAAAGTAGATCTGGTTAAGTCATACTGGGTAGGGGGAGTGGCCATTATTTGGTACACTTACAATGTCAGATGATAGTGGAAATTTCTCAACTCTTACGACTCTACAACTGAGACTGGAATCTACATTTCTGATGCTAATTTCTCAGATTGTAGACCTTAAAATTTGCAAGCAAGTTTGTCACATTATCTGCAAAAAAATATCCTACCTTGGAGAAAAATTGTTAATGTTTCTAGGTGGTGTTCCTAAACCAACTCCAGAAAATGCATTCTATACCTGATCTGATATCCAACTATCTACGAACCTTGCTCTTTCATTGACTGATGATCCATTTGTTCATCTTTTCTAAATGGTGAAAAATGGTAACCTGGAAAAAAAAAATTCCAATGCTCCTTTGCATAGAAAATTGGTTAAAAAGAACCATATTCCTTAAAAGTGAAACAGCAAAAAAAAAAACTCTGCTCTGTTAATAAGATAAAATTTGAATTGTGAGCAGTTTGTCTACAGACTTCTATCTAGGTTAAAACTCCCTCTCCCCAAAGACTAGTTTGTGATGACCTCCTTCAAGCTGAAACTGAGAATTCAGATGTGAAGGTGACCATAGACTGGAAACTAATGTTTTCTATTTGTGGTATCGCTTTACAATTTGGACAATCATGATTCTCCTTAGCTTCTTTATCCTTTTTCCATGGAAATAGTGCTACCTTGGTGGTAGCACTATTTCCATGAACCCACTGTCTTTAACTTTTAACCTTGAAAACGTTTTTTTTTTTTTTTTTTTTTTTTTTCCGGCAACAATTTTGAGATTTGCAAAGTGGAAAGAAAATGCTAAAGCTAGAACATTTGAAACTCTTCTCTCGTTAATCAGGCCTGCTTTTACAATTAGGACAAGTAACAAAAGATTTTTTTCAGAGTATTCTGATATGGGGTTAACCTCCTCCCTCCCTCCCCCCCCACCCATAAAAACTTTTAGCATGTTAAACGTATATGGTTGCATGAGACAAAATAAGAGTACTGTTGGTGAGGTGAATGGAAAAGACAAATTAAGATAAAGTTCTTTGGTATTAGCAATATAGAGGATTAAGGCAGAATGTCCCTTTTGTGAATGAGGGAATTTGCCTGGAATTTGTGTTTGATCAGTTGATTGAGGTCACTGATGGTGACAACCTGCTCACTGGTCACAACTGATGACTGTTCTTTAAAAGCAGCTGGAGTGGATCATGGCTTAGCATCTTTTTATCAAGTCTTTTGCTTTAGTACCAATGTTTATGATTGGCTCAGGGGTTTTTTTTCTCTCCTCCAAGAGTTTGTGTGTCTTGAGTTTGGAGGCCTTGCTTTTTTTTTTATCTTTTAGTTTTACTTATCTACATCTGGCCAATGTTTTTATGTAGAGTATATCAGAAAGAGATCAAGTTTGAAGCAATAACAAGCACAATAAATTACCCATAATTCAACTTAGTTTTTCTTCCTCTTTAATTCCCTTCCTTAATCCCCCCACTTTTTTTTTTTTTTTTTTTTTTTTTTTTTTACAAAAAGAACAAGTTTAGACATTAAAACTCTTTGTAAATGAGTTGTCAAAAAACTTTGGTAAACCATCTTTGCCTTTGATCTGAAGGGAACGGTAATCATGCTTCTCCATAATTTTCTGTCCTTTATAGCTCTAAGCAATATTTCTCTTTACTATCCCACCCAATCTTAATGGCAGACTCGTGTGCTTGTGAGTGCCTGAATGTTATTGGAACATATCTACGTATTGGATGTAGTGGGTTAGCCAATCTGTATCGATGACAATACAAATGAAACTGCCCCTCTATTTTTACTAAATCAAATGCAACAAAGACCATAGGACATGGTTCCAGTAATCAATGGGCTTTGTTGACATGTCTTCAGCAAACTATTTGCGGGCTTTCTTGTGTATTGCCTTCAGAAGAGGCTTCCTCCTGGGGTGACAGCCATGCACACCAATTTGATGTAGTGTGCAGCGTATGGTCTGAACATTAACAGGCTGAATCCCAATCTTTAATCTCTGCAGCAATGCTAACAGCACTTCTACACCAATCTTTCAAAGAAAGCATTTGGATGTGGCGCTCAGCACGTGCGCTCAGCTTCTTTGGACGACCTACCCGAGGCCTGTTCTGAGTGGACCCTGCTCTTTTAAAATGCTAGATGATCTTAGCAACTGTGCTGCAGCTCAGTTTCAGGGTGTTGGCAATCTTCTTGTAGCCTTGGCCATCTTTATTTAGTGCAACAATACGTTTTTTAAGATCCTCAGAGTTCTTTTGCCATGTGGTGCCATGTTGGAACTTTCAGTGACCGGTAAGAGACTGTTAGAGATGCACTACAAATTTGAATACACCTGTTCCCCATGAACACATGGGCATAGTTACACTAATGAGTCGCATGACATTTTGGAGGGAAAATGAAAAGCAGTACAATTTAGACTCAATTTAGACATTTTAGGGTGTAGGGATAGTTTCTTAAGGTGCTTTTAATCTATATTTTTTATTTTGGGAAAAAGAAAGTTTCTTATATGCTGCAGACAGACACTTTTCATTTGCAAAGGTAATTTTTCAGTGCTTTCCATGAAGAGATGGCTATATATTTGAAGAATTTTGGGGTAAAAAAATTAACTCTGTTGGTAATATATGGTAGTCTCAAGGAGGAGAAACAGACTATTATTTCATTGAAAATAGTCAAAAGGTTAATTAATTTTTTTCAGTGCTTTGAAGGACACTGGATTATCAGATAACACTTCCAAAAGATGAAATGAAAATTCACACTTTTGACGGGTAGTATTAAGTTTATGTAATTTCACAGAGAGGGTAGTGAGGAGTGGTGTGAGAGACATGGTCGAGTTTAGAGAGGGTTTCTTTCAATCATACTTAGTATTTGGGGAGAAGGGACCAGACCTTGACCTATTTAATTGGTGTATATATATATATATATATATATATATATGTATTTGAACAATAAAAAATAATAAAAGATTAAAATTTTCAGAAACTCTGGGTTGTATATTAATATTTTTTTTAATTATTATTTCAATTAGGTTCCTTGACTAGTTTTGGCCAGCATGGCCATCATCAGGAGAAAATAAATTCTGCTTATAAACTAACTAGAGGAGTGAATGACTGCTTATGAAGAAAATGAACTTTATCTGTAGTTTTCATTAGTTTTTTATTGTTAATTTAGGTCTGTCCTTGTGTTGGTCAAATGCCCACTTTCAAGTTGTTTTTAAGATAGAGGCTGGGGAGATTCATGAGTTACAGAATTCCCTTCTTGGTCATTTTGACAGTTTTATTTGTTGCCAGGAAGGGGATGTCTGTGTTAAGTATGTGTATATAACAGAAGAATGATGCACAGTGCATCACAAGAATCTAAAGTCCTCCTCATGTTTGAACTCAGTTTTCCTTCTCCTAGACTGGCTCCTACTCAGGGCTGGATTAAAACCTTATGGGACCCCAAATGAAATTATGCTGCCCCACCTTTTCAGACAGAGCCACCCACTAACTTTCCTGCATCCATCTTCAATATTTTTTACTCAAGGTTTTTTTCAGCAACATTTACATAGCTTGAAGTAAACTTATTGCAAATTCTTTAAATAAACTAGAATAGCTATCAATAAAATCTTACTTATTATAAAACGCAGGTTGTGTGTGTGTGTGTCTGTAACGATTATATGTTGGATCGAATTTCCTACATTTTTTAGCCGATTTCAACAAAACTTCACAGGACTACATAAAATTACCTTGTGGTGGTTCTAACGGGATCGAAAATAGGAAAAACATAGTTGTTTTTAATAAAATCATTTTGAAAACACGATTAAGACACATCGTGAGAATGAAAAGGGGACAACTCACCCACGAAAATGTAAACAAAAGAGCATAGCATGATGAAAAAGACGCCGAACTTGGACGTAAAAACAAAATTTTATCGCCTAATGTTCATATTATTACTAAAGAGGAAAGATCAAAGTATTTTGGGGTATTTTTTACATTTTTAATCGTTCCTAGCACGTCTGAAATTTTCGTTAAAAATAGATTTTTTTTGGTTTTTTGGTCAAAAAAGAAGAATCATTTTCAATCATTTTTTCGATTTGATAAAAAAGATTAAAATCTTACTTTGATATTCTTTTAAAATCAATTATCATTTTTTCAAAACTGATTTTAATAAAACAGAAATTATACTGTTTATTTAAAATATTTTGAACCAAGCTTAACTTAGCTTCTGCGCCGAAAAAATGTAATTTGAAAATAAAAACAAAACAGGTCATAACCTTTCGTCGCTTGACGATTGATGAAAGGCATATTCATGACGTTTAGATAACTTACGGGAGGAGAATTCTTTCTACGGATGGAAGGAAGTGAAATTATTTAAATGAACAAATTATTTAATTTGTTACTTTTAAGGAAAACTTTCAGCGCTCTAATTTTTTTATTTTTTTTTTTTTTTTTTTGTACTTAGCTTTCATTTTTACGCCATTTATGGTTTATGGAAAATATAAAGAAATTAAAAATAAGTCTGTTAATAGTGAGTTTAAATTTCATAAGAAAAGGTATCTAATTAATTTAGGTACCCCTCTTATGAAATTTTATCAGAAAGTGTACATAAAATACTATAATTTTATGTACATTTATTACATTTACTGTGTTATTTGTATTTCCATTCATTTTATTATTAATTTTGATATTTCATTTATGGAAAATGTCATAACTGAGATTAATATAAAAATAAGATCATATAAATTAAAGTTTAGCAGTAGTTAAATTTCATAAGATGATACTGTTACTTGTAGGTACCTTCTCAGTTGAAATTAAAACTCAAATTAACTTCTCCATACGTGCAGCCAAGAAAAGTAAAGGGCTTAACAATGGAGAACAATGCTGAACTCAAATAATGCAACTAAATTGTATTCTGGTTGGTCTTCTGTACTTGATAATTACTGTCCGACTATAAACACAAAAAATTACATTTCTTAATTACCATGGCTAATCTGATTGGTCCAAATTATATAATTTTCAAAGCGCTAGACAATGACAATCTCACACGGACATTTTGAAAGGTTGATGTTGCTTTTAAGTTTTAATTAATGTTAAAATATTTTTTAAATTCAATTTAAACATTTTTTAAAATCTTTTTTTTAAAATTAAAGAAATAATTGTATTAAAATTCAATTTTCATTGAAAAAGTTTTTTGCTTTCAGAAAATATTGTCCATATTCATAAAAACAAATTAAAACAAATAAAAGCATTTGAAACTAAATAATATATTTGTTTTATTGAGTTTTGTATGTTACAATTCACAGCTAATTTTCAGGTACGTTAATAAAAAAAAAAAAAAAAAAAAAAACATGATTTACATTCTTCAAAGCCTTTGTGCTTTTTAACTATTGTAATCACTAAAACCGATGGTCTCGAATTTCTAGAGTTTTTCATAAAATTAATTATGGGGGTGTTAATAAATATAAAAAAAATATTTCTGCCATGACTTTAATAAAAAAACATATTTATAATAATTTTGATCATCTGTGAATAGTTTCTGAAAGTTTCATTAACATCTGACAATTATTTTTATTTTTGCAAGATTTTCCAAATTAATGTGTGTAAATACAAAAACGCGCTAAAAAATTATCTATATTATTTACTACCCCTTGTTGCGATAAAGAGAAACAAGGTTTTTAAATCAAAATTTAGAATATTCTAAAAGATGGAAAAATTTTAAAAAAAATAAAAAAAAAATTTAGTCTATTCTCTTCATAAAAAAACATAAGCATTTTGACGATAAAATTTTGTTTTCATAAACTTTGGCGTCTTTTTCATCAGACTATGCCCTATGTTTTAGCGATTCCGTGGAGTGACTTAGGTTAAAAAACCCAGGTTGTGTGTGTGTGTGTGTGTGCGTGTATGTGTGTTCCTTTATATATGGGATCGAATTTCTTACATTTTTCAGCCGATAAAACAAACATCCACTTTTTTTTTTGGCAGGTAGTATTTCTTATTGTCTTGCACACTTTTTTCTTTATTTACATTCAGAATGCTTTAAAAATTCCATTTACAAGACAATTGTTTATAATAAAATTCTATTCACCAATCGATAGACTCATAACGATTGTTTTGTTTGAATTTGGGTTTGACCAATTCGTAAAAAAAAAACTAATTAAGACATGCGGTACGTCAACCTTAAACAATAATCTTTGTCAATTTTATTTTTCAGTCTTTATGATGGTGGATACTTGATCTATCTCTTACTGTTACATCCCCGGGCAACGCTGGGCTCTACTGCTAGTATTCTTTAAGAAATACCATTATTTTACTATTTATTGCAAAACAAATTAGCACATATCTCAACACTAGCATAAAAAAACATAATTTGCATTATAAGAATAAAACAATCAAAATAAATATGAATTTATCATATTGATATCATTTCAATTTATGAAACTATTTAGAAATTAAAACATATGGAAAATTAAAATCACTTTATAAAAATTTCTAAAATTTAAGCATTCTGAACTAAAGTCAAATATTTTATCTACTTGAAACACAATGACACAAATTAAATCCTTCTTCTCCTTGCTTTGTATCTGGTAAAGTTAAATAAATATGAGTTTGTCATATTGATACCATTTCAGTTTATATATTTGTTATTTAGTTATCACAGTTTATGGGGATATGTGGAGAAGATAACAGTTAATCCTAGACTTGTGATCAGGAAAGCACCTTCTTGGGAGTCAGTTCCAAAGAGCAGTGTTTTGCAGAAAGAAGCTGCTCAAACAAAACTTACATCTCACAAATGGAATACAAATGAAATGAAGGTGATTCACTACAATGTGTGGGTCTTAGCCATGAATGTTAGAATGGGTGGAACTAAGTAACGTAGTTTCATCTGAACATTTACCATAGATATTGTGACAGAACAGCAAGAGATTTTTGATGTTTCATCTGTGAGAAAGGGGTTGTAGATTGGAAAATAATTTGTGATCTACAAGGATGCGGAGATGTTTTTGATAAATGAGCAGTATGCAGCTCCAGCCGATATATGGTAGCAGTACTCCATTTTAGGACTGATCTTGTTAGCATTCATGGAGAAAGATGACTAGACATGCATTTAAAAGCAGATTTTGTGTAGTTATTTTTTTTTTTTTTTTTATTAACACACAAAGTAAATTATGTGGTTATGCTATTTGGTTATTTCTTGACTGTCACTCCAATAGAGAATATTTGGAAATTTTTTTTTTTATTTTCTCATGGAAAAGCCTTGGAATTGTTGAGGAATTTTCTGGTGAAACTTTGGTGGAAACCTGGTATATGCCTTGTATTAAATTATTAAAATTGTATTAAATAGTCCATTAGAGATTGTTTGGGAATTCTTTTGACTTTTCTCATGGAAAACTCCAAGAATTGTCCAGGAATTTTCTGAAGACAATTTTGTCGAAACCTGGTCTATGCCTTGTATTAAATTATTAAAATTATATTAAATAGTCCATTAGAGATTGTTTGGGAATTCTTTTGACTTTTCTCATGGAAAACTCCTAGAATTGTCCAGGAATTTTCTGAAGGCAATTTGGTGGAAACCTGGTCTATGCCTTGTATTAAATTATTAAAATTGTATTAAATAGTCCATTAGAGATTGTTTGGGAATTTTTTTGACAATTTTTCTCATGGAAAACTATTAAAGAATTGTCCAGGAATTTTCTGAAGGCAATTTGGTGGAAACCTGGTCTATGCCTTGTATTAAATTATTAAAATTGTATTAAATAGTCCATTAGAGATTGTTTGGGAATTCTTTTGACTTTTCTCATGGAAAACTCCAAGAATTGTCCAGGAATTTTCTGAAGACAATTTTGTCGAAACCTGGTATATGCCTTGTATTAAATTATTAAAATTATATTAAATAGTCCATTAGAGATTGTTTGGGAATTCTTTTGACTTTTCTCATGGAAAACTCCTAGAATTGTCCAGGAATTTTCTAATCAAAATTTGGTAGAAACCCTGTACATGTATGAAATTATTAAATTCTTTAGGGAGTTTTTGATATTTTTGGCATCTTGACTTTGCTCACCTTCCCACTTCCATCATGTAGCTTCCCTTGTTCTTTTCTATGAATATTTTCATAGCTGTTGTTCTATTGAAATACCTAGAGTTAACTATAAGTTCTATTGTAATAGTTTCTTTTTTTGCACTTCACACCTATGGAATTCATTTCTCACTTCTTGTGTCATGCTAGAGAATTTTTCTCTTTTGAATCTATCTTACATATTTATAAGTCTATCATTTGTCCTTGCTTTGAATATTGCTGCCACATATAGTATGGTGCTCCTTCTCTATATTTAGAGATTCTTGGTAAAATCCAAAGAATCATCAATATTCTTGGTCCTCACCTGGCATCTCAGCTTCACTCACTTTCTCATTGCCGTAATGTAATTTCCCAGTGCTTTTTCTATAAATACTTTCATGGTAATTGTTCAGATGAGCACTTCCCCATGGTAACAGGACTTTATGAATTTAAGCAAAGTACTAGATTGGCAGCAAGTATTGTAATTATTTACATTGTTCGGACTATTGTTCTCATCTTTATTGCCATATTCATGATGCTCCAGTCTCCTTCGGGTGATATATGTTGGAATTTCAAATCAAACCCACTGAGGTAGATTGTTCTAGTTCCACATGCCGTGCCTTTTCTGGATATCTCAGTTTCAGTTATTTCCCTTTAGTATCTCAACTCACCAAGCTTTTGTTCACCTCTGCTGTGGCCACAACTCTTTGGATCAAGTCACAGGATTACTTTAGCCAATGCTTTTATCCAGTGGGCCATGTGCCTTTGGGAACAGAAAAAGCATGGCTAGAACAGTCTACCCCATTGAACTAAATAAGGGGTTCAGTTCAAAAATTCCAATGTATATATCACCTGAATATGGCTGGAGCATATTATGGCTGAAACATTGTGAATATGATTATAAAGATGATGACAATAGTCTAAACAATGGAAATAGTGTAAATAAATATCTTCATGGTTTCATAATTTTTTTACTTTGATTTGTAGATATTTTTCTTTTTAACTGAAAAGAACCATGATATAAAATACATCACATAGGACTATAGAGAAAAAATAATACCCAGTGTTGAAGACATTTAAGTTTGTTTACCACAATAAAGCATAAACAGTCTTATATAGCAATTACTCATAGTAATTTTAACAAAAACAAAGTTCAAATATCCAAGGTAGCAGTAAATGTGTTTCAGTCATCAAATTTTACTGTAAATGAGCTCTTTTATAATACCTTTTACTATTTTCATACAATATGCTTAAAATTTGTTGAATAGAATGTAATAACAATACAAAAACCTGCTTGACTTAGACTGGCATTCCTGACTGTAAAATTTAACTAGCAATTTAATACTGAAAATATTTAGCTAAAAGCCTCACTCCTCATGTAAATAAAACTCAAAGTAATAGAGAGTTAAATTAAGAAATTTGGATTTGCAACTTGATTTATACTCATGTTCAAAAACATTTTGTGCTTGGCTTATTTAATCAAATAAGGAATAATACTTACCATAGTAGACATTGGAATGTTTAAAAACTACTTGGGGTCATGTTAATCTGTTAGATACTTTAGTTACTTATTAAAATTCTGTCCACACCAACTAGAATGTGCCACATTCTACTGATTTCAAGATATGTCAAGTATATTATATATGAAAAATTACTGATATGTTTTTTACTATGTTGACGTACATAAATATAACTTATGAAAAGATATAAACTTGATAACAAAGCCTATCATAGATAGCATTAAGTACAGATATATTTATTTGTTATAAAATCATGTATCTTTTATATATTTGTCTTAGGCTTTTTTGTGTCTCCACCTTACATCAACAGAACAAAACAACTTCTATTGTTTAGCAATCAATATTTAGCGCCCCCCTCCCCCGGCTATGACACAAGGACAGGTTCAATGTGAGATTTCTATATGTATACATAAGCCATGGACAAAAATTGCTGAGTCTCTGCATGTAAAATCATACCCTAACCCTCTCTCATTTTTTTTTCTG
Source organism: Acanthosepion pharaonis (assembly GCA_903632075.3). NCBI lineage: Eukaryota > Metazoa > Mollusca > Cephalopoda > Sepiida > Sepiidae > Acanthosepion > Acanthosepion pharaonis. The sequence continues at coordinate 509,854 of CAHIKZ030001128.1, forward strand.
CTGTAAAGTTGAAATCCCCAGGAATAGGCATCTCTTTACACTAATAGTCTGGTATAGGGTTAAAACCAGGACAGACTGGGATCTCTAGCTTGGTTGGCTGTCATTAAATAAAAAAAGACAAAACCATAGAGAAAGCAAAAAGAAACTGCTTCATTATCTTTTACAAGAACACGTAACAATAATGGAAACATAGATACTAAAAAAAAGGAAGCTGTAGAGAGATATGACTTGTCTGCTAACATACTGAATGAGTATGACATTTAAAAATAGACAACCAAAAATGCTTAAATGCTTTATCATTATCCTATTATAATTGTGCTTGCCCTTCCTTTCATTAGTATGCATGACCATTTACACCCTGCCAATAGTTCATAAATAATGGACTATTCCATTTTGATTGCATGGAAAGTGAAGAAAATATCCTACTTGGTTTCAGTGACAAAACGAAAGAAAGCAAGAAAGATACAAGCTGACTAGAACTGATAATAAACTTTGATCTTAGCCAACAAGCGGGGTCAATTTAATGCAGGGAGAGATATAGTATCAAACAATGAAAATTGAATAAAGTAATAACCACAAATTCAATTACCATAAATAAAATAACATTGCTGAATTATTTTAAAATTATTATTAAGAGAAATGTTCATAAAATGGGTATTTGGTTAATTATTGTTATTTCTTTTAAATTATTTCCTTTGGCAATATTAGGTGTATAAATAAAGTAAATAATAATTATTAATAATTCATTTCTCAACTTGATATATATATGTGCTTATGGCACAACCATTATCTCCTGTCTTGATAGTAAATCTGTTCAGTTTGATAAGGACAAATTGACAGCTGATCTCAAAAATGGCCTATGGTCTGTTGTTAACTGGGGTAAGGAATGGCTTGTTAATTTTAAGACCTACAAAACAAAACTACTCTTTATCAATAAACTGAAAGACCTCTTCCTGTTTATCATCAGCATGGCTGAGAGTGACTTGTTATACCTTCTCGGGTTTACATTTTCTGCTGACATGAAGTGGAAAGATTATATTGAATCCATTGCTAGGTCTGCTGTTAAGAAAGTTTTTCTCACTGTGTTGTACAAGAATATTTTTCTCCTCTGAATATACCTTACATATTTATCCTAGCCATGAATATTGCTTCCATATATGGTTTGGCGCTTCTGCTGTACAGATAGAGATTCTTGATAAAATCCAAAAAAGAATCAGCAATATTATTGGTTCTGACCAGGCATCCGAGCTTCAGTTATTTTCTCACTACTATAATGTAGCTTCTCTCTGCCTTTTCTATAAATACTTTCATGGTCATCCTTCAGATGAGCTTTTCACTACAGTACCTAGATTTTATAAATTTAAGTACAGTACTAGATTGATGGAAAGTTCTCATCAGTTCAGTTGGTGAGATGTAACCATAAATTCTATGCTAACATTTTCTTTTCTCATACTTCTTGCCTGTAGAACTCTCTTCTAGCTTCTTGCTTTCCAGTAAAGTTTGATCTTCAAAAATTTAAATGCAATGTCAATCATTATCTTCTTGATTACTTTTCAATTGTCCTAGTTCCTTAATAATGCTTCTGTCCTGGGTATGACGATAAACTACATCCGCGAGAGATTATGTACAAAACATGTATCTATAAAACATACGGTTGCCCTGATAGTATAAAATTATGTAAAAAATATCTGTAGTTGAAGGCATACAAATGCGTTCAACATATTTAAATTTTATTACCAACAATACATTTTTGAAGGAAAAAAATATTACCAGCACTTAAAAATTGTCAGCATAAAATAACCTATTGAGGTTGACCTGCATTAAAACAAACCAAACCAAACTTTAATAATGTTTCTCTTTTTATTTATTCTTTTACATTCAGTAACACCTTATGTCTGAGTGGCTTTACTGCCTTGCATGAGGTGAGATGATTTTTTAAAAAATTCTTTTGTAAAATTTTCTTTGTTTGTATGTTCATAACTAAATAATTATTAAGATGAAATTCTGGCTTAAATATTCTCATAAAATAATGTAGATTTTTAGCAGTTAAAAGTTCTTCTAAATCAGAATATATTGTACATAAAAATAATTATTAACAAACAAAATTGTCTTCTATGTATTTTAAGATAACAAAAAATCTAATGAATTTAAGTACTAATAAGGACATTGAATAGTTTTCAAACAAATAAAAAGCAACACAAGAAAACAAACTGAGGAATTACCTAAAAATTCTGACATGTAATCATTCTAAATTGTTTCAACTGGTTGTTTCCCAAGTTTGTGCTAGTCTGGTTCAAGACCTAATTAGTAGGGTATCCAATAAAAATTTGACTTACTATAGGAATATATAGACAAGTGTTGTCTATTTATTTTATGTAAATTCTTTTCATAATGTCTGATAAGCTTCATAACATTATCATTAAACGAAGAAAGAAAATCACAATATTGATCCATATTTTTTAATCCTATCTAAGCTTTCGGCTTACATAAGCCATTATCAAAGATGTCAATTACTGTACAACATATTAAGCAATATACTGACAAGACAGTGATGATAGTCTGTTATTGTTTACATGAATGATTTCCAAGCAACAATAAACATGTGCATATAAGACGCTAGAAGCGAAAATCACACCGCAGCTCATGACGTCGCATATGAACACGCAAGAGTGAATTCGAGAAGTATTAAGTATGGGAAGCTGTTGGTATAAACCAATGGCTTCTGTTACCAATTATAGACATTTAAGAATATTTGTAGAGATTCCATATTGGATTTGGTTTAGGTTAGGTTTCAATATATATATATATATATATATATATATATATATATATATATATAGAGAGAGAGAGAGATGAATATTTAGGAAGCATATTTTCATTCAAGCATGTTTGGTTAAATAATTTAGACACATAATTATTAAAACTAAAATAAATCGAAATAATACATATAAATTATTTAACCAAACATGCTTTTGAAAACATATATATATATATGTGTGTATATATATATATATATATATATATATATATATATATATATATGTGTGTGTATATATATATATATATATATATATATATATATATGTGAAAAGTGAATATAAATAAATATATATATATGTATAATTATTTATATATTATATATATATGTGTATTTATTAGAAATATATATAATATCAGAGATAGAGCTAACATATTTGGTTGGATAGATGTGAGTTTGTGACCCTGGGTTTCACGCTTTAGCGATCCCAGACAACTATCCAACTAAATATATATATATATATATATATATATATATATATATATATATATATATATATATGTATATAAGATGAGCTGATTTTTTTCCGAGGAGGGGGGTTAAAATCTGCCTACTTCACTTAAATATAAAATTAAAATTAAGATAATAATCCTCTTTATCCCAGTGTTTCGAGCCTGATTGGGGGGCGGGGGGCAGTCAATGCTTTGTGACCCTTGCTATCTTATCAACATTTGCTTTTTTACTACCTACATTTATATACATTACAAATTAAATTCACCCCAACTGACTATTAAAGGATGAAAAATGTTTGCACAATTTGATATCATTCTGGGGTCTTTTTTTTTGTTTTTTCATCCAAATCCATGAGTTGTTTGTTTTGTTTTTTTTTTTATAATGGTGGGCACAGAAGGCTAACATTGTGTTAGTCTTCTGTGCTCTGCCTTGCTATATGATCTGAAAATAATTTGACACTAAGCGGTAAGAGATGAAAAGACCTTTGTCCCAAAAAGATATAACTAGGAACCTTGGCAACACAAACTCTGCCTACCCACTTGTTGAAAATAGCACTTACAATGTTATGCTGGAATTTCGGAAAAATATGAAAATTGAGATGCAGTAGAGTGTGGGAGCTCCATATCATAGATTTGGGGTTAGGGCATGTGACACTTGCACCACCTCTGTTTACAAATACAGGTACACCACCAATTTTTTGGCACAGTGCCAGAGTATCCATTTTTCCAGAACAACAGATACCATGTAATAGCAATTCAGTTGTACACCTCTGACCTACTATTTTTTTCCTACAGCCAGAATGTGACAAGACTTTCCCTGTTCTACTGTTACTTCCATGGAAAGTGCTCAGACAAACTACATTTCCTGGTCCCTCAAAGTCAAACCTTCACAGCAAGGACACACCATACCACTTACATAGTAGCAAAGCACCCATATTCCTTCATTCTGTATCCCATCTGTGAGAAGTAAGTTCCACTTGAATAGCTTCATTCCACGAACGACTGCCCTGTGAAACCAACTCACTACAATCTTAACCTGTTCAAGGCTAGAGTTAACCATCATCTTCCACTTCTATATGCACAAATGACCTCCTAACGTAACCTTCTACTTTTAGTGGCTCACATGTCTTGTAACGGGTGAAACTTACTGTAAAAAAAATTTTAAACATCTCATCTTTCATAACATACAACATCATTGACTGTTATAAACTATTTTAACACACAATGCCATTTGTGTTTGGCTAGTGAACTAATCTGGCAATTGAATGAAATTCAAATAATTGTAATTTTGTCTGGATAGAATGATACAAGAGCATCAATTGCAAGAAAATCACTGATGGACCTCTATTTAAACATAACTTATTCCAAAAGATAATTTCTGTACAGAATCAGTTACAACTTATGAGTTTCTTTGGCACAATATTTCCAATAGAAACATTTCACATTTCTACATTAGTAAACTATTATTGTGTAGTGGACTCTTCAGATGATAGTGACACTGTTTACATATGTTTAATCTATTATTTATTATATATATGTGTGTGTGTTTATGTATCTGTATATTTATATATATACGTATATGTGTATATATCTACTATCTATATTTCTCATGTTGTCTGTTTGCAAATGGCTGCCGTAAGGACATGCCGGAGCCTGATTTTTGAGTTTGGAATCAGGTTCCAAAAAAATCGATAATCGAAAAAATCGATAATCGAAAAAATTCTGCTTACAGAAGGAATGATCGCATTTCAACCAAATTTGACACCCTCTTAGAGTCTACCATTAGAAGAGTTGGCCAGAAGTTTCATGACCGCAGACCCCTAAACAGCACGGAAAATCGATAAAACCCAAAAACCGATATACCCAGATTGTGTCTGAACCGCATGTCGGTTTTTAGCGAAAACCGAGCAGATTTATGAAGAGGCCATTGGGAGTCATCATGTGAAGTTTCAACTCTGAGCACCCGCCAAACAGAGTGCAAATTGACAATTGGTCAACCCTTAAAAATGTTTTTTCTGTTTTTTTTTTTAAAGCTGATCGTATTGTGTTTATTTTGTTTAGTTTTTTTTTCGTAACAGATTTAATGTTTACTATAGAGCTTAGAAAAAGTTGGCAGTGTGAGATAGGCAAGAAGTAAGGCATGTAACAACATCAGCACGGCAAAGGGCACTCCTCTAAAGGCAAGGAAGGGCAAAAATATTTTAAGTCGTGATAGTTATTGCTGTATTAGTTGTACTATTTTTGAATCAAGCACGGGTAACGCCAGGCCATGCTGCTAGTATATTTATATATATGTATATATATATTTGTATGTAGAGATATATGTGTATATATATACACACATATATGTATGTATATATATATATATATATATATATATATATATATATATATATATATATATGTTTCATTGAATAATAGACATATGAGTAATTATTTACATAATAATCCTTTTTTAGTTCTCTGATTAGCTTCTTGATATTAAGTTGAAATTCATCAATGAAAGGCACTTTATATATTATTCAAACAAAATGAATGAAAATATGCTGCCTAAATACACACACACACATATATATATATATATATATATATATATATATATATATATATATATATAAATCACGTGACATTACCATTGAAAGACGCTGCACTCTTCTCTGGTAGTACAGGAGGTATAACCTGGTGATGATAAAACCTGAAGGGTGTTGTTCATTATGCTTGTGTCAAATATTTGCATAACTCCTTGTTATCAGCACTTCTAATAAGTGTGGCTGGTTCTACACAAGCCTTCACCACTCTAAACAAATCTTTTGTGTGGATAGTCTGCAGTTCTGTTTTGTGTTCTTTCTTTGCTATTCCACCTGAGGAAGAGGTCTACTGGCAAGAGAGTTAAGGCAATAGGGACAGGTACAGGATTAAAACCTGAACTGAAAGACACCCATACACTGAAAAAAGAAGGAGAGTCCATCATATATATATATATATATATATATATATATATATATATATATATATATATATATATCTATATACAAGTATATGATTGGTATATATGGAATGAATTCCAATAACCAACAAATACTATTCTCAAAAGAGTGCTCAATACAAAGTAGAGCAGATATAATTATTTATTTAAAAAAAAAAAAAAATTTTATAACATATTTATGTTATAAATTTTTTTTTTTTAAATAAATAATTATATATATATATATATATATATATGGCTGAGCATTTAGAACATTTACTCTTATACCATCAAACCCAGGTTTGAATCTAACCATGGTCGATTTTTCAGGAAGGTGATCTCTTGATATTAGCAGTCTGAGGGAGGCGATCTGAGACTGTGGCAGCTGCAACAGGGATTAGCATTTGCTAGTAGATGGTCACCTTTGGATATGAGTTGCCAGCCAGACATCCATATATATATATATATATATATACTTATAAGCCATGTTTGACACATGCTTAGGTGATCATGTATCTTTAAATATATGACTGACAAGGCAGATTTTTTCCCACAGTAGGTTGCCATTTCTTTCTGCAGTAAACCAGTTGCCAACCAAGGCTATAGAATTCAGTGTGTCCTGCTATTTACCCATAGGTGGGGAAAAAAAAGAAGAGAAATGATATATTTCCCAAGGGTATTAGCACGTAAGTAAATGTAATGGATTTGATTGGAATTCGAACTTGGCTCTACAATTACTCAATCCAAGACACTATCCATTACTTCACTTTGCCTCTTTATTCATATATATATATATATATATATATATATATATATATATATATATATATATATATATAATACATGAAAGGCTAATGGTCAAAGATGAAACAGATCTGAAAACATTAGTATTAAAAAGTGTTCAACATGTATAACATTCATTTACAGAGAGAAATAGGGAAAGATTGGTGGCAAATGAAATATATATATATATATATATATATATATATATAGAGAGAGAGAGAGAGAGATAGTCTTGCTGGTTGGCTATCAAGAAGCAGTGTATAGATGACTGGCATACAGGGAAGGGGTGGGAAGATACTTCAACATGGAAATTTTTTATAACAAAAAACATGTAATACAGATAATGCAACAGAAAATAGAAAATGACGCTTGTTTAAATAACATTTAAATAAAATATTGAATACTTAACAAAGATTGGAAAAGAGAAATGAGAGAATAGGAAGATAAAGTCAAAGAATGAATGGAGAGCAGAAGTACAAAATGAGATTAAGTGACAGCAAGTCTCCTCAATACTCCAGCACTCTTCTTTGCATTCTTGCTGTTTTCAATAATGCTATCATCTGGATGGTTCCAACTCATTGAATGTTCCCACCATTAGTAATTGGTGCCTTACACTTGAGATTAAGTGACAGCAAGTCTCCTCAATACTCCAGCACTCTTCTTAGTATTCTAGCTGTTTTCAATAATGCCATCATCTGGATGGTTCCAACTCATTGAATGTTCTCACCATTAGCAATTGATGCCTTACACTGGAGATTAAGTGACAGCATGTCTCCTCAATACTCCAGCACTCTTCTTAGTATTCTAGCTGTTTTCAATAATGCCATCATCTGGATGGTTCCAACTCATTGAATGTTCCCACCATTAGTAATTGGTGCCTTACACTGGAGATTAAGTGACAGCAAGTCTCCTCAATACTCCAGCACTCTTCTTAGTATTCTAGCTGTTTTCAATAATGCCATCATCTGGATGGTTCCAACTCATTGAATGTTCTCACCATTAGTAATTGATGCCTTTCACTGGAGATTAAGTGACAGCATGTCTCCTCAATACTCCAGCACTCTTCTTAGTATTCTAGCTGTTTTCAATAATGCCATCATCTGGATGGTTCCAACTCATTGAATGTTCCCACCATTAGTAATTGGTGCCTTACACTTGAGATTAAGTGACAGCAAGTCTCCTCAATACTCCAGCACTCTTCTTAGTATTCTAGCTGTTTTCAATAATGCCATCATCTGGATGGTTCCAACTCATTGAATGTTCTCACCATTAGTAATTGATGCCTTTCACTGAGATTAAGTGACAGCATGTCTCCTCAATACTCCAGCACTCTTCTTAGTATTCTAGATGTTTTCAATAATGCCATCATCTGGATGGTTCCAACTCATTGAATGTTCCCACCATTAGTAATTGGTGCCTTACACTTGAGATTAAGTGACAGCAAGTCTCCTCAATACTCCAGCACTCTTCTTAGTATTCTAGCTGTTTTCAATAATGCCATCATCTGGATGGTTCCAACTCATTGAATGTTCTCACCATTAGTAATTGATGCCTTTCACTGGAGATTAAGTGACAGCATGTCTCCTCAATACTCCAGCACTCTTCTTAGTATTCTAGCTGTTTTCAATAATGCCATCATCTGGATGGTTCCAACTCATTGAATGTTCCCACCATTAGTAATTGGTGCCTTACACTTGAGATTAAGTGACAGCAAGTCTCCTCAATACTCCAGCACTCTTCTTAGTATTCTAGCTGTTTTCAATAATGCCATCATCTGGATGGTTCCAACTCATTGAATGTTCTCACCATTAGTAATTGATGCCTTTCACTGGAGATTAAGTGACAGCATGTCTCCTCAATACTCCAGCACTCTTCTTAGTATTCTAGATGTTTTCAATAATGCCATCATCTGGATGGTTCCAACTCATTGAATGTTCCCACCATTAGTAATTGGTGCCTTACACTTGAGATTAAGTGACAGCAAGTCTCCTCAATACTCCAGCACTCTTCTTAGTATTCTAGCTGTTTTCAATAATGCCATCATCTGGATGGTTCCAACTCATTGAATGTTCTCACCATTAGTAATTGATGCCTTACACTGGAGATTAAGTGACAGCATGTCTCCTCAATACTCCAGCACTCTTCTTAGTATTCTTGCTGTTTTCAATAATGCTATCATCTGGATGGTTCCAACTCATTGAATGTTCCCACCATTAGTAATTGGTGCCTTACACTTGAGATTAAGTGACAGCAAGTCTCCTCAATACTCCAGCACTCTTCTTAGTATTCTAGCTGTTTTCAATAATGCCATCATCTGGATGGTTCCAACTCATTGAATGTTCTCACCATTAGTAATTGATGCCTTTCACTGGAGATTAAGTGACAGCATGTCTCCTCAATACTCCAGCACTCTTCTTAGTATTCTAGCTGTTTTCAATAATGCCATCATCTGGATGGTTCCAACTCATTGAATGTTCCCACAATTAGTAATTGGTGCCTTACACTGGAGATTAAGTGACAGCAAGTCTCCTCAATACTCCAGCACTCTTCTTAGTATTCTAGCTGTTTTCAATAATGCCATCATCTGGATGGTTCCAACTCATTGAATGTTCCCACCATTAGTAATTGATGCCTTACACAGGAGATTAAGTGACAGCATGTCTCCTCAATACTCCAGCACTCTTCTTAGTATTCTAGCTGTTTTCAATAATGCCATCATCTGGATGGTTCCAACTCATTGAATGTTCCCACCATTAGTAATTGGTGCCTTACACTGGAGATTAAGTGACAGCAAGTCTCCTCAATACTCCAGCACTCTTCTTAGTATTCTAGCTGTTTTCAATAATGCCATCATCTGGATGGTTCCAACTCATTGAATGTTCTCACCATTAGTAATTGATGCCTTTCACTGGAGATTAAGTGACAGCATGTCTCCTCAATACTCCAGCACTCTTCTTAGTATTCTAGATGTTTTCAATAATGCCATCATCTGGATGGTTCCAACTCATTGAATGTTCCCACCATTAGTAATTGATGCCTTACACAGGAGATTAAGTGACAGCATGTCTCCTCAATACTCCAGCACTCTTCTTAGTATTCTAGATGTTTTCAATAATGCCATCATCTGGATGGTTCCAACTCATTGAATGTTCCCACCATTAGTAATTGATGCCTTTCACTGGAGATTAAGTGACAGCAATGTCTCCTCAATACTCCAGCACTCTTCTTAGTATTCTAGCTGTTTTTTTCAATAATGCCATCATCTGGATGGTTCCAACACATTGAATGTTCTCACCATTAGTAATTGATGCCTTTCACTGGAGATTAAGTGACAGCAAGTCTCCTCAATACTCCAGCACTCTTCTTAGTATTCTAGCTGTTTTCAATAATGCCATCATCTGGATGGTTCCAACACATTGAATGTTCTCACCATTAGTAATTGATGCCTTTCACTGGAGATTAAGTGACAGCAAGTCTCCTCAATACTCCAGCACTCTTCTTAGTATTCTAGATGTTTTCAATAATGCCATCATCTGGATGGTTCCAACTCATTGAATGTTCTCACCATTAGTAATTGATGCCTTTCACTGGAGATTAAGTGACAGCAAGTCTCCTCAATACTCCAGCACTCTTCTTAGTATTCTAGATGTTTTCAATAATGCCATCATCTGGATGGTTCCAACTCATTGAATGTTCTCACCATTAGTAATTGATGCCTTACACTTGAGATTAAGTGACAGCAAGTCTCCTCAATACTCCAGCACTCTTCTTAGTATTCTAGCTGTTTTCAATAATGCCATCATCTGGATGGTTCCAACTCATTGAATGTTCTCACCATTAGTAATTGGTGCCTTACACTTGAGATTAAGTGACAGCAAGTCTCCTCAATACTCCAGCACTCTTCTTAGTATTCTAGCTGTTTTCAATAATGCCATCATCTGGATGGTTCCAACTCATTGAATGTTCTCACCATTAGTAATTGGTGCCTTACACTGGAGATTAAGTGACAGCAAGTCTCCTCAATACTCCAGCACTCTTCTTAGTATTCTAGCTGTTTTCAATAATGCCATCATCTGAATGGTTAAAACTCATTGAATGTTTCTCACCATTAGTAATTGATGCCTTTTTGGAGATTAAGTGACAGCAAGTCTCCTCAATACTCCAGCACTCTTCTTAGTATTCTAGCTGTTTTCAATAATGCCATCATCTGGAATGTTCCAACTCATTGAATGTTCTGACCATTAGTAATTGGTGCCTTATATTGGAGATTAGACGACAGCAAGTCTCCTCAATACTCCAGCGCACCTTTTAATATTTTATTATTATATTCAGTAGATATTTTCCTCATTTAAATAATAATAATTATATTTCAAACACAGTATTTTCTTTGTTTTTCACTTTGGTCTTTTTTTTGTTTAGGTGTTCACCCTGACATAGATTTTAAAGTTTGAAGGTAGATAATCCCTAATTAGTGGATTTATTCATGAGAAATATTTACTATCTCCTTACATTTGGGCAAATGTCTTCATAACCAAGCCAAAATGGAAAATACTTAAATCTGTTTGCACAAAAATTTAGTTAAATGTTTATTTTAAAACTGGAAATAGCACTACACCAGTAGTATATCGACTACATTTTACATTTGACATTTATAAATAAAAAACACGGTAAATATAAATATTTAAAAAAGTGTCAGGGATCAATTTGATACTGTATTCATATTATTGACAAGCACACCTAAAATGATAAAAAAAAAAAAAATTATGTTTTTTTTTTTAACAGCTCAAAAGGAAGTGTAATGTATGCTAATGAACAAAATTTAGTTACAAAACCATTTTACTGTATTTTCTACAAGCTGTCCAGTTCTTTCTCACTAGTTTCATACCTATATATTCGTATATTTTTTTGCTGTAATTTACTTCAATTTTTGATACATTAGAATTAACACACTTGTACCAGTAATGCAATACTGAAATGTTTTTATTATGACCATAGGAGATATTCCAAGTTTTTTTATGAAGCAGGGAGTTAGAATGACTGACTTGATATAAGAGCAGAATAAAGCAGGAATCCCACATATGCAACATGATGAATCTATCACTGCTCTATTACTATTTCCATGGCAAATATTCAGATGAGCTTCATTCTTTAGTTCCACCAACTCTGATATTAATAGGTAAGATTCACCATACTTTGTTCAGAATTGAATTGTCTTCAGATAACTTTTTCTCAATAACTACTACTTTGTGGAACAGACTCCCATATGAATACTTCCCTAAATAGTTTAATCTTAGCTTCTTCAAATCAAAGGTCAATCATCATCTATCCCACTTATCTTTATAATCTTCACTTCCTGTTTTCCTCTCTTATACTCTTATATTTGAGTGGCTCTATTGGATAAACTTTATTAACATAAAAAAAAGAGGAAATATACATTTACAGACTTTCCTAAAATAGACTTAATCAAATATACTGTGGTTATTAATTATGTGGATAAATTAGTATTTTTTTATTTATTTTTAATCATTTCACCCCAAGCTAATCAATAAAGCCACCGAGAGTGAGAGAATACAAGAAAAAAAAATGACCTTATTAAGGATGGAGAGAACAATAAAAGAATTAAGACAGTAGATGATGATTGACACTGCATTTAGATTTTTAAAGATTAAAGTTGACTGAAAAGCAAAAAGGCAGAAGAGATTCCCACATACAGAATTGTAATAGAAAAATGCTTAGCATAGAACTTATGGTTCCATCTCTTCATTTTCACTGTAAATATAATGAAATATTGTCACCAGTATAGTCTAGGTCCCAAAGAGAAAAGTTCATTAGAACAATTACAATGAAAATATTTATAGAAGAAAGGCACAAGAAAGCTACATTATCATTGCAGATTCTTCTTTGGTTAGGACCAATGATATTGAATTAATAGAAGAATTTACCGAATATATTTGTTTATATTGTTGTTATGTCTGAATTATATATATATTATATTATATATATATATATTACTATAATAAATTTTAAAGATCTAAAGATTAACATTTGAAAATCTATTGAAATTTAAGTGAAGCAATATTTGAATTGATTTACAGGAAGCAACACTGATTTTAAGACTCAAAAGAGACAAAATGATAAAATGTAATGTATTTTATTGACTTGATTGTCTGAACATTTGGGACCAAAATAATGAAGAAAATTATTGCATTGCTTGCCATCAGCATGGATAGACTCCAGGGGAGCAACACATTATACCTTTTTAGCTTATCTAATCAATAGCTGCATCAACTACAAGGAAAATTGGGTCACTGTGCTGTGTCAGAAATTTTTTCTTCTCAGAATCCATCCTGCACATTTACAAATCTACCATTCATCTGTGCATTGAATATTATTGCCATATCTGGTCTGGAGCTCCTGCTATTCATCTTGAGGCTCTTGACAAATTCCAGAGAAAGATCCGTAATGTAATCGATTGTGACCATGGTCCTCGACTTTAGTCACTTTCTCACCAGCATAATGCATTTTCCATTTTCTTTTTTGCACATATTTTCATGGCAAATGCACTAAAAAAGTTTTTTTTTCTGGTGCCCCAAATAATTAAGAGTGCTACTAGATTGGCATCTACGTCCTAACCTTTAACTGTTGAAATAGCCAACTGCAAATGCCAGTTCTACTACAATAGTTTCTTTGCTCACACTTACCACCTGTGTAAATTTCTACTGTTTTCTTGCTTCCCTGAGAGCTACAATCTTCAAAAATTTAAATGCAATGTCTATTGCCATCTTCTATCTTCTTCAACCCCTTTCATCTTTTGTCCTTTCCTCAATCCTCCCTATTCTCAGTCTTTTCTTTCACTTTCACTCCCTGTAACCCCCTGCCTACTAATCACTTTTCCTTTCATCTTTTGTCCTTTCCTCAATCCTCCCTATTCTCAGTCTTCTCTCTCACTTTCACTCCCTGTAACCCCCTGCCTACTAATGGCTTTCCCTTTCATCTTTTGTCCTTTCCTCAATCCTCCCTATTCTCAGTTTTCTCTTTCACTTTCACTCCCTGTAACCCCCTGCCTACTAATGGCTTTCCCTTTCATCTTTTGTCCTTTCCTCAATCCTCCCTATTCTCAGTCTTCTCTTTCACTTTCACTCCCTGTAACCCCCTGCCTACTAATGGCTTTCCCTTTCATCTTTTGTCCTTTCCTCAATCCTCCCTATTCTCAGTCTTCTCTTCCACTTTCACTCCCTGTAACCCCCTGCCTACTAATGGCTTTCCCTTTCATCTTTTGTCCTTTCCTCAATCCTCCCTATTCTCAGTTTTTTCTTTCACTTTCACTCCCTGTAACCCCCTGCCTACTAATGGCTTTCCCTTTCATCTTTTGTCCTTTCCTCAATCCTCCATATTCTCAGTCTTCTCTTTCACTTTCACTTCCTGTAACCCCCTGCCTACTTATGGGTTTCCCTTTTGTCCTTTCCTCAATCCTCCCTATTCTCAGTCTTCTCTTTCAATTTCACTCCTTGTAACCCCCTGCGTACTAATGGCATTCCCTTTCATCTTTTGTCCTTTCCTCAATCCTCCCTATTCTCAGTGTTCTCTTTCACTTTCACTCCCTGTAACCCCCTGCCTACTAATGGCTTTCCCTTTCATCTTTTGTCCTTTCCTCAATCCTCCCTATTCTCAGTCTTCTCTTTCACTTTCCTCCCTGTAACCCCCCCTGCCTACTAATGGCTTTCCCTTTCATCTTTTTGTCCTTTCCTCAATCCTCCCTATTCTCAGTCTTCTCTTTCAATTTCACTCCTTGTAACCCCCTGCCTACTTATGGCTTTCCCTTTCATCTTTTGTCCTTTCCTCAATCCTCCCTATTCTCAGTCTTCTCTTTCAATTTCACTCCTTGTAACCCCCTGCCTACTTATGGCTTTCCCTTTCATCTTTTGTCCTTTCCTCAATCCTCCCTATTCTCAGTCTTCTCTTTCACTTTCATTCCTTATAACCTGCTGTGTACTAGTGGCATTACTGCCTTACTTGGGGTGAAATGATTAAGAAAATTCTTTTTTCCATTTTCAAATTTTTTTTTTTAGTACGATGGAGAAAGACTGTGATGTAATGTGCTGAATTAATTAAGTAATTAATTCCTAATTACATATTTTAATACTTATTTGTGTTCATTTTCATTAAACTAAAAAAATTTCCTTTTCAATTTTTCCAAACTTATATCTTTTTTTTATGTGTTTATGAAATGGTTCTCTTTCATGTCTTCAAGAATATAGCAAATATTTTTCAACTTGGTGTTTTTTGATGTGTTTCCTGATAAGTAATGATGATATTAGTCATTTCCTTTTAAGAAAACATATAATATTCACTGACCAACCTATTATGACTTGATTTAAACTTTTCTTCATTTTTTGGCCATCTGTCTGAGATCAAAATGTGGTATCTGTTCACTTCACTAGTGTGAAAATTCCTCCTTGGAGGGATTTCTAAAGCATGGCCTATCATCTCTCAGTTGCGTCTCTGTCTTTGGGCAGAGCGCACTCAGAGGCTTCTCTGTCAAAGGACAGAGGGGCAACTGAAAAAATAATACTGAGAGGTTCCCTGCCCTGGGGAACAGCTGCCCGAGGCCGCACCCTCCCATTGCACTGAGGCCAGTGCAACTGATGGTTGTGGGGGCTGTGGGCAATTGTTGTTCCTTGCCCAGGTGTACGCGGTTGGGTCCCTACTTTAAAAAGACCTTGTGAAACATCTCGTCCTCATGGGGGAACGAGTAAACACTGTATCTGTTCACTTCATCTCTAACAGTAATGGTAATATTAGTCATTTCCTTATAAGAAAACATTTTCTATTCACTGACTGAGCAGCCAGTTAGTGCTACTTTCAGTTGAAATTTAAAAAATCTTTCTCTTAAAACAATTCTTCAAGAAAATAGGTTTCTCAATTTCAGTGGCTGTTATCACTTTTTCCATTATTTATATTTTTAATAATTTCACCCCAAGCAAGGCAATAAAGCCACTAGGAGACAAGGGATTACTGAGTGTGAGTGAATATGAGAAAAATATGCTATTAAATAGAGAGGACAATAAAAATCAAGAATTAAGAAGATAATTATTGACATTGCATTTAAATGTTTGAAAATCGAACTTGACTGGGAAGCAAGAGGCTGAAAGAGAGTTCCACAAATGAAACATGCAATAGAAGAAACTGCTAGCATTGGACAGATGGTTACATCTAGCCATTTCTGCTGTAAAATGATGAGACATTGTAGCCAATCTAGTACTGCAATTAAATTCATAAAGTCTACGTACCTACCATAAAGGAAAGCTCATCAGTACAATTACCATGAAAGTATTTATAGAAAAGGCACAGAGAAGCTATATTATGGTGGTAGGAAAGTCACTAAAGCTGAAATGTCTGGTCAGGACCAGTAACATTGCAAATTTGTCTTTAAATTTTATAAAGAATTTCTAAATATATAGCAGGAGCACCAGACAAGATATGGCAGCAATATTCAAGGCAAGAACAAATGCTAGACTTATAAATGAATAAGATAAATTCTGGCAAGAAATATTATCTAGTACAACACAGTGAACCAACTTTCTGAGCTGCATATTTAGCAATTGGAGGGTTTCCTTCCCAACCTTTCATGTCAAGTAGTGTGAAATGTCAACATTTTATATTACTTTCTCATTGAGTTACTTACACTATCCATTTTAGTTGTTGCTGCTGTTAGACGTGTTCAAGCAATGTGGTTTCTATTATTTGGTACAGTTCTGTGTATGTGATTCTGTAGCTTCAGTCCAGAAGCTTTGAAGAGGTGTGGTCTTCACCAAGACTTATAGGCTTCATTTATTCAAAGCCAACTATTGATATTACAAAGTGGTTCTATACAGCTTACAGTTTAGATACTTCTGAACTGGTTTGGCATTATACATAGCATACATATGAAAGTCTTAATCTGTTAAGGCTATTTAAGAACATGACTTTAGTTTTGATGTTATTATTTTTGTTTTGCAGTAATTTATAGGGTTGGGCAAAACTACCCCTAGTATAGCCTATTCTATGTTCAGTTTCATTATCTTCTATACTTAATTTGTTATAACTGACCCATACACAATATTCATTAGTTTATTACACATATATAGATAAGATTCATCTTTATTCTGGTTAATGCTCTTAAATATTCATTAGTTTATTACACATATATGATAAGTTTCCCAGATAGCATATCCTAGGGAGGATGAATCAAAGATGAGTATTCAGAAAAATACATAATTAGATGATGACAATATCTGGTTCTCAGAAGGAAATTTACTCAAATTACTTATTTCGCCTCCAATTTGTATCAACAATTACAGTAGTTTTGTATCCTTAATCATGCCAAATTTCTTGCGTAAAAATCAGCTATGCTCTTTTATTGCAGCTAAGACTTACACACATAAACACACACAGATATATATATATATATATATATATATATATATATAATAGTGTATTGGGGCTGCAAATCATTATTTAAATATATATTATTAAATATAACAGAAAATGAATGCCTATTATGTCTGATCACGAGCCATTCTAATGTTTGCTTTAATTTCTAGTGAAAATAAAGACAAAATTGTCCAACATTTGGATATTTCATCAAGTTGGTCCTAAGCTTCTATGTCAAAATAACAAAATATCATCTTTGACAGTGGATATCTTTGTTTCATATCTGTATAATGACTCATGTGAGCTGAAAGCTGTGGACCAACTTAATGAAAAATATCCAAATATTCCACAATTTTTGTTTTTATTTTCACCAGAAATTAAAGCAAACATTCAAACATTAGAGTGGCTCATGATCAGACATAATAAGCATTCATTTTCTGTTATATTTAATGACATATGCTTAAATATGTATATATATATATATATATATATATATATATATAAAATTTGATGTATTTATGGGCAAAGTGCTCAATATTGGGTAGAGACTATAGGATAGCTGATCTGATGATTGCCTTTTATTTGCATTTTTTTTTATCATTTTATTCCAAGCAAGGTAATAAAGCCACTAAGATGCAGGCGATTATTGGGAGTGGAAGGTAAATATACATCTATCTTTCTGAGATTAATTTATTTACACTATTTACATTGTTAGGATTGCAGTGAATATAACAATTAAGATAAGGACAACAATTCTAACAATGTAAATAGTGTAAATAAATACACACAAACACAGACACATACAACCCTTCTCTGTGGTTAATTGATGACCATACATCAGGCTATATGATGGTCCCCATAAGTGTTACAGGTTCGTTTCCTGTCAAAGAGCGTATATTTTTCTATGAAATTTCTCAAACATTCAAGCTGGTAAGTTTAATTAATACTGTTTAATTATAAACAGAGCATTTACTTAAATAAATTATATCTATAAAAAAATAACTTATAAACAGAAAAATATAATATATATATAGTTTAAAATTTGGTATATTTACAGACAATATTTGATATATCAGAAACAAGAAAAATTGTCTGAAAAATATAAATTAAAATATACTTAACAAAGAGTCTGGTAATCTTTAAATAAACTTTTACACAAACACACACACACACACACACACACACACACACACATATATATATATATATATATATATATATATATTCATTGAATAATATAGACATATTGTGTAATCTTGATGTTGAGATGAAATCCATCAAGGAAGGTGTCATAGTTTTTGTTAACTCAAGTGCTTTTGACCTTTTCTATAATAGAAGTAAATTTTATTACAATTACAATAGCATGTTTGTTTTTGTAATTTACCCCTGAAGATTGTCTTAGAAAAGATCAAAAGTATATGGATAATAAAACTATGGCACCTTCCTTGAGAGATTTCATCACAACATCAAGAAACTGATTGGACAATTGGAAAGGATCAGTATAAAAATGATAAAAAATCTCTATATTATTCAGTTAAACATTTTTGAATGATATTATGCTGCCTAAATATACATATTTTAAACATATATATATATATATATATATATATATATATATATTATTTTTATTTGTCTATATAAAAATGTTCTATTTTAAATACTTTTTAAAAAGTTTTTAATACATTTAAAAATAACATTTTTTGGTTATTTACCTATTAACAGACTGTTTCATACATTTCAGTGTGGTTTTCAAGTTAGACATTTGATATTCTTGGACATTCACAAGATTTACAGTACTTTTTCACATTCTTCAAATGTGCCGACAGTTTGAAACTTCTTGAATTTTCAGATTTTCAGTTTCTCTTCCTTACATAAATTGGGTGTACAGATGGTATAATAGATAGCAGTTCAAAAAGAAAAATCAAAGAGTCAGGTTCAAATTCTAGTCAGATTTGATACATTCTCTTATGCACTCATACCTTGAGAAAGGCATGAAACCATCTCCTCCCCCCAACTAGGATTAAATAGTAAAACTTTCATATGGAAAATATATTTGTTATGCTCAAAATATTTTGTGGCCATATTTATAGTTTCTTGCTTTTTAAAAGTGACTGGAGCATTGGCTTCAATCATTTTTAAATGTTTTTTTTGCAATGATAGGTATGTATCACATTTATGTTACATATTGTAGTTGGTATGATTCCATGTTGGCTTCAATGTGTCCATATTATAAATAGCTAGTGTCAGCCATCTTGACTGAAAATTAAGAATACGTTTTGTTTCAGTGATTTTTATGTCATCTACTACAGAACTTACACACCATTTATTATAGTAATATAAGAAAATATAATCCTTGAAAATGGTTAACAGTTTTGCCAAAAGTACTTGAAAACAAACTTTTAGACAATCTATCTTTAAATTGTCCAGAAAAGAGAATACTTGTAAAATACATTTACAAAGAAAAACATAATAAAAAGGTAAACTAAAGTGCCTTCAATAACTCACTGAAAAAAACAGCATAGCTTGATGAAAACACCTCAAACTTAACAAAAATAAAGTTTTATCATCAAAATGTTTATGTTATTATTAAAAAGAAAGACCAAAGTATTTTTTGATCATTTTATTAAAATTTTTAATCCTTTTTAGTATGGTTAAAAATCTTGTTTTGGTTAAAAGTTTTGCTTTTTTGTGTCAGTGAGGGCAGCAAAGATTAGTTTTAGGAAATTTAACATCTTTTTCCCAGTAAAAAACACATTGATTTGAAAATTCATACAATAAAATCAGTTAATTGTTGGATTTTAATGAAACTTTCAGGACTTATTCAAAACTGAATGAAATTATTTTAGAAATTCTTCTTTTTAGAAAATCTTGGTAGAAATATTTTTTTTTACATCTGCTTCCTGCATCTTACTTAATTGTGTCATGCTTCATATTATATTACTTAAATGAAGGGCTTCTAGGAGAATGTAAATCATTTTTTTTTTTAACACTAAAATCTGTTCTGAATTGTAAAATAAAAAATGCAATAAAACTAAGACATTATTTAGTTAGAAAAACCTTTGTTTTTTTTTTTAATAAGATATACTGTGGACAATATTAAAAATTTTAATTAGAATAATTTATAAAGTTTTAAATCTTTGAAGTTTTTGTATTAATTTAAAATTAAATTTTTGTATGAATTAAATGATATTGTTATTATGTAAAAACTATATTTACTAGTCATAAATTGAAAAGCTTAATACAAATCATCACACACCAATATTTTTAAAAGAATTTTGAATCTTTTTAATATGTATAAATGTGCCGATTTTTTATTATATGGGTGACCATACACAATATTATCAGAAAATAAGAGTGATAACTACAGTAAATTTACAGCCCAATAATATTAATATTCAAAAAAAGATTAGATTAAAGAGAATATTTTCTTAAATTTTTAAGATTATTGAGAACCTAAGCACACATTAATTCAACTACTTTTTTAACACCTAACCCAACAGAACAATCTGTCATCTAGCTGTCAAACCCATGAACACCTTAAATAAACAGACACTCTCTGGTTAAAAAATGCATTTTTTTAATATTTTAAACTTAAATAATATTTGCTTCAAATAAGATTAATTTTACTTTAAATCAGCTAATATTCCTCAAATAAAGTTTCAGTAAAGTACATTTTATTTTTGGAAGTTTTTTAATAAAGAGAATTACATTGTGATGAAAGACAACCAAAAAAGCGTGCTAATCAGCTATTTTAGCAAAAAGAGTAAAAAAGTCCTAACAATTTAAGTCAATTTAAATTAGTTTTCTGAAAAACAGCAAAGTATTTTTTGCTTATTGGAAATATTAGATTTTAACCTATTAACCTGAAATTAAAACTAAAATAAAAAATTTAAGAAAGATTTTTCATTTTTAAACATTCACTTTAAATCTTACATATCGTTTGTTATTTTGGAGGTACCTATATCCATATATAATTGCTGAAACCTCCTGAAGAATGAACTGAAAAATTATAAAACAATCCATCTTTGAAATTCTAGAGTCAAGATGCTAAATATAACATCAATCAGCTAATTAACAAATTTTATTTGCATTACCATATTTAGTCATGCATAGACTAACTTTATGTATAGAGTGACCCCTGAATTTTTGTATGAATTTTAACCCCTCCAAAAACATTTACCTGTGTATTATGCACCCATATATATATATATATATATATATATATATATATATATATGTATATATCAAATATGTGATGCAATTCAATTTATATTATAATGAATCATTCATACAAAAAGTAGATTAGTAAAGTTAATGATATAAAATGGTGAAAACTCTTTGCAAACAAAATTTTAAAGTTACATTAACCTACAAACCACTCGATTAATGTTATGATCCTTGTTTTTAGTAACTAGAAGCTGTATAAGGTCTTTTTTTTAATCTGCAAGTACTTTCAACTGTACATACAATCATCCTCAGGCATGGAAATTATTTTGTTTTTAGTAAATCCAGGTAGCATTGGAGACAAAAAATTAAATGTGAATCGAAATATGTTTTTTTAGAAATGTGTTATTGTTAATGGATAAAAACTTTTGGAGCGTGTAGTCGCAACACTAAGGTTGAATTTTTTTTGAAAATTTAAGAGAGTGCGTTTTTTACTAATATGGTAATTTGAGAATTTTTTTGTTGTAGGAGTTTATCAGTCAATGTGGCATGAACTAAATTGTTCAATAAATAAAGTAATATCTCAGCTGTTATCCCAAAAATTTGCACGTCGGATCAGTTCTTTTAAATCAAATATTAGGTGCAGTTTAATTTATATTACAATGAATCATTCATACAAAAAGTAGATTAGTAAAGTTTTATATCATTAACTTTACTAATCTACTTTTTGTATGAATGATTGATTATAATATATATGTATACACTAGTTTAACCATACCATCAAAAATGGACAGCAATTTTTAAGGGAGGTTTCAATTGCATAGTCATATTTTTCGATGAGTCATTGAAGATTTTTTATCTGTATAATTAATTCTATGGTTGAATATCTATATAAATAAATGCAAATGTCAGCATGTCACACTTTTCAACTTTACCCCTAGAAGCCTTAGTCCAACATATCATACCATTTTGGAATCAGAGCAACTCTATGAACAAATTAAAAACATTCTGGGCCACATCCAGTTCTGTAATCCTGAAATATTGGATTCTTGCATTTTTTGTACTGCAATTGTTTTTGACAATTTCTTTACATGATTTTTTGCAACAAAATTTTTTGTATGATAACAATTTTCCTAACTCAGAAATAAATTTGGAAATAATCAAAATTAATTGTGAAATCCAGCGAAAGTGACCCATAAAATCTAAATGATTTAAGGAAAGTAAGGATCTACATACATCAAATTGTCTTTAAATTAAATGGCAGCAGAAGAATTATTGAACTTTTAAAAGGTAAGCTTAAATAAAAATGCAATATTTAAATGCAGCAATCAATTTTGAGTTCTTCTGTAGTTTATTGTTGCCTTGTCACATAGAGCAGCAGTATGCTTCGCAAAAAGAAATCCTTACCAACAGAGAACCATATTGCAATCAAAAGAGCCAATGCTGCAGCAAGGAAAAGAAAGTCCCCTGCAAATGAAAACTCAGATCAAACAGCAGCCAGGGGAACTTCCAATGCTGAAAATATTCAAAGACACTCAAACTCCTAAACAAGCTGAAGGCACAATCAAGAGTCCTCGACAGGAGCTAGCTTAGTTGCCACCTGATAGGGTGGCTTTTAAGCTAGTAAGTAGTCATTCTTCTTTTTAAATCACTAAAAGTAAAACCATCCAAAGAAAACTAACACAAAATCACAAAAGTAAAAAAACAATGAATTATCAGCTTGATCTTCTTTAATTACTAATTAGATACTAGTCATGTTGTTAGCATCAGGACTACTTATTAAGACTGAGTAATGCCTCCTGTCAAAATGGAAAAGTTCATTATTTGAAATTTGGGAGTGAAAGATATTTAATTAATAAATACATAAAGTTAGATTGTATCTTATAGAATGAACAAACACACACACACAAATGATAGTTTTGTTTTATTTATCCATTAACAGTGCTGTTTCATGCTTAGTGATTTTTAAAAATGGAAGTCAGTTTATTATTAACACTCCTGAGACCTATTGTTCTTTTTATGTTTTTCAAATAGAATACATCAACATGCTGACAGTTCAATTTTTTTTGTTTTATTAAATTATTCTTGTTCTTAAATTTAGTGATTTTCAGTTTTTCCTCCTGCATGCATAGATTGCAATTTCTGTCTGTTTCTCTTTATATTTTTTTCTTTCAACTGATATTGTTTTCTCTTTCATTTTTGTTCCCATATATATTTTGACAAGATGGTGTTATTTTTATATTTGCCATATTTGAATGATAGCAAATGATTTGCATATCTTTCTTTAATTTTTTTCCCAGATGTAAAATGGAATATAATAAAAACAAAAAAAGATAAGTGAAAGAGAAAGAAATTGCAACCTATACATGGCATAGAAACTACATAGAATTGAAGAATGTGAATATTTTAATAACAAAATAACGAAAAGAATGAAATTATTTTGAACTGTCAGCATGATGATGTATTCCTTTTGAAAAACATGACAAAAACAATAGCTCTCAGGAGAATTAATATGAAACAATCAACCATTTTGAAAAATCACTTGAAACAGTGCTGTTAACAGATATATAAAACAAAATCTTACTTTTGTGAGTATTAAAAAGCTCATTTAAAATGAGCATTCTTATATGCAGAATGAAAGAAATATACAAATAATATATATATATATGTATATATATATATATATATATATATATATATATATATACACACAGATTGTATGAAAAATACTTTTACAAACTTTGGAGATAGGTTCCTCACACCAAAACAAGGACAAAAGTTCATATAAATATATATCCACAAATCCTTCATATGCTGTATCAGATTGCATTTCCAGACTAAAATCAGTTGAGTCATCAAACCTTTGCTGCTGTTTATTGTTGCATTTTTGAGACAGGATCTATGGTACCACAAACTATGGATCTAGGAAGACCAAGATCCACTCTTATGCCAGACCACAAAGAACACATTCTACAGGATGTTGATTCCAATGTAATAAATTATAACCATGGAATATTAGTGTTTGAATCTTTTATATTAGATATATATATTGGCTGTCTGTTATGTCTACAAAAGACTTTGTTTTGTAACTTGGAGACACTGGAAGTCAGTTGGGATCATTGCAATGGTCGCTGTTCTCTTTGAATAATGAGCTTTTGATTCCTAACTTCATCAAAATTTACAGAGGCTTGGTAGACAATGGCATGTCAATACTACTGACTAGCAGCACAATCAACTACCTCCTCTGGTTTGATCTTGCACTAATGGAAGTCAGTTTTGTATCATTTCTTTGATAAGCTTTGTTGTCTTCTGCCAGAGAATCTCTCATACAACAAGTTTCTGGAAATGCAATGTTGTTCTATATGAATAAAACGTAGTCAGTCTATTGAACTTGTAGTTTAATGAACATTGATTTGATACTGGTTGAATCAGCATGGTCCAAAATTTCAAGGTCGGTGATGTGAACCTGCATAGTACTTCTAAGTATGAAACAAATGACCTACAGTCACTTTTTCATTTTTCCTTGTGTGTAATACAAAGTTCAGTAGAAAAAAGAAAAAGTTGGACCATTTAGCAAGTGAGAATATAAATGTTTTTTTTTTAATTAATTACCTCCAAGCAAAGTTATGATGCCACTAAGACACAAGGGGCTATTGAGAGTGAGAGAGAAGGAAAAGACTTAAGGAAATGGAAACCCAATCCTAAAGAGGAAACAAGGGATAAACCTTCTACTCCTGTTCAAAAGACCAGAGAGGAGTGTGAACCTATCTACTCGTATTGATAAAAGAAAAAGTAATTCAATAGTAAATAAATGTTCAGTGTTTTATGAGGAAATGTTAGAAGTATAGAGTTGAAGTAGACTTTAGAAGGAAACTGAAACCCAATCCTAAAAGAGGAAACAAGGGATAAACCTTCTACTCCTGTTCAAAAGACCGGAGAGGAGTGTGAACCTATCTACTCGTATTGATAAAAGAAAAAGTAATTCAATAGTAAATAAAAGTTCAGAGTTTTAGGAGGAGATGTTAGAAGTATAGAGTTGAAGTAGACTTTAGAAGGAACTGGAAACGCAGTCCTAAACAGAAAACAAGGGATAAACCTTCTACTCCTGTTCAAAAGACCAGAGAGGAGTGTGAACTTGGTGATAGTTGCACTTATTGAAGAGAAAAAAATAAATAGTAAAAATTTCTGAGTTTAGGCAGAGACATTAGAAGTATAGTTGAAATATGTTTATTGAATAGAAAAGATGCTTCTCAGTGTCTATTTTAAGTTACTCCCACTTTTTACCCACTTAAATCTAGATGACAAATAATTGTCAAATTGCTAGGTGTTGAAATTCTCATGTTTACAACATTAGCATTGTTACTGCATTCATATCAAAATTCAAGAAATTACAATATATAACAAAGAAACACTCAATCTTAATTTGTTTGTTTGTGTGTGAAGATAAGTGTGTGTGTGTATAAAGGCATGTTTAAAAATTCTCAACTCAACCAAGAAGCCTTTCCAAAGAAAATCTGATGCTTAGTTAAATTTTGTGAAGTGGGCTGTATCAAACTCTCTTTAATAAACCCATCTATGAACAGTCATATCAAAATTCATAACTTACAAAAATACAACAAAGAAAACATTCCATTTTTTATGTATGTGTTCGTGTGCATATATATATATATATATATATATATATATATATAAAAGAACAGTAAGATATATAATCTAGTGTTCTTATAGATATTTTCATTTTTACAAAATAGTGCTCAATGTAAATTTACATAGCATTAATATTATAAATTAACTGATTTAAAATATTTTTTTTCGCTACACAGTTCTAACCATGTTTCAAAAATGGAAGCTAAAAGTTTTGAATTTAATTTTGTAATTAAATTAAAGACATTAGTTCCATTTCATCCTCAAGCGAATTTTGGAGTAACTTATTTTTAAATTTACTGAGTTTTAAAGGCATGGCAAAAATTCATAATTCACTGTTTCCAAGGATACAAAGAAATCACTCATCCAGACAAGGGGTGGTTGTGTGTTCATTTTCGTTAACTTTTGTTGTATCAGTTATTAGTTTCAAAACTTATATATATATATATATATATATATATATATATATATATATATATTTAGTTTATGAAAAACTAGGTAATCAGTATGGGTAAACCTAAGGAGGATAAAA
Organism: Acanthosepion pharaonis; assembly: GCA_903632075.3. Taxonomy (NCBI): domain Eukaryota; kingdom Metazoa; phylum Mollusca; class Cephalopoda; order Sepiida; family Sepiidae; genus Acanthosepion; species Acanthosepion pharaonis. The sequence goes on from CAHIKZ030001128.1 coordinate 536,625, forward strand.
TATGGATAAACCTAAGAAGGATAGAATATATATATATATATATATATATATATATATATATATATATATATATATATAGTTTTGAAAGCTAATTAAAATAAAATTCTATATCCCTGCCTGATGATCTCTGCTTTCAGGGTGAAACTTGAGTAGTCTATGATAATTATATATTTGTATATCTTACATATACCTGTGTGTATGTATATGAATGAAGACAAAAGGAAAAATTATCTTAGCTGACATATTTTGTCCTTATGGGACTTTATCATTTGCCTTGATAAAGTCACACAGATAATGAAATGTGTTGGCCAAGATAAGTTTTCCCTTTGTCTTTATTCTATTTGTCTTTTTACAGATATACTCTCACCAAAATTTTTACACACACATTTCATCGAATAATATAGTCATATCTCTTTTTATAATAATACTTTCAAGATCTCAGAGGAGATCAAAAGTACTTGTATAAGAAAAATTATGACACTTTCCTTGATGAATTCCATTTTAACATCAAGAAACTGATTAGAGAACTGGAAAGAATTATTTTAAAAATAAACAGACATAATATATTAATATTATTCAATGAAACTAAATGAAACTATACTGCCTAAATATATATATATATATCCAGGTACTATAAGAACAATACATATACATATATATATATATATATATATATATATATATATATATATCCAGGTACTATAAGAACAATATATATATATATATATATATATATATATATATATATATAATTATTTATTTAAAAATATGATTCCAAATCAGCTACATAAGAGGTCTCATGAGACCTCTTATGTAGCAATTTGGAATCATATTTTAAATAAATAATTATATTTATGCTCTACTTTTGTATCGCCCTATTTTTTGAAAATAATAACTAAAATACTAAGGGACCTTTTGGATTATTTACCTAACCAGTTCCTTCCTATTTTTATATATTTTCACATATTATATATATATATATATATATATATATATATATATATATATACAGGTACAATAAGAACAAATAGAGTACACTGCCCACAGTTGTCTGAGGAGATACATCATTATGTATTGAAACATGACTGCAATTTTGTAGTGATTCTTACAAGTTTTTGTTGTAATATCCTGGAATAAATATATAGATATATATAAGGGTGGCTACACACTCAGTAGTAGAAAAAACAAGACTTCTCAAAGAGAGGCAGATGAATCCTTTCATAGTAGCAACAGCCATCTAACATGGACATGGGGGATGTCGAAATATCAGTGTTGGTATCCAGGTGTGTAGTAGGCATATACTGGCATATATATATGTATGTGTGTGTGTATAAATATATGACAGAGAAAGAGAGTGAAAGAGCTGTGTACATATACAAAATATGTATGATATGTGTCCATATATACATATTTTCTATTTTAGTGTCTGATCTCAAATGGATAGTTTACAATAAGTTTATACATACCACAAACTGTTGATTGTGTACCTTGATTTTTGAGATAAGATTATTAGATGTGAGTTCATAAGTTCAGTCTTTACTTAACATGCTTGAACATATACGCTGCATGTGGTCTGTTGGTACAAGGAGAGGCTCATCTCACAATAAAGTGAATGCTTTCATTGGCCTTGTAAGCAAAATGGCAGCAATGAGGAGTGGCATAACTATTCTCATATTAAAAATGGCAAGGTCATTTATTACCAACATGACATGCAGAAATGTGCACAAGAATATTTTACTCATTTTATTTGCTAAATCTTTTAAAACCTGTTAATATAATTTTGTTTATATATTACCATGTTTATTGCCATCATCCCTATAATATTATCTAGAAAGGATGAAAGCAACTATGAAAAACATCCTTGTAGCTAATCAATATTTGCTTAACAATCAAGTCTCCTTGATTTGGTTAATATTTCCATGTTTATTGCCATCATCCTCATAACATTATCTACATCTAGAAAGGATGAAAGCAACTATAAAAAACATCCTTGTAGCTAATCAATATTTGATTAACAATCAAGTCTCCTTGATTTGGTTAATATTTCCATGTTTATTGCCATCATCCATATAACATTACATCTAGAAAGGATGAAAGCAAATGCGATCATTGCTAATCAATATTTGATTAACAATCAATATTTGCCAGCATTAACAATCTAGAAAGGATAAAAGCAACTATAAAAAACATCCTTGTAGCTAATCAATATTTGATTAACAATCAAGTCTCCTTGATTTGGTTAATATTTCCATGTTGCCATCATCCTTATAACATTATCTACATCTAGAAAGGATAAAAGCAACTATAAAAACATCCTTGTAGCTAATCAATATTTGATTAACAATCAAGTCTCCTTGATTTGGTTAATATTTCCATGTTTATTGCCATCATCCATATAACATTAATCTAGAAAGGATGAAAGCAAATCTAAAAAACATCATTGTAGCTAATCAATATTTGATTAACAATCAAGACTCCTTGATTTGGTTAATATTTCCATGTTTATTGCCATCATCCTTATAACATTATCTACATCTAGAAAGGATGAAAGCAACTATAAAAAACATCCTTGTAGCTAATCAATATTTGATTAACAATCAAGTCTCCTTGATTTAGTTAATATTTCCATGTTTATTGCCATCATCCATATAACATTACATCTAGAAAGGATGAAAGCAAATGCGAAAAACATCATTGTAGCTAATCAATATTTGATTAACAATCAAGTCTCCTTGATTTTGTTAATATTTCCATGTTTATTGCCATCATCCTTATAACATTATCTACATGTAGAAAGGATGAAAGCAACTATGAAAAACATCCTTGTAGCTAATCAATATTTGATTAACAATCAAGTCTCCTTGATTTGGTTAATATTTCCATGTTTATTGCCATCATCCATATAACATTACATCTAGAAAGGATGAAAGCATCTGTGAAAAACATCCTTGTAGCTAATCAATATTTGATTAACAATCAAGTCTCTTTGATTTGGTTAATATTTCCATGTTTATTGCCATCATCTTCATAACATTATCTACATCTAGAAAGGATGAAAGCAACTACGAAAAACATCCTTGTAGCTAATCAATATTTGATTAACAATCAAGTCTCCTTGATTTGCTTAATATTTCCATGTTTAATGCCATCACCCTCATAACATTATCTACATCTAGAAAGGATGAAAGCAACTATGAAAAACATCCTTGTAGCTAATCAATATTTGATTAACAATCAAGTCTTTTTGATTTGGTTAATATTTCCATGTTTATTGCCATCATCCTTATAACATTATCTACATCTAGAAAGGATGAAAGCAACTATAAAAAACATCCTTGTAGCTAATCAATATTTGATTAACAATCAAGTCACCTTGATTTGGTTAATATTTCCATGTTTATTGCCATCATCCTCATTTCTTTCACTCCTGCAACATATACTCTCAGACGATGTGCACTACATGATTGGTTGAAGTTGATGTCTCTACAAGAGAGTCATTGTCAATTTTTACAAAATCATTCTAATCTGTACAGACAAAGTATTTCCTATCTCATAGCAGCTATTAAAGCATCAGCATTACTTCCTCTGCTAAGTGCTCAAGTCTCTGAAGCTAATGAACTATTTGTTATCTGATTAAGTTTTTTTGCTGACCAACACATTGGAGCCATTTTGTTTGCCTTATCACTAACAAAGATAAGAAAATCATTTTGCAAATATCAAATAGTACATCTGAACAAACCTGAATAGACATCTACATCATCTGACCTGCCGACCTTTTGAAATTAGTCTTTTCATCTTGACTCAGATTATCATTTCTCCTGAATGACCTTCCCTTATTAGGTATATGGAATCATACATATTTATCTTAATCTATTGAAATTACATTTTTGGAGTGCTTAACATTTGATCTGCAAGACAGGATCACAGTATAGAGATACAAGATAATTTTTCATAGGTTGTGGATACACTTGAGATGACCAGTGAGGATCTAGACAGAAGGACCTGGAGTAAGACTGTAGAGGAGAACCCAGGATTGGGCTTGATGGAGAACTCTTGTTGCTCAATGTTCTATAGGGAACAATAGGAACTAACTAAAACTTACATTTAATCTCCCAAATTTAACTGTACCAATCTCAGGCATCAAATTTATTTTTTTAGTTCTGTATTCACACTTTCTTTTAAACATTTCATTTCCACAGTATATAGAATCATCAACATGCCTTGACAGAATACCAAACAAATTGCCAATGGCATTATACCGAAGAAAGAGTGTATTATCATAAGCACTCACTACTCCTATCAGCTTGAGAATTAACCCTCTTGTACCATGACCAACGGGGATCATATATGCATCTCTTGAGCTTCCACACCTGTGATTTTGGGCATACATCAAATGGTGGCTTAAGGAATATTTCTCTTCTCAACATGTCACCCTGCAGAGGTGAAATCAAAAGTTCTACTTGCCAAATAACAGATGTAGTTAACATTACTTGGTGTATAGCTTTTCATTTACAGGTTCGAGGACTGATTTTTTGAATCACTTATATCTTCTTCATAACTCGATGCAACAAGACAGCCTTTTATTATCTTCTTACTGTCTTTTGATTTTTCAGTTATAACCCATCTTGTTAATATAGATTTCTGAAGCATACATTCAAATACTTTGTGATTTTCCATATTTTTTATTTATTTATACTTAACATCAATCACATCTTTTGCTTGCTCCTTCATTTTCATATTTGATTAAAACCACATGTTCATGAATATTTATACAAACTATTTCTTAAGTCACTTTCTCCTACTGACTAACATAATCCCAGTTAATATAGACTGGATCTTTGTTCTCTTCTGGTATTAGACTCACCCAATTACTATATTTTAAATTTCATCTACCCCTTTATGATTCTAAGTATGTGTACTTTTTCTCTAAAACTTTATTATTGTTCACATATTTAGTCCATTGTATTCTCAGTATCCTTCTGTAGAGCCACATCTCTGTTGCTAATAGTTCCTTCTTTATCTGTGAGGAGATTGTCCACCATATAGGAGGATTGACTTTACAGAAGAATTCACTAGTCTTATCTTTGCTCCTAATATTTTCCTGTTTGTTAATACTTTACTTAGCTTTTGGAAGGCCACTTTTGCTATCCCAGTGCACCTTCAGATTTTGGTATTGCACTTTCTGTTGTCTATTAAAACGCTTCTCAGATATTTAAATTATTGTACATGCTTGATTTAAAATCTTCATCTACATAAGTTGTCTTTAGATTGCATCTCAATGCCCTTCTGATCCTGATATCAAACACATCTATATTAAGCTGTAAACTAAAAAATACACCTGGACACTATTTCCCTTTCAGCAAGTCTGTATATAATGACCAAATCTCCACATCTTGCTTCCATTCTTGCTTCGTAAAAGATGTCATTTTACTTTCACATGTGCTTCAATGTAAGTTGAACATTTTTTTTTCACACTAACAGAAGATATTTCTTGCTATCAATGTAAATCTGTTTAGCAACTACAAACATGTGTGTATATGACTGTTATATATATTTCAAACTAAAGAGGTACATAAGGTCAAGGGACATAATTTAAACATAAAACAAAGAATATGAACAAAGGACACATCTTACCAACTGGCACTAGACTAACAGGAAGCCAGGCACATATGAATGGGATTTCCATCAAATTATCAGTGTAATGAGCCATATGATTAAGATTATCTTCCAGATTATTATGAATAAAGCACATAGCATAATTAGCCCCAAAATAGGACAATAATAATAGGGTTTCATTAAAGACACTTGAACAAGAAATGTAATCTTCATAATTAAAATACTTACTATCATAGTGTTAAAATACTTACTATCATAGTGAGCAGACAAATGCAGAAGGATGTATACCTATGTTTTATAGACTATACAAAAGCATTTGATAAGGTATGGCACAAAAATTTATCTGAACTGTTAGGAAACTTGATTTATTTGGAAAAGATATTAAAACCTTTAATGGGAACAAATCACCTGTATATGGATAAAAAAAAAAAAAATTGAGTAAGTACACAGAAAGAAAACTGCAGGTAATGCTAAACAAGGTAGTAAAGGAAAGTGATAAAAAATACCTAACCATCAATTGTAAGGTGAAATATAATGCTATTAACAGACTCTTCTTTCAGATAAGCAATATGGCTCTTACTTCTCTCAGTCAACTGCCAATCCATTAATAATTATTGCTGAAAAAATCTATCAAGCTTTAGATAAGAATGGTGAAGCTTGGACTGTTACTTTGGATATTTCAAAGATATTTGACAGGGTTTGGTATGTTGGTCTTAAGTTGAAAACTTATGGTATTTCTGGTTAAATGTTCAGCCTTTCTTATCATATTGCAAAATGAAAGTTATCTTGAATGGCCATTCATCTAGATCTTTTTTCATTAATTCAGAGCTCTGTCCTTAGACCTACATGGTTCCTAATTTTGTTCACCAATGGCCTTCTTGATATCATCAGTTCTTAATTCGGTATCTGTACTGGTGATTCAATTATTTACTCCTGTCATAATAGTAATTCATCTACAATAGACCTTATTACCCACAATGCACCATTGACTAGCAGATATAAATAATCAAACCAAAACACAACACATATGGCTTGAAGATTGTGTTCAAGCATGAAACAGACTGTGACTGCTTGGTGATGAGCCCAGTGTTCACTTTTATACTTACATGTGCTCTATCTATGACATTAAGCACTTTTATCCAGAAATATAGCATACTTCAAAACTATATTTTTATCATATATATGGTTTCATGGTCAGAAATCAAATGTTCTAACCATTTGGCCATGTACCCATCAAAATATATCTATATATAGTTGAATAGATATGAGTTTGTGACCCTGGGTTTCACACTTATCAATCCTCAGACAAACTGATTTATTTTTTTTAAATTTGAGACTATTTATGTCAGTTTTTGTTTGATTTTGTTTGGTGGTGGTATGTGTGTGTGTGGGGGGGATTCTCCTCTGTGTACATTTTGTGATGACACTCATATACACAGAGACAGACAGACAGACAGACATACATACATACATACATACATACATATGTACATACAGGTGTAGACATTATGGTTCACACAAACATATGCATATACATATATAAACAATGTGGGGACCAGGTGCAGACATGTATCCATATGTTTGAGCACGCATATATACGCAAACCAATCGTAATCTTATTTCGACATTGGGACTGAGTGTAGTAAATTTTTTTCAACAGGAGAGTGTTGGGGTGTTCTTGTCATCTTTCAGGTCAGTGGAATATGTTGTCAGACAGAATAAAACTTCTACACACACACACACACATACATGTATATGTGTACATATATTTTTTCTCTCTGCCTGGGCTTTAAATCATAACATTGCTTATCAATATATATATATATATATATATATATATATATTTGTGTATTTAGGCAGCAATCCTTCTTTCATGGACATTTCATTGAAAACAACAGACAAGGTGCTTTTATTTAGATTTTTATACAATTTCTCATGCAATTGAATATTGATATATATATATATGTATGTGAATATGCCTATGATGATGATTTTATTTTTAATGTTGATTGTTTGTGCATTATACACTATTATTATGTGTATGTGAATATGGCTATGATGATTTTATTTTTAATGTTGCTTGTGCATTATACACTATTACTATGTGTATGTGAATATGGCTATGATGATGATTTTATTTTGCAGGTACAAAGCTTAAGCTGCTCATAGTACTTCCTTACAAAGGGTGACTGTCATTATTTGAGACTTGGCAATGTTTGATTATTACTAAAGAGTGTTTCAATAACTTGAATTGTTTTTAAATGTGAATTAAGTTTAAGCGTCTAATGGTTTTTTTTTCTTTTTCTTTCAGATTTAACAACTTAAATCTTTGGCAATTTCAACCATGGAAGGATTAACAATCAAACAATGTATTAAAGTTATAGAAACCATTTACAAAAATGGACGTTCAAACAGAAATGCATCTCATGCACTTCATGATGTTTTTGGTCAAAATAATCGACCAACCCAGAGTGCAGTTGGAAATGATGTAACTTTGTTGTGGGGAGGTTCAATTCTTGCACGCAGTGACAAATAGAGGTGTCTGGATTTTTGGTTACATTCTTGTGCACAGCAGCAATAAACGGTCACGCAATGGTGTTTTCACATCTGCCACCGACCCAGTTTGTTTGAATTTACAAACAATTTTTCCAATTGCACTCTTGAAACTTTAACACGTTGTTTGATTGTTAATCCTTCCATGGTTGAATTTGTCAAAGGCTTAAATTGTTAAATCTGAAAGAAAAAGAAAAAAATCATTAGATGCTTAAAATTAATTCACATTTAAAATCGGCCCAAGTTATTGGAACACCTTTATTACTGTAAACACTTTTGACTCCCTTGTCAATATTTATTTACAAGGTTATAAAAATATGTGAACCAAATACAATACAATGCAAGATTGTTTAACTTTTATAAAGAATTATTATCTAAAATTTTATAAAGAAGTAAATTTGAAACAATTTTTTTCTATTAAAAAATATTTTTAAATTACAAATTTATCAATGTACAAGGTGATTGAAAAGTAACTCTTTTATGAATAGTGAACTCTCCCGTCTTGTAAAAATTATAGTTAGATGGGAGAGTCTATCATACATAAAATAGGGAGTTACTTTAGGATCACCCTGTATATAAACTAAATACAATGCAATATTTATTATTTACCATCTTATAAATAATTATGAAAATAAGTTTTTAATTCAATCGAATAAATAAATAGCATTTAATATTTTTGTTCTCAATTCCCAAGAATTAAAAAAAAATCTCTAAATTCACTGACATAAGTATGGTTTTTATTAAAATTCTAATCATCACTTTTTAAAACAAATAACATTGTCAAGGGAGTCAAAAATGTATATAGTAATAGTGGCGTCAAGGGAATAACAGTCCTTTTGAAACTATTTTGTTTTTTGTAGGTACAAAGTTTAACATTTAACACTCTCCATTATTAATATTATTTCCCTTTGCACTGCATTCTTTTTCAGTGCCTGTCAATTGCAATATCCGTATTAATTTCACTCAGTTGTTTTCTGTTGCCATAGCAGGATATGACAACACAACTATGAAATTCAAATCCAGAGATCAGTCACCTTCAGTGGCAGGATAAACTTTTGTACCATAAATGAAGTCACATAAAGAGTTAGAAAGGTTAAACATTGCCAAATTTTTTTTTATTTCATCTGCTTTTTTTTCTTTCATTAAATATATTTAATAAAAATTAAAGAAAATTTTTCTTTTATTTTGATTTTTTTTTTTAAACTAATCTTCACCCAATACAAGGCCCAGCAGCCTCTCAAGTTAGAGAGCTACTATGTAGTGTTTTATGAATGTAAGAAAAGGCAAGAAGTGAGATTCATATGGTTATTTAGGAAATATAATGGTTAAGCCTTGATGGATAGAGATCAAGTTTGGGAAAGCATCTTGCTGGGGATGTTTTTCTATAAAGCATCTCGTCCTGGGTAAGCCGTTAAACTATATCTGCATCCTGGGTATGATGATAAACTACATCCAACAGCAAGGTCTTCAATCAGGAGGTTTTGAGGAGCGTGGAACCACCTCTTAATTGCTGATGTCCCCAGGTCCACCCTGACCCAGGGTGGTAGCACCTGTTAGGGTCCCAGCTATGGGCAAATAGTTAACTTTTACCAGCAATACCTTTTTTTAAAAAAATATAACCAGCAATACAATTTAGAAGGAAAAATATTACCAGGAACAGATTTTTGACAAAACAATATTACTAGCAATAAAAAAAGTCATCATCATTAAATAACCCATTGAGGTTGATATGCCGTAAAACAAACCAAACCAATCTAAACCAAAGAATACATATTCTATTCATATGAATCTATCCTAAAAATGTTGTCTTCATTAAATAACCCCTTGAGGTTGATATGCCGTAAAACAAACCAAACCAATCTAAACCAAAGAATACATATTCTATTCATACGAATCTGTCCTAAAATGTTGTCGGCATTAAATAACCCATTGAGGTTGATATACCGTAAAACAAAATAAACCAAACCAATCTAAACCCAAACATATTCTATTCATATTCTAAAAATGTCAGCATTAAATACGATATCTAAAACAAAATAAACCAAACCAATCTAAACCAAAAATACATATTCCATTCATTGGAATCTATCCTAAAAATGTTGTCGGCATTAAATAACCCATTGAGGTTGATAGGCCGAAACAAAATAAACCAAACCAATCTAAACCAAAGAATACATATTCTATTTGAATCTATTCTAAAAATGTTGTCAGCATTAAATAACCCATTGAGGTTGATAAACAAACAAAATAAACCAAACCAAACCAAAACCAAATTACAAAGCATCAGTTCTTGGGATGAAGCTGTCTGAATGAAACTTCCTCCTTACTAATGGAATACAGAGGAAATGGGGATGATTCACTCTTGTGGACATGGCATGGTGTGTCCCAGTTATAAAGCTCAGGGCTGGTGGGCCTAAAGAATCTAAATTATGGCAACATTAACCATGGAATTAACAATAGAGTAGGAAGATACTTGAAAGAGGTGGTTGGATGGAAAATAATTCATCACCCACAAGGCCATTGATATGCTGCTCCTTTTTGTATCAGATCTGACTTGTGTAAAGATAGAGCATGGCAGGAGGAGCCAGATACTTTCTCGAGTGTTTCAATCAATTTCCCAACAGCTGTTTAGCATTCAACAACTTTTTGTTTATTATAAGGATGTGGGTAGCTGGTAAGTAAAGACCAGAATAATGATGCTTATAGCATTCTTATTAAACTGATACTATACTTCAGTATAGTAATTGAGTCTGTATGTTTATTTATTGATTCACAGTTGAAAACACACAGACCTTCAGTGGTTGATGAGCTGCCTTCACTTTCCATCCCAGGAGATAATTTAACCTTTTTCTTTGTTCTTTTATCTGTTGTTTTCCCAATACAAGAGCCACTCAAGGTAGAGGGTTACTGAATGAGGTTGTTGAAAGCGGTTAAAATTGTAGTGGTCAGGGAAGCATCCTCTCGGGAGTCTGTTCCACAAAGTAGCGGCTCTTTGGAAGAAGCTATCTGAATAGAACTTTCTTCTTACCAGTGGAGTGCAATGCAGATAATTTGTCTCAGTGCTCGAGTGGGTAAGTTCTGAACTGGTGGGACTAACGAATATAGCTTGTCACCACATTTGTCATTGAAATAGAAATAAAGTATGAAAAAACTCGAAACGTTTCAGCCGTGGAAAAGGGGTTGTAGCGTGAAGAATAATTCATCACCCGCAAGGTCGACACTTTTCAACTCTATCAAGACAGACAAGTGAGGATTAGGCATCTCCAGCCCAGCAGTGATACTTCATTTTGGGTCAGATTGCTCTGCAGTAAAACACACTCATTCTCTAATGCTTACACTTGGTTTTATGATAAATAACAAATTACTCCCTTAACAAGTTACGAAACTTAAAATACGTCCAATTAATATTTTTTTGGTTGACTCAACCTGTTCGCTCCATGTGAAGCGTCTCATCATGATAATATGGATTCCATAGAAAGTTGATTTTACTGGGTGGAGTTGTTAGTGCCACGCCCAACTGATTTTGAGTTGTCGTTCTCCTACAGATGTGTGGGTGGTGTAATAGTGGCTCAGAATAAGAAATCGGAGAGCCTATCAAGTTTGTTACAATCTTTTACGCACAAATACCCTTAGCAAAGGTATGAATCTGTTTCCCCCCAGATATAGGTTAAATAGTGGGACTTGTATCTGGAAAAAAGCATTGTCATTCTCAAGAAATTGTTAATACAATATTCACTTGCAAAAAAAAAAACAAAAAAAAACTTACACTCCAAATAATGTTTACGTTAGACTACAGTTCCGGAACAGATATAATAGATCGAGAAAGATCAGTGGACGTGTGTGTTTAAAAGCAGTAATTCGAGCTTTGCAAACTGGAAGTTCTCTGTGGCTGAACGGTCATAGCATGTCATGCTTAATGACGGCTCCGCTTAAGATACAGGTTCGATTCCTGTCGGAGAACGCATATTTTCTACGAAATTTCTCGAACATTCAGGCCGGTAAATGTAATTAATTTTCATAAAAAAACAAGATTTGCTCAAATAAGTGTAAGAAAATATATTCAAATATTTGGAGGATTTAATCCATTTCTTATATATATAATAATTTTTTTCTTATACTTTATAACAATTTTAGACTTTGTAGCAATATATTGCACATTGATGACGATTTGTTTACTCCGACATCCAGTGTATGTTCAATGCGTGTAGGTGGCAGAAGTAGTATCTTTGTTGCTCGGCTGCTGTTCTTATTATTAAGATGGATGGGTAACACTGGTCTTCACCCACCCATCCTACGCGCCAAACCCTGTAAACCGCTTCAGCAGATGGTCTAAATCACGTGAAATTACCATGAAAATGCGCTGCACTCTCCTATGCACTGGTAGTACCGGAGAGGTATTACTCCGTGAATATAAAATATTTGCATCAACTCCTTCTTATCAGCACTTCCAATAAGTGCAGCTGGTTCTACACTAACCTTCACCACTCTAAACAAATCTTTTTGTAGATAGTCTGCAGTTCAGTTCTGTGTTCCTCAAGACAATGATTCTACTCCAGAGCATAAAACAACCCTCATCGCTGATGAATTAAGCATGCACAATATTGATATTGCTGCTCTCAGTGAGACTCATTTTGCAGTCACCTCTCAATTTAAGGAATTCAGTGCAGAATATATCTTTTTCTGGATTGACAAAAGTGAAGATCCTCTGCCTATCAGGTGTAGGCTTTGCCATAAAATCAGACATTGCTAAATCTCTGTCATCTCTTCTGAAAGGAATAAATGATCACATTATGACTCTAGTCTTAGAAGTCGACAACAATTCTTCTGCCACTCTTGTGAGCTGCTATGCCCCAACCATGAACACTCCTGTGTCAGAGGAAATTGATAACTTTTATGATCAACTACATGCAGTCATTTCCAAAGCAAAGTTCCACATAGAGACAAACTTATTATGGGAGACTTTAATGCATGAGTTGGTGCTGACCATAAGACATGGTCTGGTGTCCTTGGCACTCATGTGATCGGGAGTATGAATTCTAATGGGCTATGACTACTTTCTCTCTGCCAAGAATTTGATCTCACCAACACACATTATCAGCAATCCAATCATCACAAAACAACTTGGATGCATCCCAGATCCAAAGATTGACATATGATTGATCACATTATCATCAAGAAACGTGACATGAAAGACTTCAATATCACCCGCTCTTTCCACAACACTTTCTATCTTTCAGACTATGTTCTACTACGCCCCAAAGCATCCTTTCGACTCTTATGCAAGAGACCTCTCGTTATCACTACGGTTACTAAACAAATCAACATCTCACCTCTGAATTCTGATGTTAAGAAGAAAGAACACTCTGACACACTGGATTCGAGGCTAGATTCATTTTGTGATCTCAGAAGACATTGAATCCCTGGAAATCTCTCACAAATGCCATTTTTCAGCTCCTTGATCTTCTAGGACTTCTCATAAAGAAGCATCAGAACTGGTTTAATGTAAATGATATTCACGTTCAACGTTTCATCAAAAAAATGCACGATTCGTACAAAATATTCTTAAATAATTGTCCATCAAAAAACGTATATATAAGCAGGAAGTGTAAAATGCTCTCAGAAAAATGACAGAATCCTAGTCTGCTAAAGCTGTGGAAACCAGGCAGCAGCTGACAGAAATGATCCCAGAGCATTCTATGAAGGCTTAAAAAGGTATACAGCCGACAATGAAATGGAATTTTACCTGTTATGTTGTCTGACGGTAACACACTCCACACAGACAAGAAGGAAATTATATCACAATGGAAAGAACACTTTTGAAGTGTTCTGAATTCTACCTCTGTCATCGATGACAACGTCATTGCTTCAATTCATCAGCAACCAGAAATTTTCAGCCTTGGAAATTTCCATGCCTAAAAGGAAATTCAGGATTCTGTCAAGTAATTGTTCTCGAACAAAGCCCCTGGAAAATGATCCACCCCCAATTTTTTTTAAATATGGTGGGAGGACTGGTTAAGAAACTCCTTGAGCTTTTTAAAGTCATATGAAAGGTTGATTCTGTTCGACAGGACTACAAAGATGCTTGCATAAAACATATGTTCAAGAACAAAGACAAAAAGGTTGTATGTGATAATTCCCTTGGCATTGCACTTCTAAGTATTGCTGGCAACATTCTCGCCGTGTTATTCTCAACAGAATAATCAAATATCTCATTGATGACATCTATCCCGATTCTTAGTGTGGTTTTCAATCAGGTCGTGGAACCATTGATATGATTTTTTCACTTCATCAGGTTGCTGAGAAAGTTCGCATGAAGAACCATCAACTCTATACTGTCTTCATTGATCTGACCAAAGTGTTTGACACTGGAAAGTACCTGAAAGTATACTAAATGTCATCATCTCACTTCACAAAGGAATAAAAGTGTAGCTTAAATAAATCTATTGCTCTCCCAACTGTCACTTGTACAAATCACAATATCGCTGGTTCAATTCACCGTCCTTGCTTTCTTCACACGTCACTACGTATAGCCAACGTTTCTGTCCCCTTTTTCACGGCTCCAGCACTCTTTTATCAGGCCAACACCGTGGTTCCCCAGCCAATCAGCGTTCTTCGCTGTTATTCTCAGTTACACAGGCAAATTGCCTCCTCCAGTTCGACCAATCAGCACACGACTTGCTATTGGTGGAAGCATTCCGAACTGTACAAAAAACCCTCATCATGGCACATACTGCTAGAATGGCTGGATGGGAGAGTAATGCCATTTTCACGAAGCAAACTTGCTGATGTCACGTGCCGCAATATAAGGTAAGACCCTTATTTTCCTATACATCAGATGCAAGCCACTTTGGCTCACTTGTTTACGGGCTGTTCACCACACTCCCCTGATCTCATGATCACAAAACATACAGTCGCCAGCAGGTTGTTTTTGCTGGGTGCCGCCGAGGGAGTGGAGCAACACAAGCTTCATCTTCAGATGAACTGTCATCAGGGAGCTAGCAGGATGTACCCCATTAGTATTTTGGATGCTAACAGTTGGGGAGTCGTCTTCTCCATTTGTGCCATCTATAACAGATTCAGTATCAAGCAAGTGATCAATGTCTCCTAATGGGGTTGATCTCAAAGTTACTAACCGTTCACTCTCTTCAGAATCGCTGTCCTGTGTATCTGTCTGGACTGTTCCCATAAAGGGACGCAAGTTCTTCACATGACGTGGAACTCCATCAACGTGCACTGACTGTGGGCTATTAACCTAAGTCACGTGACCCATTCTTGTGGAGTTTTCACCCAAACAACGTCTACCACTTCATATGCTCCTTGAATATTCTGCAATTCAATGGGGGACATAGCCTCGATGCCCCATACATGGGTATGGTACCTATAAAGTGCATCAGCTGGTGCAGTGCTAGGCAAATGATTATCTTTAGGTGTAACGTTATACCAGTAAACCGCCTCTGCTTTCTAGCTGCAATGGTTTTGATGCTTCGGTGATTTATTTCTACTATACCATTCCCAGCAGGTGCATAGGCACACCAGAACTGCAACCGTACACCCCAATTACTCAAAAAATTCTTGAAATGTTTGCACATGAATGCTGTGTCATTGTCTGTCAATGTCTCGAGTGGTGGACCCCGTTCATAAAAAATTGCCTCTAACTGCCGAACTACGCTAGTAAAATCTTGTTGACGTAGTGGACGCCATATTGCAAACCGAGAAGGCCCACAATCAATAATTGTCAGAAAGTGCTTACCACCATGGTGAGTGATGTCCATCGCTAACCTATTCCAGTTGTCCCTCACGTTCAGCTTTCCTTTTCGCCAATGCACTGGAGCCGGGTCAATGGTTTGACATGCCTCACATTCTTTGACAACGGCTTTTACCACTTCTGACGATACTGAAGGGTCTATCAAC
This sequence comes from Acanthosepion pharaonis, assembly GCA_903632075.3. Taxonomy (NCBI): domain Eukaryota; kingdom Metazoa; phylum Mollusca; class Cephalopoda; order Sepiida; family Sepiidae; genus Acanthosepion; species Acanthosepion pharaonis. The sequence continues at coordinate 552,705 of CAHIKZ030001128.1, forward strand.
CAAACAAAGTACAGGGTCCTTTTCATGCCCGGGTGTCCGGTTTTTCAGTGAACATTAGCCACTTGGCGTGCATCCACCTTGGTCGTTGCAGTGACACATACTGAATGCACTGACTCCGTTTCCTCTTTGTGTAGGTTTAACCACTTTTTTGGCACCCTGGTCAGCCGGTCTGCCAGATTCATGTTGGATTTGACCAGTATTATGTCCACCGTCAAGCCATATTCAGCTACAAGCTCGCGAAGTGTGTTCAAATCTCCGCACTAACATTTCCCCAGGCGCCTTTCGTATTTCTTTGAGCCTTGCCAGTTAAGGTGTTCGAAATCCACTGATGAACACATGCTGAATCAGTAAAAGATGTATTGTTGACACTTGCTATTGAAGAGCCAAATTGATGTGCTTAGCATCTCCAACCGGGCATAGCCACGATGCATCCTCAATAATGTTTCCATCTACCTCTAATACGACACCTGTGGCTACAGAACTTGCATCCACCCATACGTTCATTTCGCGGCCACTCACACACCAGTCTCCTCCTACTGGATCAGCCTCGCGTATTCTGGCTATGATGTCGGTTAACATGCAATTAATAGAGGCATTCTCAACTTTGTCATCCCATCCTGTGGTTAGAGCGCTTGCTTGTCGTTTCACAAATGCAGTGGCCACTTGTAGCCAGCCGCAAATGGGAAAGTGCCCCACAAGTTTTCCACATAACGAGAAAATGCGCCAGCGAGTTATCCTCACAGGGATATCGTGGATCTCTTCACCGGAGAGTACCATTGTCACTCCAGACCTGTAAGCCCAGCACCTTAGCTTCGTCTTCTAATCTCGTTGGTTCCTTGCACACTAGTCCATACTTGGACAGGAGCTCTCTCACACGTGCAACAGGAATGAGACTCTCGTTGACATAAATGTCGTCAACATATGCTGATGTGGCATTCGCATTGGTTTTGTCTTGCGTCAATTATGGCTTTCATAATAAGAGGTGCCACATTTAAACTGAAACCCAGTCGAGTGAGGCAGTATCTTTGCCCCTTCACTATGACAGTTTGATAGGGCCACAGTGCCTTCTCCACATGTATCTGCAGATACACCCTCTGCAAGTCCAACAAAAATACATCGGCCCCCAATCGTCACCATTCTCGCAACTTATGTGCACAAACCTCTGAGTTAGCAGTATATGGTTCTACAAAACCATTCAACTCGCGGTAATCCAGTACTGGACGGACGTTCTGCTTGCTCTCTTGTATCACTGCCATTAATGGGATTAGCCACTTCGGTGGACCAAGTTCGTCTTTGGAGTATGGTTGCAGCCATCTATTATCCAGCCATGACTGCAGTTCCATTTCATATTCGTCCCGTGCATAGTCAGGTACTGAATATTCTGCCACTCTATTCTTCAGGGTTATAGGCAGTTGTCCATTGGTCCACTTCCATGAGGCTGTCCATACTGGATGATGCACAGAGAAGTTGCTTGACTTGTTGCGGCAGTCCAGAAACGAAGGCACATGTCATCCATTGTTCAGGCAGTTGGCCACCAACCAAGAAAGCTAGCCGTTTCAGCTCTGCTAAAAATTCGTCTACTGTTTCCCCTGGCCAAAATCGTTATGACACAAACTGATCATACACAGTGAATGAATCCACCGTATATGCAGTTATAAGGGCCTGCTTAATCTGCTCTGGATCTGACCTCTGCTCCTTTGTCAGTTGCCGATATACAGAAAGAGCACCGGCTCGCAAGCGCAGTGGCAATACCCACTCGACTTTCTTCATCTCGCAAAGTTCACAAACCAACTCCACATTTTCAATCCATTCTACAATTGGTAGCAGCTCCACTGAATTCAGGTATCAGCCTGATATCGAAACTTCTGTCCGCCATGGTTAGAGAAAAAGCCGAAATAGCTTGTAGCTTAAATAAGTCTATTGCTCTCACAACTGTCACTTGTACAAATCACAATATCGCTGGTTCAATGATAGAAATAGCAGCACATTGGGGCTTACTTTCTTCTTCAGAAAATTGAACTTCTCCCGAGGAATTGATGTGCACTCCTCCTAATTCTTTAATTGCGTCAATCCCAAGAAGATCGAACCCAAGTAGGGGGGGGTCCACAATTAGGGCCAATGTACACAGGTTGGGCCGACAAATTCCATTGCCCTGTCCACGGCATTTTAGTGCCTTACCGTCGGCAACTGACTCATCTGGCTCTTTGCTATCGGTCATAATGGCCCGAGCACTCTTTTATCAGGCCAACACCACGGTTCCCCAGCCAATCAGCGTTCTTCACTGTTATTCTCGGTTACACAAGCAAATTGCCTCCTCCAGTTCAACCAATCAGCACACGACTTGCTATTGGTGGAAGCATTCCGAACTGTGCAAAAAACCCTCATCATTGCGCATACTGCTAGAATGGCTGGACAGGAGAGTAATGCCATTTTCACGAAGCAAACTTGCTGATGTCACGTGCCGCACGTTAAGGTAAGACCCTTATTTTCCTATACATCAGATGCAAGCCACTTTGGCTCGCTTGCTTCTACGGGGCTGTTCACCACAAAAAGTATCTGTTTTATCTAATGGAGAGTTTTCAGAAACCTTTGATGTAAGAAATGACACAAAACAACGTTGTGTCATGGCTCCTGTTCTTTTCACTCTTTTCTTTTTGGTCATGCTACACCATACTTTTAGTGATCTTGACATGGGTGTGAAATTTGAATTCTGCACAAATGGCTACCATCAATGTTTTAAATCAAAGTCGCTGGCTCAAGCAAGCATTATTTGTGATCTTTTATTTGCCAGTGACGCTGCGATCATGGCCACCTCAATTGAAGAAGTTCAAGCACTCATCAATCATTTTTTCACCACTTGCAATGCATTCAGATTAACTATAAGCCCAAAGAAAACTCAAGTTGTCCATCAACCAAGGCCTACAGCTAAGCAGGTCAAGAGTGTAAAACAAAAACCACCTGCCAATACTTTTCCAATTATTCCCATTACTGTTAGCAGCAACAACCTGAAGTATGTGAAATCATTCTCATGTTTAGGAAGCAAAGTCAATTCAAGTGCCTCTTTGGATGACGAAATAGTTAACCAAATATCAAAGGCAACCAATGCCTTTGGGGAGCTTAAGTATCACCTGTGGGATGTTCATGGGATTTCACTGAAAACGAAAATCAGTGTTTGCCAAGTAATCATTCTCACCACGCTTCTTTATGTCTCAGAATTGTGGACACTATACAGGATAGATCTCAATCAACTTGATGCTTTTCATAAACGCTGTCTTCGTTTAATATGCGGTTATAAACGGCAGGACAAAATCTCTAACCCTGATCTTTTCTTCAAATGTGGTGTCGGTGGTATTGAATCCTTTCTGATGCAATCTCAGTTCAGATGGGCTGGCGATGTCATCAGAATGAGTGATGATCGGATGCCGAAAATCCTTTTGTATAGCCAACTTTTTCATGGTAAGCGTAGTGTAGGCTGTCCTTCGTTACACTTCAAGGACAAACACAAATGCAATTTAAATGCTTCAAACATCCCTATAGAAGAATTCAAACTTACTGTTGAAAACCAAGTAAGCTGGAGAAATACCTGCTACCGAGGTATAACAAACTTTGAAAAGAATCATTTCAACCATCTGAGAGAATTAAGAATTAAAACTAATTCTCAGGCTAATACATCAACCCATATGATGCTCAACCATTCAGTATGCCTTTCTTGTGGATTTGTTTGCAAATCCTGTACAGGATTGTTGTCTCATACTAAACATAAAAACTGAACTGAAAGACACTTTGAAAATGTTTAGGTCAGGGAGAACAAAAGACACTCACTGTGTTACTGGCCCAAAGAACCTGCTGATTGTTTTTTTTAATGGACAGTGATTGCACGGTTTAAAGGGGAACTGCCCCACTTTGAAAGGAAAGGGAGAACTGGGGAAAAACCAGAAAAAAAGAGCAGTTGGAAAAGAGACAGCTTAAAGAGAAGAGGTTCATTTTCTCTCTCTCTGCTGAAAAAGCAGGCAGTGTTTGTCCATAAGTGAAGGATGTATGGGTAACAAAGTTGCTGAGGGCAAGTTTCCCCTTCAGAGGAAGTTTTGAGAAGTGCTCTTGAAGAAGTCCCACAAAAGAAAGTTTGAAAAGAAGTCCATAAGTGGAGTTTGGAGATAAAGCCGTTTGAGAAGAAGAAGCAAACACGTGCATTTTCAAAAAGTATTTTACCATGTGTTTAAAGTAAATTTTCACCTTCTAGCGGCCTTAAAAGAAAGGCGTTATTTCCAGGCAGATGGGAGGAAAATAAGAGAAGAATAAAGGAAGTTTGGTCACCAAGAAAAGAACTTTGTCTACACAAGAAGAAAAGAAAAAAAAGATAAAAACTTTTGAACCTTGAAAGGACTGAAAGTGTAACTGAAGAGCTAAGGCTCTTCCCCTTTTTTCATTGTTATCATTGACACAGCAGGTGTGTGCTTTTTTTTTGTTTTTTGTGCATTGTAATTTTTAAGTTTTGTTTTTCTGATATATATTTTACATTGTGTTAGTCAGAAAATAGGTTGTGATAGAGTCCATCATCATGTATGTTGGTTGTATTTTAGGATATACTATTTATCTGTATGGATGGTTGAAAGAAGATATGGTTATAGATCTATAATTTGTGTATCGATGGTATATATGTGTATGTGTGTATATATGGGAATATGTGAATATATAGTGCTAACTTGAATTGTTGTTAACCATGTATGTAATGGATTTATTATGTTTACTTTTTTAGTCTCATGATATTTCCACTATAACTGTCATTATTACAATGTATATATTAAAAATGAAAAGCAGTTAAGAAATATATTTTTGACCAAATTAGGTACTACACGTTAATCTATATAAACAGGTTTCATATAGATATAACTAGCAGCATCGCCCTGCGTTGCCTGTGCTTGATTCAAAGCATCATACAGCAATCACTATCACTTGATTTAAAATATTTTTGCCCTTTCTTGCCTTTAAAGGAGTGCCCTTTGCTGTGTTGATGTTGCTACATCTCACACTGCAAATTTTTTCTAAGCTCTAAACTAAACATTAAATCTGTTACGAAAAAAGAACTAAACAAAATGAACACAAAACGATCAGCTTTAAAAAAAGGACTTGTAACTGGAACAACTGAATGAAAAAAGAATGTTTACAACAAATACTTCTTCACATCCAACCTAGTTCTGCAGAATCAGAATCAATGTTGAGTTTAAGCAAGCGAATGAGCCAATTGGAGTAAAGTGCCATGTAGATTTAAGTTTTTCTCACTTGTGATGAATGCAGCTATCAATATTTTTTGCATGCTAGTTAACAATCGTGTCAGTCAGCTGTTGGCTCTCATGCTGGCCAATAGAATCTTCCTGCCTATTCATGGCAGCCAGCTATAGACTCTCACTCTGGCCAGTACAAAATGGTCGCAAACTACATGAAAACTGCCATAGAAGCATGAAAAAATCAATTATTTCCACTATCGATGGGAGTTGGGAAATGCAAAGTTGGTCTTGACCTTCCCGCTAACTTGTAGCATGTGCATTTTGGTGCAAATCCATTGAAAATTGCGGCCGTCCATTCATTACACACACACACACACACACACACATCCTGCCTTTTATAGATAGAGAATTCGGATACTTTTTGAACTAATCTTGTAAATTTAATAGATATACACTACAGAATTAATTTGGATCCCATGAATTTTACTTTGGTTTAAAGAACTTTCGTATCCTGTTAAATTTTAAGAAATACATTCAGGTTATGGAATATTAGGACTATTGTTTAATATACTTTATAAATAAGATATACTAAGTTTCTCCGAATATCTAAATAATTAATAATTATTTAATTCAAATCTCTTGGGTAATTTAATTTAAATTTCTTGCATAATTATATTAAGAATTTATACTAATTTATGTTAAATTCTAAATCTTTTGCTAAATTCTGAATATTATTTAAAATGTCCTTAACCAAACACTATTTTAATATAAATGGTTTGTTAAATTGAATATATCAAATATTTTAATATAAATGGTTTGTTAAATTGAATATATCAGCCTCAGAATCTTGGCTGGTGTGTTTTTCTAATTCCCATTGACTCAACAATACTTTCATTCACCCTCTTCCTTAAATGCCATTTTAATGTAGCAAGTTAAACCTGAAATCAGTATATTAAATTAGGTCACCACAAACCTTAAAGTCTGCTTAAAAAATCCTAGGGTCTTAACATTATTTCAAAGCCACACCCCTGCCCTTACATGATCATAAATTTACATCTTTTTATTTTTCCACTCCCTCAATAAGATATTCACATTTCTTGATTTTGATCTGGAGTAATTTTTTCCGTTTATATTTGGTTTGCAGGTCTGAACAATTGAAATCTATTTTTATAGCTTTCATGAAATAAAAATCATTAAATTTAATTTAAGTGTTTGATATTCATTAATTAATACATACATATATATATAAACAAATTTGTGACTGTTAAGGATAATTCCAATGAATGTATAGTACAGAACATTATAAAAATAATAAATCAAGATGTGCTGCAGTTGTTGAATCAAAGAAACACTTATTTTCAAGTGCAGACATAGGAAGGAGTTTGAAAATTCCCTAAAAACTTTGAATTTGGGAGATATACACTTGAAATGTTGATTTTTTTTTTTATAAGGGTGCATATGTGGGTAAATGTATTCTTATATATATATTGTTTATCATGCACTTTTGTGCTTTTTTTATATGTAGTTAGATGTTTGATTGTCTTGTATACATCATCTATAATTCTAAATTAACATCCTTTAATATATTATCTATACATTATTTTACTTCTATTTTTTATTTCTATTTTTTATCTTTTATTATTCTTTATTAAAAAAATTTTTAATTTACTTATTTTAAATAATTAATTTATGTTTGATACTATTATTATTATTTTATTAAGGTTATCTTTATTAGACTAACTAATTTAAAATTGTGTTGATTTGTCCTGCCTAAAATAACAGGCCATATTGATCAATTTGCTGTATTTCTTTCAAATCTGATCACATACAACATCACCTGATGTACAAACTTTCAACCCTTTAAGGAACAAAAATTCTTGGCCAGGTCATTCTGTTTTAGTTTTACTACTATCCTTTCATTTCTTCCTTCTTCCCTGCCCCTGCCTTTCCACTCTCTCCCCTTTCTCTATTTCATGCTTTAAAAATAATTTAATATTCGTAAATCTGTTATTTTTCTTTCTTCCTCTTCTTTCTTCTCTCTTGCATTCCCTTCGTCCTGTTAATCTAATATATCAGTCCAGAGAAATTGTCACAGAAAAAAAAGTGTGAAGCTTAATATTACTAGATATACTAAAAATGAAGCAACTGGTTTCGCTCCCACTCTTCAGGCTTTCACAGGAAGCCTGTTAAAAAGTGCCCTGTTTTGGATCCAAGTGTGAAAGTATAGTTAGACAGGTTTCATCTAATGTTTGTCATTGTTTTTTCTTGGCTGAGGTTCAGATAGTTTTTCAAACCTGGCCTATGTTTCGTTCTGGGTGTAAGGATGTTCTTCCTCCTCATCAAATTAATTCTATTATTTACAAATACATTTGTAGTTATGGAGCTGACTACATAGGGAGAACGACTCAACGCTTAGACATGAGAATTAAACAGCATATTCCCACTAAGATCAGGAATCACACCTTGTCATTGAATTGACGTATCCCAAATACCTATGGTTCCCCCATATGTGAGCACCTCTTAAATAACAGAGGGTGTGCTGCTAATTTTAGTGTTGACTGGTTCACTGTTCTGTCCCAGTTGCACTCTTTATTTCACCTCAAGGTGCTGGAGGCACTTTATATCGGGTACTGCAAGCCTTCCCTGCGTAAACAGCATGAATGTTTGTTGGGGCTCGCTGTTATTTGTCTCTTGCTCCTTGTGTTCATATTTTTTTCCTCCCCATTTCCTTTTCATTGCACATTTTCTTGTGTTTTTAATTTAAGTTAAATCTCCCAGGAGCAGGAACGAAACCAGTTGCTTTGTTTTTAGTATGTCTAGTAATATTAAGCTTCACACTTTTATTTCTGTGATTAAATTTTGTACTTAAAAATAAATATATAAAAAATATATATATATATATATATATATATATATATATATGGTTTGATTGCATGTACAGAATCAATGCCCTTGAGCCTAACCACATAATTATGAATTGGGAACAGCCACTATCAACCAGCATGGTAACGGTTCTGCCATCAACCGGAACACTGATCACAGGTAGTGCCAGGCTGAAGAAGATACTGTCACTGCCATATCTCTTCTCATGTTTCCAGAACAGTTTTGAGACACATGACCCATGGTAGGGCATTGTCCTCACCCTGTCCCCTGTCATTTTCTTGGCTCCAGCGATCTTTTGCCATTGCATCTAAAGCACTTTCTGACATGGACTTCCATACTTTGCACTGGCTAGGCCACCACTGCCACCACAAAAACCTTCATCTCCTCATCTCTCATAATTGCTTGGGCTCAGGCAAGCAGCTGATCAGTAAACAACATGTCTATACTAGATGACACACAAAGAGTCCACTTTACATCACCTGCAACCCGTGCATAAATGCGCAAGCCAGCATACAGTCACTCATCCTGCCCAACAAGAACATGAGTTTCTTCAATTCAGTTAGATATGCATCCATGGATCTGCCGTACTCGATGAGTTGTTTGTATGCCATGAATGAATCTGTAGCAAAGGCTGTAACTAAGGCTATCTTTATCCAGTCAACATCAGATTTTGCTTCGCTATCCAGTTGTTGGTGTTATATAGCTCTCCCAGCCCCATACTGACTATTGGCTAATAGCTGCCCAGTATCGTTCATATGCAAATAGTGCCACCTACTCTAAATAGAAGGTCTTCTCTCAATAGCCCATTGTGGAAGAGGACCTAACTCCTGATGCTTACAGCACCACATGCAACCAACATTGGAGTCTCTTATCAAAATGACCTGATTCTCTGTTACATACATATATATATATATATATATATATATATATATATATATATATATACTCAATTTTACAGAGATAATTTTTTCTTTAAATATTTTTTCTTCATAACATTACAATATTTGTTTTGTGCATAGAACAATATTAGAAAAATCTATAAGTTTTATTGCCTTGTAGAGTAAAATTCATGAATTTTTAAAAGACTGCAATAAGTCATTTTAAAATTTTGAATTATTTTCAACTTAAAAACTTTAAATATTACCCTTAGTTTGCAATATTTTTGTGTCTAATCAAAGTGTGAAATATTTTAATTAATCTCTTTTCAGAATCAACCAAATTGCTTGATTATCTGTGGATGTTTTCTCTATTCTGCATCATATCTTTTCTTGGGTCCAGCACCATTTTTGAATATACCATTGTAAGTATGAAAATTCATAAGTAAAACTTTTCCAGCTAAGCGTTAACATTTTTTGTCATGTCATCAAAGAAACATGTGGTCAGTCTTAGCATTAGTCTGATAAAATACTACACCTTCATTTGACACTTTTTATTGATTGCTGCTTTCACTGACTCTTATGAGGAGCAGTACTTGTCTGAATCAATCATTTGGTTTACTGGGAAGAGCTCATAGTAGAGGAATCCCTTCCAATCCCTCCATATACACACATCACTGTCCTTAGATGAAAACTGACTTCTGCTACAAAAGTCTACATTTGATCATTATCAGCATCAATTGGTCTACCTGAATGTTGTTTGGCAAGAAATTGCCAACGTAAAATCTCACAAATCAATTTTAACATGTTCGCACATTTGCAGAACCATTGCCATAAATTACACAATCTGTTTGTTTTTTTTTGCATACAATTTTTAAAATGAAAAATATAAAGTATTGAAAATGTTGCTTATTTCCTTTTGTTTTTAATGTAAAACTCTATATGCAAAACATGTCAAAATACTTTTGCATATTGTGTTTAACATTGTAGATGGAAAAAACAAGTCACATTTGAAATTTGATCATCTTGCTGTTAGTGAAGCAATAGGTACCAAAATAATTATTATATGCAAAAATTTTATGATCACTTTCATCTTTATATAAGTAAAAATTACTATGCCTTGCTTTTGAGAGATATAAAATATTAAACTATTAATATGCTGTTAGTTTGAATGTAAAATGTATATTCTTCAAACTGTAGTTGTGTTGCTAATCACAAGAGTGTTGGCATAATATCGATGCAGGGAATTGCAAAAGGGAATAATGCTAATTTGTATTGAATGGTAAAAAATGTTTTGTTTTTGTCATTAGATGGCATTGAGAACACATTGTTTTAATGTCACTTTTGACTATATTGTGACAATGGCACTTATGGCATTAAAAAAAAAGCATTTAACCATTCAGAAGAGAAAGATGTAGGTTTTGTGAATTTTATAAAGGTAGCCATGAAACTCAATGTATAATATTTGTATTGTTCATTTAGGTGCAATGATTTGTATCTTCTGGAAATGTTTTACCATGTTTTAAAAAAGTCAATGTGATGTTTCTGGAATATCAATGATTTTAAAAATAATGGTCTTTTGTTTGTTGAAGTAAACACAATGTATCATGTTGAACTTGGCCCAAACACTTCAAGAAAATTGGAAATAAATTTAAAGTGAGAATTTGGATTCATCAGAGAAGCAAAACATTTGTAAGAATCTACTGACTAACAATAAAAAACTCTATTCATTTTAAACAGAACATGAGAAATTGTAAGTGAAGTTAACTAATATAAAATGCAATTTTCACTTTTCTATGCCATCCTATTTCTGAATTAAAAATTTTTTTTTTTCCTTCTTTGTTTTAATTTACTTTTAATGCAACGCATGCACACACACACACACACACATATATATATATATATATATATATATATATATACACACACATTATATATATATATATATATATATATATATATATATATATTGTCACGTAGCCACGATTTCATTAACCATATAGGCGTTAGGTTAAAGTAAAATCTTAAATAAAGAGAAAATTAGTTAGATATAAAAAGAAAAATAAATAAATTAATAAATAAAATAGAAATTTAATCCAATGTTTTTTGACTTATGACGAATATATTCTATGATCAGCCATACACCTTCTTTCCTCTTCACAAATTCCTTTCTCTCCTTATCCTCTCTTCCACCCACAAGCCAAGGGCCCATGAACTTCGAAGTGACCCGGCGCGAGAATGACCTGGTTCCAAGATTTCACAGCTATCAGGCAGCTGACCATAAGTGAATTCCAGGCACCATCAGGGTCTCCTGCTGCGATTCACATGATTGGAACGTACTGAGCATGTGTTGAACTTTTGGCCATCACACAAGCACTGCGTGATTTGCGCCCTATCCTCCCAAAAACCCGGTCAAGGACGAAGGGAACCCACATGACTGTCTTTGGGGACAGCGAAAACCAAAAAAGGATTTTTCAGTTTAATCTCTGACCAGCGGCAGTTGAACGTCGCTGGGCAAAAATCGTCAGACCGCCAACTGAGATGAGGAAGACAGCAAAGTCTGTCGACTATTGGCGAAAGGACTGCTACAGAACTGATCGACCCAACCAAACGCCTGTATGAAATGCTGTGGACCCTCGAACACTTGTGAAAGGAAGAGGAATCCAGGATCATTGTCGGCCGGCCAAGATATTGTTTTATCATCAGAACTCTCGCTTTGGCGAATCAAAACTTTATGTGAAGATATCAACCCGACTGCAAGATAAGTTGATTCATTTGGCTTGATCTGTTTTCATATATGTATGTATTCGCTCGCGCCTTCTATTCTTTAATGATCCCCTACCCCTTTGTTAAATGAATGTTTTTTTTCTTCTTTCTTTATTTCTTTATATATATTTATAAATAAATGTTTAATTTTGAAAGCCATCGTCTTGTGTCTGTTCTTCGTTGATTCCCTTGTGTCGCTTCCATTTCTGAGTGAAGACCGAGAAAAGATCCCACGTTTTCCTTTTTTTTAAAACCCATGGTTCATCTATATGCTACAAGTTCGTAACAATATATATATATCTGTATAAAGTGCTTGCACATTAATTTATTGTTAATTCTCAGTATTACTTTTTAATGGGAGTCTATTCTTGAGTTGTAAACTGAATGAAAATTTTGGCTTAACGTTTTTCCAACAAACTGGATATTAGGACTTAAGATAAAACTTAATAAACTTGCATTTTAATTTGCTTCGCTCAATTGTGTGTCCATATATATATTATATATATATATATATATATATATATTATTTCAAGTTTGCTGTTAGTTTGTGGCTGATTGGTTGTTCTTGGTATCTGGGAAAAACTTCCTTTGAAAAAACAAAAAAAAAAAAAGAAAAGTAGGTAGATTAAAAAAATTGACCTTTCACCCTCCACCACACACACACACACACACACACACACCATCACCACCTATATCTAGTGAGCTTTCGGCAATGGAAATCAAAAAATTCACTTCAAAGTCACTGTAATTGTACCAAAGCACTAGGGAAATTAAGTCAGCCAGCTCTGTCCAATTTAAATATTGGGAAGAAGTGATTGAATTGTCTCCTGTAAGTAACTTACTTCTCATTTATGATCAGGCCATTTTGCTGTTTGTAAAATTTTTAATTTAATTTCTTGTTTTGTTTCTGTTTTCACTTCTCCTTCATTCTTGTATTTTCTTTTCTCCATTTCTATTAATTATTAAACTATTGCTTCAGCCCTCTTGGACATCAGAACTAAGTGATAATTTATTCTTTTCATATTTTGTACTTTTTTTTTTTTTTTTTTTTTTTTTTTTTTTTCTTTTTTTTTTTTTAAACAGGTTAATAGGAGTAAATAGTCTCACCTATTGTCTGGCCTGAACTCCTTCTGTATTTATTGAATAGGAGTAGAGGTTCATCCATAGTTTCCTGTTCAGGATATTGTTTACTGGTTCTTTTTTTTCTCTTCTATCAGGGCTGCAGTGATTTAACTGTCTTAACTTTTTGGTGATCAGACTAGCCAGTGGCTGTGACTTTCAATTGTGAGGGTACTGAGTTGGCAGCTTGCTGGCTGATGCTTCCGACTGTTCATTAGGAGTCCAAACCCTTTGGTAGTGCTTCAAGAGGCTGCTCTGATCAAGTCACATGATATCGGAGTAACTGTAGTGTCATGTTGCACATGGGTAGGTGTCCCTGCATGTATTTCCAGTGGGCAACCCTGAGGCCATACTATGCTCTGTTCTCAGTTATGCTGTAGCTAGTTTGTATTACCATTGACGACAGATAGTGACAATTATGGTGGTCTTTTCTCTCTCTCCTCAAAACAAATCTCATGGTAAACACAACAAAAAGAAATACAACTAAACCAGTAAGCAAAAAAACCATCTACCCCACCACCTCTGCTTTTCTTTAACTAATATTCATGGTATCTGTTCCAACCTCTGCAGCGTAGAATCTTTCCTTTTGGAATGGTCACCACATATCTTTGCCCTCTGTGAAACTAACTTCTTCCATTGCAACCAATAAATTCTTGGTTCCAGGCTATCTTACCCTTTGCCAAAAAAGATTCCCATGCATCGCATTGGTATTTACATCTGGGATAATCTTCCAATAGCCAGGAATTACTCCTTCCATCTTTCGTTACTAAACTCTGTTAGCTATCTCTATCACTCCTCCTCTTCCCAGGACTGCAGTATATTAGACATAATTGCTGACAATATATAAAAGGCACTTTCTCCCCATCCATCTGTGAACATCTTTGTGTTCAATGACTTTAATGCTCTCCACAACACATGATTTAAACATTGTAAATGTATTGATGTTGCCAGTGTTCAGATATTAAATTTTTCCATTGCCCAGTCCCTGACTCGAATGATTGATTTCACTACATGTTTCCCTGGAAAAACTGTGCAACATGTTTCTCTACTTGATTTATTTCTTACCTCCTCCCCTCACACTTTCCAAGCTTCACAACACTGAGGTCTTGGTAATTCTGACCATTCTGTGATAGCTATTAATATTTCATTCCAGTCTTCTATTAAACAGACCCCCCCCATCCACAAGACCTCTTTCTGTTACCATCATGCTGATCAGGACTCAATCTGTGATTTTCTTCATGACACCTCTTGGACAGACAAACTCCCAATTGAAAAATGTGCCACTGAAGTTCCTTCTAAGAATAAAGCTCTCCATGGTTTACACTGGCATGCTCAGCCACTATATCACACAGGAACCACTATTTTTGTCTATACCACCGTGATGGCTCTCATCACAACAGATGCCTATTGGTTTCTGCTTGCAATAAATGTAAGCAAGTCCTTAAGGACACTAAATTCCTGTTTGCCAAGAGAATGAAGCACCACAAACTCTAAAACTTTGGCTCCCATGATTACTGACAGCTTGGTAATATGGCATTAAATAAGTGTAAGGTCTCTGTTCCTTCCCTCTTCAACCAATATAAAGTGTTAGCATCCTCCACTGATAAAGCTGAATGCTTTGCTCGTAAATTCTCCTCAAACTCTACTCTGACTCATCCGGAATATCATTACCTAATTTCCTTCCTAGAACTGAGTCTCTCTTGAGTGATATGCATATAACCCCTTTTATGGCTTCTGCTATAATCTCTAACCTAGATCCCCACAAAGCATGTGGACCTGATGGCATCCTTGGAACAGTCATCATTTGTTGTTCCAGTTTTTAAGAACTCTGATGAGCATCCAACCCTTTCAACTATTGGCCTATTAGCCTTCTACCTCTTTTTGGGAAACTCTTACAGGCCCTGATCAAAGCTAATTTGGTTCACCATCTCTCATTTCTCAGACAAGCAATATGGCTTTCTTTCTCCAGGTCAACTGCTGATGTACTGATAATTGTGGGAAAAGGGTGTTGTGCTCTAGATAAAAATGGTGAATCCCAGGCGTTATCATTGGATATCACGAAAGCCTTTGACAGAATATTGCATTCAGATTTTCTCCACAAGTTGAAAAGTTACAATGTCTCTGGATACTTTTTTTAACTGATCCAGTCTTTCCTATCAAATCATGAAAGTTATCCTGAACAGCCATTCATCTAGATCCTTTCATAATAATGCAGGTGTCCCCTCAGGACGCCATCCTTGAACCTACTGTCTTTAATTTTCATTAATGACCTTCCTGATGACATCAAATCTCAACTTGGTGTCTATGTTGATGACACAACAATTTACTCCTGCCTCAATATTAAGGTTTGTCAGTCTGACAAGGTCAAAATAGCAACCGATATCCAAAACAATCTCAAGTACATCATTAACTGAGGCAAAAGATGGCTTGTTCATTTTAATGCCTCCAAGATTAATCTTCTCTCTATTAATCATTTGATTAGCATTCTAACCTCCAGGAAAGTGATTCATTGCACTTTCTCATGCTTATGTTCTCTGTTGATATGAAGTGGAAAGACTATATTGAATCCATTGCTAAGTCAGCTGCTAAGAAAGTCAGTTCCTTATATCGGGTGAGACAATTTTTCTCTCCAGAATCTATCTTACATATCTATAAGTCTACCATTTACCCAGGCTTGGAATATTGCTGCCACATAAGGTCCAGTGCCCCTACTATTTACCTTAAGTTCCTTGATAAAATCCAAAGAAGAATCAGCAATATTATTGGTCCATCTTCTGGCTACTTGGCTCCAGTCACTTTCCCAACACTTTAAGGTTTCCTCTCTGTCTTTTTATAAATACTTTCGTGGTAATTGTTCAGATGAGCTCTTCACCATGGTACCTAGAGTTTTTGAATTTAAGCACTGCATGAGACTAACATCAAGATCTCATCAATTTACAGTTAAGTTGGTTAAATATAACCATAAATTCTATGCTCACAGTTTCTTCTCTCACACTTCTTGCTTGTGAAACTCCCTTCTGCCTCCATGCTTTCCAGCCAACTTTAACCTGCAAAAATTTAAATGCAATTTTAATAAGCTATCTACTGTTCTTCTGATTACTCTCTTCTCTTTTTGCTCATTATTATTGTTTCTGTTCCTAATTTTTCCACAACTTGTAACCCCTTGTGTTTTAGTGGCGTTACTGCCTTGCTTGGGGGAGAAAAAAATGATTATCACACTCTTTCAGTAACAAAACAAGGGCAGAAAATGTTATAATGCATCTGGTAGAATATAACAGATGTTAACCACTATGCTGCTCGATTCTGGTAAAAACATCACTATAGATTTTTATCATACAAAACTGTCAATATCAGTGGTGCATTACACCAGATATGTGTGGCATTGATGAGTAGAATTGGTGTTATTCTCTAGCATAAAAATGGAAGGTGTCACTGAACAGAACAAAACCCAAGAGATAATTTAATTTATTCTTTATACTCACTAGACACCTTCAAATTTTCACCTTATTCTTCCTTCTCATCAGACTTAGCATATGTTTTCATATTTATTTTGATCATTAGAATATTTTCTCAGTGCTGTGGGGTTCGGAACTAAAGAAAATAATTCAGGTTTTCAGTTTGCATTTCATTAAGAAAGAAAAGAATTTTATCAATGAAAAATGTAATAATTACTATTTGGCTATTGTAGTTTCTAATGACAAATGACAATTATGCCATTAACAACATTTAATTACATTTGTTTCTATTTTTCCCTTTTTTTTTTTTAATTAGGTTGATGCTCCTTGTACCATATTTTACACAATGTTTTAGAAATCTTAGAAGTGTTATTGAAGTTAGCTATTTACTGCTTTTACAATCAGTCAACTGTAATATGTTGTTTAGAGAGCCTTAAGCAAAATTCAGAATGTAGAAGAGTAGGTTTTATATAAACAGAGATAAACTTTTCTTTTTTTTTTACTTAACACAGAAAAAAATTTAGGATTCATAACCAATTTTATTAAAAATTGTTAGTGCAAACACAAACTGATACTGAGCAAACACTAGAATAGATAGTTGGCTTATTTGAATGGTAGATTTCCTTTGCAATGATTTTACTGAATGACAGCAGGTGCCTTCATGCAAATGCATCAAAAACTGGGATGAAAAGTTTTCTTGTACATGTGATCCATTCTCCAGGCTTTTCATTTTCTCTTCACTTTCAAACTATTATTTCTTTTACTCCATACAATACTTTTTATCAAGATGAAAGAATTCATCAAATAAAATTTGGAATCATTTTTTTATCATGGAATACACAGTTTACCTGAAATATGAGTCATAAAAGCTGTCTGAAAATATGAACTACTGCGAATCACTTTTTTGCTGAATGCAAAAGGGTAATCGGTTATAGTGACATGGAGCTTAGGAGTTAGAATGAACAATTGATTTACCCATGACAAGAAGATTAATGGAGGATGATAATGACAAGTAAACACACAGGTAATTTTAACAAAAAAACAAGATAAGGAATTTATTTATGAATTTACATGCTTGAAGTGTGTCAGTCACTCATTTCAGGAAAATAAATCAGAATTCTTAAAGTCCATAGTTTTAATGAATTGTCATGAAAAGGAATGTTCATATGATAGATTGAATGATCTGACACCAAATAATATTAAAAAATGTTTAAGACAAAGGTAAAACAGTTTGTTGCGCACCAAAGGAATATATGGTTGTATACTTTCAAAAGTAGATGAAAAGAGATAGTTTGAAATACTTAGCTTTCTTGGAGTGCTGAGAGAAAATTCTTTGAAGTGCCATGTGCTTGGTTAAAAGCCGATAATGTAATTGGCAAATATGGTCGTTGGTTGTGAGGAACTGAAACAAAACCTTTCAAATGGCTTCAGACACTCTTATTAATTTAACTTTTTGTCTCATCAAAAAGAATTTTGCATACGCTCACTACTTTCTTTTCTCTCTTTTGAGTTAAGAAACTCAATGGCCACTTTCTGTAAAAACAAATTTTTCATTGGTTCAAAACAATTTCACATAGGCTTGTGAATTTATTTCCATCATTTTCTTCAATCCTTTGAATTTGAAGGGAGTTATTATTTCACACTAGCTACAAAGTTTTCAAATATTACAAAAGATTAAATTGTTTAATTAGCAATTCTAATCAGAATACACAGAAACAGCTTTTATGATCAAATAAAAATACTATTTTTTAAAAATCACCAAATATTAAGTGAACTTGGAAAACACATTGCATAACATGTTTGCTATCATTTAGATTTTTGAAAATACAAAACTGTAAAATGGTTACTATCTGCTAACAGTTATTTGATAATGCTTGAATTTTAAAGTAAAACTATTTTTTCTGAACTATAAAACTCAGTCTCTGCAAGAATACTTTTGAATTGTTTTTTGTTCTCTTTGCAGAAAATTGTGGAGTTTTTCTGTCAGTTTAGGATTTGGAGGTTTATTTGTTGGCTGCATGCTTATCCCCATTTTCAGTGCCATGATGCAAATTGCCTTGTAAGTTTTCATACCATATTTTTTTCTTTTTCTAATAATTTATATCTGATGACAGCAAACTGAAAACCAATGGAATTTTGAAAACTTGGGGGAATTAACTATATTTCTTCTTTCTTTCAATGTGTATCAATTAGAATCAGTCTAATTGCTAGAAAAATTCTGATTACCTTTTATTTGAAATTGAAAACCTGTTTATATTCTCATTTCAAATGAAGATTATAAAGTTTTTTATATTTAATGAGATAATGCTATTTCAAAATTACTTAAATATTGCCAATCAATTTATATTGATTGTATGAACTTGTTTTAAAAAATTTAGACCTAGACAACCAGTGATTAAAATTTGGTTGATTTTTTTTGTACTTTCAATTCTAATTATTTTTTACCTGAATTTCAGGCAATCAGGATTACCAGAAGACATTAACACTTTTGGTTTGGTCTCTGGTTTATTCAACTCTTGTTTTTCTTTTGGGTAAGTTTCAAAACATTTGAATAAATATGTAATAACATCAATTTTTCAAACAATTTAAAAATTTTTACTTACTAAATAAAGATTTAATCAAAGATTTCTTGTTCTTAGGAGAGGGAAAATCTGGAATGGATGAATATTCTATATATGTGTGACCCAAAACTATTTTAAGACCAGAGATAAAAACAAGGCAATATCTCTCCTTGTTTTCTTCTCTTTGTTTTTGAAATGAAGAAAAACTAATTAAACTGACAAAAGCTAATCATTCATATTAATACTGTTTTCTTTTTAAAATTCTCACCCTGAAATACATTTTAACTTAATAAGTAGTGTGTACAAAATCTTGTGTACCATATCTTTCAGTGTATAATTTACATTTTTTATCCCCAAATTTGTCAAAATCTGCTTGTGTTCTATACACCAAATGTGTATTTAAATATATCTAAATAGGCATACATAGATCAGTTAATTTGAATGTGTTATTTATAGCAATTGTAAGAATTTCAGATTTGCAATGCACTTGACCAATTAATTAGTATTTCAATTTTCATTGGATGCTTGGTAGTTTGATACATGCTCACTGTCAAGTTGGATGCATCACCAAAAGACAAAGTACCATAAAGTCATTTAAGCAATGTGATACCAGTAATGCAGTAGATTGGAACAAGGATAACATTATCTTTTAATTATAATATTGGATCCAATGATGAAATACCTGATTTGTTTCCAAATAATAGTGAAAGCAATGAGAAGTTTGTAGGTTTTGAACCAAACTAAATATCAATAAATTTGTTTTGTTTTTTTTTATTTACAGTATTTTCTTATTTTAATACTTTTGTGGTTAAATTAGAACATACTAATTTTTAAAGTCATGTTTCATGTTGATGAAGAAGGAAACAAAGTCTTACCTTGAAAAAGAATTTGTCTTCTATGTGTTTGTCAAAAACGAAAATCAGAGTCAAGATTAAGTCTACTTTAGTCAGCCTCAAAATATGGTAATTTTTGTGCTTGCCTACCAGTCTTAAACAAACACAACCTTTCTTACTCCAATAAAAGGATGCTAGTTTGGATGACAGGAGCACTATCTGTTCTTCAAAGGTGTAGACAGTAGTTGTATGTTGAGGTTCATGTTTACTTGTTTTTGACCCTGTAGTTGTACATTGCAAGTTGTTGATCTGGTTTTATGATGCCTTTTGATTTATGCTCCTGGTAGTTTTGACTTTGGACTTGTGAGATTGATTTATGGACTTTGGAATTATGACCTGATTTTTTATTCTAAATTCCCACCTGAGAAATAAAAATCTTTCAAATATGGCTTTCAAATATGGCCAAATTTCCATATTTTTTATGTATATTTGCTATTTTTATTTGGAATAGAATTATAACAACAAATTTTTATGAGATAATTAAAAATATTTTGAATTATTTTTTTTTTTTGGCTCAGTTCATTAAATCTTTAACACATTAATTATTCCTTATTTCACTGATATCTCAAGTTAGTCAAAATTTATATTGTTAAATCTAAATTTTCAGATTTCCTTGAAAGTTTTCAAACTGATATCAGTCCCCCCTCCGAATTCTATTTGTATTTCTGTACATGTATTTTATGGCTATTTATAGATATTTAAGGGATTTTTTGTACATATCTGTTTTAGTTGTTTTTCAAAGGTACTGAAATTAGAATTGTCAGGTGTTTTAACTGTTAAAAATCTTTCTTTAACCAATTTATTGATATTGAATAAATTAGAAATTACTTATGTTGTGGAAGAGAGAAATGAAAAAGTTGCAGTTTAGCCTCACCAACCTGGAATTGGCAATGTCAGTGGGGTTTTTGAATTCAGAGTTGTCCTTCTTCTAGACCAGTTGTCAACCAAAGCTATAAGACCCAGTCATTTTATATTAGTGAGGGGGAGAGTGGAATAAACTGAGAATTAAAAACAGTCCCTGTAAGAAATTACCTGTACAGAATAATAAAGATTATAGAGGATTAACCAAAAAATTTACTTAACCTGATGGTAGAACAGTAATAATGAAGATAGCCTCTTAGAAAATACTGACTGTTGACAAAATCTTCAATTCTCAGAAAAAACATGGATATTGAACAAAAATAGTTATAAAATATTTTTGTACAAAATTTAAGGATTTTATATATTTTTTGTTTCTATATGAACAGTATATTATTAATCTATTCAAGCTTTATAGAAATTGATTTATGAATTCTTTAGTTATTACTTTTTTTTCTTCAGAGCTTTCCTGGGTCCAACAGCTGGATCTGCAATTAAGGAGAAAATTGGTTTTGCATGGTCATGCTTTGTAATTGCAGCTTTTATGTCTACATCTGTTTGTATCAAATTCTTATTTTCAATTTTTAAAATTAAAACTTGTCTCAGTTAACTTTTGACCTTATTGTCATCAAAGCAGTCTTATTTTTTTGCTATATTTCTTTTTATATATAGCTACACTGTTTACAGATCAAACTGCAATAATATCCAACAAAACACTTAAAATTTCCAATTGATTTTTCTTGAGACTTTTGCATGTCCAAAATAGGGTTAATGCTTATATTATTGCTTTAAGAAATAATTATTTATTTATATACTGCAGGGACAGACAGGTTTGAAATTTTGCAAATATTACTATTCTGTACTATCAGCTTCCTGCAGTATATAATCAAATGTTTTCCTATTAAATAAATATAATTCTGTTACAAACATATTCTTTACAAATATTAGAATGACTTTGAAAATTATATGCTATTAGAAAAGCGTAAAATTTGTAAAACTTCAAATTACATTTGTGACTGCATTATGTTAATAATTATTTTTTTCTCTATTTTGCAAAATTTGCTTTGGAAATGGTTTAGATGTAGAAAAACTGTTGACTTTCATGGTATGGAGGAAATTTGGATTGTAGCTTTTTTTAATCTTTTGATAAAGCCAAATCTATATAATCTAAATCTATCTGGCATTAATTTTTTAAAGAAAAATGATTCAAGAGCTATCTTAAAATTGATTTGCTACTATAATTATATGAGAAGTTATGTAAATTTAAACTACAGTTCAAATTTGTATTTCAACATTTTAAAGAAACAAAAAGAAAATCTTTTTGTAAAATAATATGCAAAGTGTTGTTGCTAAAATAACAAATTTTCATAGAAAATGTGTAAGATATTTTAATATTTTTAAAATTAGTTTTAACATGAATGTTTTTTTTTCTTTTTTTTTGCTACTTATTTGTGGGATGAATGAATAGGCTCATGAAAGACAGACTAGTATCGTTAAATATAAGAAATATTGTTAATATATTTTTATGTAAAGAAAAGTATGGATTCATCAAAAGAAAATGGCTGATTATTTGTAAGAAGTCTGTTTATTAGTTTCATTCCCATGTAATATTTGATTATTTTAACTACAAGGTTTTAGAAGTATTTGATACAAAAAAAGGACTTTAATTTGGTTTTTGTTTTTTGTTAAATTGATAAATATTCTGATGATCTTTGTTATTAGATAAAAAATTTATTGTTCCATAAAAGAAAAAGATTCTGTCTAAACTGAAATATTAAATTGATCCAAAAAGAAATAATTTCTTATAAAATCAGATTTATTTTAAAATAAAATTTAAATAATCTTAAAGTTTTTATAATGATTTATTAAACAGTTTGTATGAAGATTTGTTCAAACTTTCTTAAAGTGAATAATTCATTTACTTTATATGACGTTATATAAACATTTGTATAAGAATTTAAGTGAGTAATCATCACAAATGGCAGGTAGCAAAATAATGTTGATAACTATTTCAGTATTTAAAGATGAAGATATTTAATTTTCATATGAATTTTAGATTATTCTCTCATTTTCATGTTGATATTCTTTTATGTATTTCAGGGTGCTGTACTTGTTGTTTATAAATCCATTCAAACTTATCTCTCAAGAGCATCAGTCAGATTTACAGACATTTCAGATAACCCAAAACAACATGAGGTGAAACGATTATCCCCTTAAAAATTGTAAATATGGTTAGAAAACAGAACACATCAATATATATATATATCAATGAGAGAAATATAAGATTTCAAAATGTGCCTTCAATTGTTTTCATTTCTTCTATGTGGGAAGTTGGCTCTTTTGATATCTGCAATTAGATTTTTTGTATTTTAGTTTGTAATTATATTTGTAAATATTTCTGTATTTTCAATCTTATAGATATATTTTGGACCTCAATAAATCCTTTTTTATTACCCAAGAGATTAGTTGCAAATGATCAGACAATTAGTTTAATGAGTCACATAACCAAACTAATGATTCAAATTCTGATGAATAAAGTGCAAAGCTGAATTAGACTGAAAAAAGAATAAGAACAGTGCTGCTTTGTCAAGGACAAGAAATGTGATATTCATGATTAGAATAATATCAAAATGAGCAGAAAGGATGTGCATTTACGTTTTATATTTAACAAGATATGGCACAAAGATCTATTTGAACTACTAGAAAAACTAGATCTATTTTGAAAAAATGTTAGAATAATGCAGAACTTATGAGACAAGGATGTGTCTTCTCCCCAGATTGATTCAACCTCTACTGCAATGTTATTCTAAGAAAACTGAAGGATTTATTATTAGTGGGCATAATCTTAACAATATAAGATAGGCCAATCAGAAAGGAAAAGCTACAAGACCTAATAGACAGAGTAGTAGAGGAAAGCAAGAAAAAAGGACTAAACCACAACTGCAAGAAGACAGAAATTCTGGTCATCAGCAAAAGAGAAAAATTTAAGATGTGAGTTACAAATTGACAAAGTCAACATCAAGCAGGTGCAAAAGTTTAAATATATGGGAAGTGTTTAAACAGAGGATGGAAAATGCAACATTGAAATCTGAATACACATTGAAAGAAGCATTCCAAAATTTAAGCAAAGTACTGAGAAACAGAAAAATTTTGTTAGAAACAAAGAAAAGCATGCTGGGTTGCTATGTGATATCCATCCTCTTACTTGACAGTGAATGCTGGACAATCTCTTCATGAATGTGGTTCTACAGAAGGAAACTGAAATTTCCATGGATGAAGTGAGTAAGCAACATGGAAATATTAAAGAAAATGGCAACAGAAAGAACAGTTATATAAATGAGTTAAAAAATACTGTTTTGTTTATTCTTTACTAATGAAGATACCCAGCATTGATCTCTGAATAATAGTTTATTATTGACAATTTATTGATATTTTTCAGCCATCTTATGGAAAATAATTTTTTTATTCAATCTCTAATAAATTTCATTTTTTGTGGGGGTTTGTTACAAAATAAATACATTTAAGAAAATACCACATTATAATTATCATGCTTGGGGTGGGATTTTAAGGGGCTGAGCATCCCTCATATTTTTATTGAAAAAGATGCTTTATTTTCGATTTAAATACTAATATAAATATTCTGTTAATGTTGTTTTCAAACAAATCAAACTTAGATAAAAGTTCATTAACCTTTTTCAAATTATTATTAATAAAAATGTTAAACTTAAATTAAGATATATTTAAACATTTAATTTAATCATTTTTTCAAGCAAAAACTATAGTGAGGCTTACTTCTTTGAAAATGATTATTTACTATTTATTTTGGAGGGGAATTTAGATTGTTTTAAGTAATTAAAGTTTTACTTTTAAACATTAATTACTATTTTTAAGAGTAGAAGCAAGATACATTGAGAATTTAGATTTGAAAAGTGATTGTTTAAATTTCAAGTAATATTTGTATTTGAAAAGAAAAAACTTTAGTTAAATAAAAATTAGCAGAGACAGACATAACTTATGGTCAACATTAGTTGTGTTGAATATTTGTTTTATGAATTAACTATATTTTATTTAAATTAATTTTAGAAAAAATAAGGCTCACTATAGTTTTTAGTTTTAATAAAACTTAACTGAAAATGATTTTTTTTATCTTAGTTACAAACCAAAAAAACAGTGAAGTTTATTTTTTAAAGATTGAATAAAAAATTATTTTGCATCTGATGACCGAAAGATATTAATAAATCAATAATACACACACTCCAATATTTGAATAAATAAATATTAAACATTTTGTCAAATAATTGTATATAATATTCTTCTTCTTTTAAATTTACTTTGTTTTAATATTCATTTTTTTTAAAGTTATGCTTTTATTTACTATAAATGTGAAAATAAATTCAAGAGAATAGAAATTTTAAAAAATACATACTTGTATAGCGTTTAGCAGAATAAAAAAGTAAAAATGAACAATAATCACTAATCTGGAATAAGAATTATTACTGTTTGTTTTTACTTTTTAATTCTGAGAATTTTGAATGCATTCTTATGCATTTTAATTTGAAAATATCTTTGTAAATACAAATCATATGATAATAATTTTTTTTTACAAAAAGCTGGTTTGGGTGATAATGAGTCTGTATACATATTTACTTTGTCGTGAACTATTGTAGTTTTTTGGTTTCAGCCAGACACACACACATACAGTCAACTGGCCTATATATATATATATATATATATATATATGTATCAGGTCATCCCATAAGTTCTGTCCAAATTTTGAATAAAGAAAACAAGTGACCAACTGTTACATTTACTTACAGATTCAATTAACAATGTATTTTCCTGATTATCTGTGACTTCCTTCCATCTATTAACAAGCTTACTAATTCCATTACTGTAAAATTCTTTTGGCTTTGATTCGAAGAACTCACAAATGTCAGTTTTAACCTCTTCCTGTGTTACAAAAGCTGTTTCTTCCAAATGATTCTGTAAGCTACAAAACAAATGGTAGTCTGAAGGAGCAAGATCAGGAGAATAAGGTGGATGAGGAATTACTCCCAACCAAGTTCTTCGTTTTTTTGTGACGTGATTTTTGCTGTGTGGGGCCGTGCATTGTCCTGATGAAACATCACCTCTTTTCGATTCACTAGAGCAGGTCTTTTTTTCCTCAAAGCTTGGTTCAAATGCTCTAATTGCTGACAGTATATTTGAGCATTAATTGTTGCATTAGGTGGTAAGAATTCAAAGTGGATTATTCCTTGGCGATCCCACCAGATTGAAAGAAGAACCTTTTGCCCATGAAGTTCCCTTCTTGGCTGTGGCTGGGGTCCTTCCCCTTTACCAAGCCACTGTCTATGATGCTTAACATTTCAATAAAAGATCCATTTTTCATTACCAGTCACAAGTCTATCCAAAAAAGGTGAAACAAGTTGGCGAGAATGGAAAGAAGAGCAGATGTCAACTCAGGATTTGAGGTTGTTTTCAGACAATTCATGAGGCACCCATTTTCCAAGTTTAGGAACTTTTCCAAGTTGTTGAAGATGATGAACAGTTGTATGGTTTGAACTGAGAACCACTGCCAATTACTCAACTGATAAATCAAGATTTTCTTCAAGGGCTGCTTCAAGAAGCTTTTCATCAAACTCAACTGGACGTCCAGTTCGATCTTCATCTTCAAGGGTGAAATCTCCACCTCTGAATTTTGCAAACCGTCTTCTGCAAGTTCTTTCATTCACACATTCCTCTCCATAAACTGAGTAAATGTTTCTAGCCGCTTCAGCTGCTGAGTTTCCTTTCTTGAGCTTATAAAGCATTATGTGCCTCAAATGATTCTTGGGTACTTCCATGTTAGCAGGGTTTTAATCAAACAAAATTTAATTTTATTGTTCTCTGAAATAAAATTTGATCAGTTTAAATGCATCTAAACATAAAAATAATGTTCAGCTCCATTAGACATTATAAAATACTCTTTAAATTTCGTTCATTTTAACAAAAAGTTAAAATTCGGACAGAACTTATGGGATGACCTGATATATATATATATATATATATATATATATATATATATGAAATTACGAATGATGGACATCTGAAAATATAGTATAAAGAAATTGTAATTAACATTACTATACATTGTGAGGTTACACATAGATATTCCTCTAACCCCTCCCAAGTCAGTGGTAAGTTCTTCCAAAGAATCAACAATAGCTGATATGTTAATGTTGAAACTTCCTGACAACTGTTTGTGTATCCATCATAATTAAGGTATGAACTTAATTTTTCTTTTTATATTAACACAAAACAAAACAAAAAATGTGGTTTGCTTTTAAATAACCAGTAAGTGTTCAACATTAAGTGAAACACCTATTTTAAAATGAATAGTGAACTATGGTCATGTATTCAATAAAGTCACCCATGTATCCAATAATGAACATTGTTTTCAGTTGTCCTGCCCCATTACTAGCTGCTAGCTGCACATAATCATGTAACCACTTTGGTTTCACACTAGGTCACATTGAATATCACAGAATTGCAGGTGTAGGTATGGGCGTTGCTGGCTGTTGCATTGCTGGAGGACTGGGTGGCTGTTCCTGAGGCATTGGATCAACTGTGGTTGATGATAATCATAAATGGATGTGATGCACATAGAGAACTCACTGGACATGGTATTTCATGACCATTGTCATATTCCAGGTGATCAATAGCCCCAGACAGGGACTGCACGTACTGGTGAGTTATTCTTGTTGACATTGGTGAGACCAGTGAATGGGACAGTGTGAGTTCAGTTTTTGTCCACATTAGTGGAACATTCAACTGGAGTACATTAGGTCTGTGTGCGCTCTGTAGATCAGTCCACCATACTGGAGGTTCATATACTGGAGTATAACAATAGAAAAACTTCCTGTCATGCAGTATTATCCCTCCAGACCCAGCAACGTGGATGGCATATTGGTCGAATTGATGTACTTCTATGACCCATCCTGTTTTGTCTCACTTTAAAGGATGGTGGCCAGTCTGATTCTGAATTCTGACTAAGTCAGCAACCTTCAGTGGTGGCAGATGCTGTGTATACTCTCTGAGGCATTCTTCTGTTTTAACATGTCAGTTCCACAGAGCAGTTTCCTTTAGAGAGGGTTGTAGCAGCTGGGTAGTATAGGGATAAAATCTTTTACAGCTCGTCCAAAAACACACAACTGGGGAAAGTTTTGTATCTCTATCAGAGATATTCCTGTATTGTAGAATAGCATGCTGAAAGGCATCTGTGTCAAGTTTGTCATTTAGTCCTGTGTTGTCAGTAATAGATGTTTTACTGTTTTGATACCAACCTCAGTTCTACAATTATTGTGTGGGAAAGCAAAAGATGAGTCTTTAAAAGTTTTATTGGTGGTTACTGTAAACTCTGGACCGCCATCAGAGGCCAACTTGTCAGGGATTTCAAATGTAACAAATGTTTTTTGGAGACTGTCAATTAGGCCTTTTGAGCCATTGGTTGATCTCTCAACAATAGGCCAGTTAGAATATCTGTCAATGATAACAAAGTAATTTACACATCTGTAATGGAAAAAGTCAGCACACACATTGAAATGGGTATTGGGTATACACAAAAGGTGTCAGAGGAGCACTGGGTTGTGAGGTGGCCATGCGATTGCAGTGGTTACAAGTGTTTCTCATACTAATTACATCACCTGTGATTCCCAGCCAGAACACAGATGTCTCTGCCTTCAAAGTCATGGAAGTAGCAACCTGATGACCTGAGTGCAGCGATGTAAGAATATCCTTTCATAAGAAAGGTGGGACACTGATCTGATCCTTGTAGGCAGTAACACCATCAACTGTAGATAAATGTTCCTGGAATGGATAGTATTCTTGTAGAGTGGGTGGTATGTCATTGTGCAAGTCTGGGATACCTACCTCTATCATCTCAACTAACTGATGCATGTCTTCATCACTAGAGGTAGCAGTACAAACTTTGTCCCATTGTAGATTACCCAATGAGCATGCAGCAGACAAGTAGAAATTGGACTCTGGGGCTCCATCCACAATGTTAGTATGACATTTGGAGTATATCAATGATGGCAGATTCATAGTATGAGTGTCATTAACTTTCTGGTATACTGATGCAACATCATTGATTAGTACCACAGGTTCTGGGTCCCCAGTTGGGTTGCAGAAAACAACATTTTGAACTTAGAACATAAAGTTTTCTCCTTTAGACTATGGAATCATGCATTAGGATTGTTCTCAAGCAATCAGTCTCCAAAAAGTTTCAGCAAGGCTTTATGGTCAGTTGCAATGACAAGGTTGTCACAACTGAGCACAAAATAGTGGGCTTTTTCAAGATCATCCATGACTACTAATGCCTCTCCTTTTATCATGAATATCAAGATTCTGTAGTGCTTGTGAATCTAATTCCAACTACTTTCCAACCTTCTGTACAGAGCAGAAATGGCAGAGTTCATTCACATTTGCAATGTTTTTGGAAGAGCAAAAACCCTATACTATGTTTCAACCAATCTGTAGCAAGCATGTTGGCTTACTCAGGTTGAATATGCGTACACCATTTTCTATCTCATTGATTATCATAATCTTGGATTCCTGGAAGAGGTCATCCAGGCTCAAATCCCATTTGAAGCCAAGTAGCTTCAACAACTGACAGAATGGTAGCATCCTGTTAAATGCATATGAAACTTGGTTCACCAAACTAAACCAAGATCACATGTCAATGATGTTTTTTGGTGTTAGGAAATCCAGGATGGCACATAGTTATTTTTATCAAGTTCATGATTTCAAGACCGGCAAATACAAACTCAAACAGGGTTGAGAGTGATACCATTGTTTCCACATATTTCTAGCCAATTACATGCCTAAAAAAAACTCTCCTTTATATTGTCAGCACAGAGGAGAGTATCATCCACACACTTTGTTTTCTTGGGAACATTGCTAACGATCTCATCAAATCACCAGGTATCTCCTGATGCAATATATCCTTATGGAGCAGTGACATATCAATACCTACCCAAAGACATAATGAAAGTAGTGAAGTGTCTATCCTCCTGACAAATAGGAACACTGATATCCATTCCAAACATCAAAGACTGTTTTCTTGGTCCCATGTGGCACTGATTGGGCTTGATGAAATGGGGACTGTGTGTGATAGATTTCCTGGATAGCATGAGCATTCAAAGCCTGAAAGTTTATCGTGTGCCAAGGTGTTCATTCTTTTTTGCATATACCACCATATGATGGCACTACATGACAGGTTACCAATCAGTACAGGTTCTATTATGCCTAGTTTAGCATCCTGATCAAGAACTGATTTAATCTCATCTTACCAATGAAGTGGGACAGGAATAAGTGTATGATGAGCAATGGGTTTGGCCTGAGGATCCAACATAAGTTGTATAGGTGATCCTTTTATAAGGGTAAAGCCTGTTATTCACATGTGTTAAATGTACTTGATTTGTACCAATCTATTAGGTACTGTTGAAGATCCATATGATCTTCCTCCATAGCATGAAATGCTAATTCAGTAGGCATCACAGGTGGAGGTTCTCGTAGTTTAATAGACTTCAGGGGTATATCACCTTCAATGTTCATTGCAGTGTTGTCACTATCAGAAGTATCATTGCCATCATTCTTCAATATATCTGCATCATCAACTGTCTCATGTACAATATTCATCGAAGCATTAGCACTTTCATCTGTTTCTCCAAGTGTCAGAAAATTTGTTGCAATGATGTCAAGTGCAGTACATGCCTCTCAACTAAGGAAAGTCTTATCAGAATTGTTAGTGTGACACCCAGCAGTGGTCGCAGTCCAGCGCCAATATGTGATGTTCACTGGTCGCAACGTCCCATGATACTGCACCGTTGGCCCGTGGTCAACTCCCAGTTGCAACACGAAGCTGTAAGGTTTCTTCCACCAGCGTTTGGGGTTGACTCGTTGTCACCGCCACCAGCCTGTGTCCTGGTCGTTCCCAGTTCGATACCAACTTGTCGTTCCCAGCTCACTTCCAACATCTGGTTACCGAAGTAACTACTTTGATCTCAAGTCTAACCTACCCACATTGTGATTTTGATCTTAGGTAGACGAAATCAATCAGGCATCGGGCCGTAGTGCAAGCTGAATCCAGGATAAAGGTGATACTGCACAAGCGTAAGTAAAAGAAAACAATAAAACAACTCACAAAGTTCAAATATGTTGAGAAATAACAATTATCTTTATCTTGATGTTAAATACAGGAGTGTGTTTCTCTCCCAGCCCGTTTCTACGGATTCGGGACACTCTTTGCGTTTCTTAAGCAAGTTATGGTATCTTAAGTCGTTTGTCAATAAAAACTTGCTTTTGGTAGGAAGACTAAGTTGAAAGGAAGTGGAAATCTTTCGGTCAGCTTTTGTGAGGCTGGTCTCCAACTTCTCGAACCAACTCAAAACTCGAACTGTCTGGAACTACGAAAACTCTGCCGAAACTCTGATCAGCTGCCTCGAGACGTATGTTTATATGGACACCGACCAACTCCAGTGTGGGACCTGTCGTGGTTTGGGTTCTTTGACAATTCTCAATTCCCAACAGGAATTCTCTTTGTTCTTAGGCCAGGAAAATTAATTACTTCCCATTTTTGGAAGACTAATCACTTTCCATTTTGGGGGTTTCTCCCTCGTCTGTGAGGAAAGGTTGGAGGAGAGTTATCCTCCCAGATTCTTCCTCTCTCACATTGGTATCTCATACCAATCTCCTCAGTGGGTGTTAACAACTTCTCTGTCTTTCTCATACATTCACTTCCGCCTATCACCCATGCTACCAGTTGGCCAATTATCTCTCGGCAGTGTGGGTGTGGCTAGACTGGCCCTCATGTTTACAAAATCTTTTTTTTTCTTTTTCCTTTTCCTTCGGCCAAAACATTTACAATTCCGAGATTGCTGAATAATTCTTTATCACATCGTAATTTTGGGGACACCCAAATCCACTTAGCCCATGCCTCTATTAACTCATTAATCATTGTCGACACCTGACATTTGGCTTCTCCGCTAGTCAACTTTAAACTGGGTGGTCAAATTCTTTATTTTTCTCATGTCTTAAAATTCTCTTATCACCAGATGCTCATTTTCGAGATGCTATGTCTGACATCAACAGTTTGAATAAGCAATAATAATGATCCCCTTTTCGACTCTCTTTTTTTTCATGTCAAGATTCGTACATAGACCAGATGGCTTCCCTTGCTGGAATCAGTAATTAAAGTTAAATGATATCTCTGAAAGATAACCAATAGCCATTCTCCAGGGTGGTCCCAAGCCAATTTTTCTCCATGGCCGCATGCGTCGGCTGGCTTTGTTTATCTTTCAGAATTCTGTTTCGTTTGACGCGTCACTCCATTATCGTGACATTAATTAATTTGACAGAATCACAGTCTCGCTCCTTCTTACTGATTTTCTGTTTTTTGCGAAAAGTGTCTTCCTTTTGTAAATAAAATAAATTCTTTTTTTTTAATGTCGCTCAGTCTATCTTTCGATATAGCTCTTTCTTGCCTTAACTATTTCCAGTTTTTAATTTCTATGGTTAATTAGTTAGCCAATTACCATAGCTAAATAGTGTCACATTAGTAATATATACTATCTGCCGTGTCTCCAGTGCAGTGCCATCAAAGGTTTTGCCAGAGAAGTGAAGGATGGCAGTAACCAGGATCTTTGTTTTTATTGTTAGTGGCATGCATTTTCATTGCCACTGGGATTAGATTGCATTCACTCAATCCCAAGCGGTTTATAACTCTGATACCAGTGAGACAACTTTAGCAACCTGTATCAGCCATGGCTGTGATTGTAAAAGTCTTTGGTTTTGATAGGAAGCTTGATTTATATCCAAAACACTCATAGTCATCTATTACAGTCATTACTGTGAGACTCACATAGGGTTGGGGTTTAGATAATTGTTGGATTCATGTATCAGACATGTTGTTGTACACATGATGGTCCAAAACAAGAACTCTAGAGGCACATAGTGAATCAAATATAACACTTTCATGTTCATTGGATTGTTTCCTTGTGAAACTCCTGCACATTATGGACAAGTGATTAGCACAGTTGCATTTTAAGTATGTTTGACCATATGCGGCACATATTTTTTGTCTTATTTAAGCAGATGCTCAAATACCATAGCCAGATTTACCACAATATGAGCACAGTTCATGCTTGTTAGACCTTTTTTGGGTGACTTCCTGGCTTGTGTGCACTTCCTGCTGCGATGATATAAACTTACAACCTCAACACCCTGTAATTCCAGTAATTTAGATACTGAGCATTTGCCAGCTTCTTTGGCTTCAACAAACTTGAATACTTCTAAAATCATGTTCTGGTTTTCAGCTCCAAGTCAAGTCACGTAAGATTGTATCAGTATAATTTACTTCATGATTACAGTTATAGCACTTTCGAATGAATGTACACACATCATCTTGGCCGCAAAGCTTAGCACTGAAGGCTCAAACAGGTTTCCCATGATCTTGAGACATGTTATTTAGCATCACACATACAACCATTGTATATTCTTCTCTTACAGCTAACTGGTGAATTTCTGCAAGTATTTCAGCCTCTGATTTCTCAGTTAATGAACTGCCCTTTGCTCATGTAATATCTTTACGCAAAGCATCATCACAGTACTCTAGTTACTGAATAATTACTTCTTTGCCAACAATCTTTGTTGCCTCCTTATGATCTTCCCATGTGGACAGATAGTAGATCCAGTCTTCGCTGGTACCAGTAGATGTAGTGGTAGGTCATTTAACTTTTACTATTTTGGCTGGCATGGCTGTATTATGTATCATCGAATGTGTGGTGATTAGCGCAGCTACAATCATTGTATCCAGGTCATCTATTTTATATTCACATGCAGAGATTGGGCACTTGTCTTTTGGCATTGTAGTGGGTAGTTCAAAAAAATCTCCATCATAAATGACTACCAAAAATACTGATTTGTTTATTTTTATTTGAAATTACAAATAATGGAGATCTAAAAATACAGTATAAAGAAATTGTAATTCACATTACTATACATCACATAGATATTCCTCTATTATGCTCAGAATCCAGAAGAGACAGCTTAAATTATGAAGAAGGCCCAATCAAGAGTCCTCTGCAGGAGCTAGCTTAAATGCTGCCAGATTTTAAGCTAGTTTAGAATATATTCTTTTAACAGTTCTTATAATGATGATTGCATTACATTTTCAAATTCATTTCATTTTTTAAAATTAATTATTTTCGACATTGTTGGACATTCAAATTTCTTCTTTTTTATATTCACTGTCGTTTACATGTTCCAATTGATTCATTCTTAACCCCTCTTTGTAATTCATAAGATATTTGTATATCTAAATAATGATGTATATATCATTGATTATTTTGGCTAAAATCTGAAACCAGTTCCTATGAGTTAAATATTCTATTCCATCAACTGCTATCTGAAATTTCAAGTATGTTTTATGGATAAGAAAAAATTCTGACTTCAAATTTACATTGGCAAAAACCAAATAAAAGATGGTTTCTATTTGGAAGCAGAGCCTTCGTGATAACACAATTACAATGAATCAAATTGGTCATGAGAAATTTAAAAAAAACAATTATACATAATTCTGGTACAATATGATGCTGAAAAAGAACAAACATTTACTTAGGCTCAGCATAAAGTTAAATTGATAAAAAAAATATTCCACATGAATATTCCACAGTGGTCTATGGTGGATTCTTTGTATCTGGGTTAATTTAAACTATTGTACCTCCTCTTTTTTGATGACCTGTTGTAAATTATAGTTTTGTATATATTTTCTCAACTTAATTTTTTGTATCCATAAGAATTTAGTGCTAAGGGCAATTTGTCCTCTGACCCTGTTCATGCTACACTACTTTGGAAATATGATATAATCCTTACTGGAAACTGTCTTTATAAATTATCTATTATCATGAATCTTGTTATTGAAAATTTTCCTCCATCTTTGTTAAATTCTCATATCCACTTTGAATAAAAAATCAGTTTTTGAAATTTGGTTCCCTTATTGGGAATCCTGTCAATCAGGACATTTTTGCAAATTTTATTTTGCATACGAATATTAATGGACTATTTTGTCCAATCTTATCTATTGTAATCTACTGTTTATTGTTTTACTTTCTTCTTCACATTTCTTTCATTTTTTGTTTAGTCTAAACTTACAAAAAGTGCTACACATATTTTAACTTTTGGTGATGTTGATGGGAATTAAAATATTAAAGTCCATTTGTTTTTTCCATTTTATACATTCCTTAAAAGATTTATTATAATTTTTTCTTTTATTTGATAGTAGTATGTTTATATCAGTATAATTATCCCAAATTTCAACAAATTCTTCCAGTGTTTGAATCATATTTGTTTTTTATTTTAAAAACATATATACATCTAGGAATTTCCTAATTTGGAGGAAAATATTCTAAATTATATGATCTTTTAATCATTGTATGTGATTGGTTTGGATTAATTTCCCTTTTTTTTTTTTTTCCATATTTTAGTTGTGTATTTTCCAGCCTTCAAATTTCTGGTGTTCTGAAATTTTTGTTAAATGCTGTTCTGAGTGATCACATGCATTCTGTCTCGTACACCCAGTGTCTACAATTATCATTTCTTGGTTTCTGCACTAAACTTGTAACTACTTTTAAACTTTGCACACACTCCCATCTATCAGACCTCTGTAACTTGTTTTTTCCTGATTAATGGTGCCAAGAAGCTATTAATCTCTATGCTTGGTCTGCTGATCATTATCTGTGCCTAGTATATATACAAATTCTTATGCTTCATTGCTGTTCCCTGTTTTGACTTAATTCCAGAAAGCCCACTTCTCTCCCATATTGCATATGCCTAACTTTAAAGTGTTTCAATGAATTACTACTTTTCAGTTTTCCTCAATAATATTCAAAAGCAATCACACAGTATGTAGCTACCTCATCAAAATAAAGATGACAAGAGAAAAAAAATAACAACTTTATTGCCATATTCACAACATTTTGGCTGTTGTACACTCTGGGCTTCTTTAGGTGACTGGAATTTCAACATGAACCCTTTATTTCATCCACCAGGGTAGACATGGCATGTTGAAGTAGAACACTTCAACATGCCATGTCTCTTCTAGATATTTCAGTTATTTCCCTTTAACTCATACTCTGGCCACACCATGAAGAGCTCCAGCTACTACTGGACCATGTGAACTCAATAAGATCATCGATATAGTTCACAGTAGAAAGCGAAAACAACAACAAACTAACATGCCTGGACGTACTAATATCTTGAACAAAGTATGGGTTCAAGACACATCCATATATACAACAAGCCAACATCCATTGGACTCACTGGACAATGCCTCAACTTCAACTCCCACCACCTATGCAGTGTAAAGAAAGGGATCATCTGTTGCATACAACATCGATCAAAAAGTCATAAGTGGTGACCCAGAGACATATGAACAAGAAATGGTCAGTATAAGCAGTACCCTACAACATATCAGCTACCCTGAGTACATGATAGCAGCTCCAGCAAACTGGGATAGAAAGGTACAAGAGGATAACAACACTCAGAAAAAAGCTTCAATCTGCCTACCCTATGTGAAGGGATTATTGGAGAAAATACAAAAGATCTGTGCTCCATATAAAATGTTCAAAAGTGGTTCAACAGACACCCCTCATAGAGAAGAACATGACTAAGGATTGTGTGTACACCATCCCATGCAGCTGTGGTAAGAAATATAAAGGAGAAACAGGCTGCCCACTCAAAGTAAGACTGCAAGAACATTGTAAAGTGGTAACATGAGGGGGAAATAGAAAAATCAGCTATAGCTGACCACATATGGAAAGAAAAGGAAGATTACCACCCCTCTGGGATGAGGCTGAAATAATCGGGAACATCACTGGAAAATATGAAAACTTAAGCAATCAGCACATATGTTAGGCCACAAAAATCTCCTGAGCTGACCAAGCATAGAAATGAATACAATATGTTAACCAGTAATAAGAAGTGCTAGAGAAAAGCAATGAATAAGAACAAAAAATTGCAATATAAGCTCTGGTAAAAAATATGCAATAACAGAAAAATTACAAAAAAAAAAATTTTTTTAAAAAGTGGTTGATAAATATTAGGTTTATAAATCCCAGAAATTCATACAAGAATACATGGCCCAGTGGATAAAGGCATTGATTAGATCCAGTGATTTGACCCAAAGAGTTGTGAGTTCAATAACAGGCTACAACAGTGGTGAACCAAAACTTGGAGAGACATCCGGAAGAGTCATGGCAGTGGACGAAATAAAGGGTTTGGTTCAAAATTCCAATCACCTGAAGAATTAACGCCTTAAGCATTGTGAATATGTCAATGAATTGCAGAGGGCAAAAAAGGTTTTTGCCCTCTGCAGTAGTGAACTACTGCAGATGGCAAAGAGGCCCAGGGTTGCATGTATTTTTTGCCCTCCGTGGTAGTTCACTACAACAATGGGTTGTGTAGCTCTGAAAGCCTTGATTTACTTGAACAAGTCCCAAAAACCTATCTGGTGATATATCTGTCTTTGGTAAAGTAAGCTACAAGTTACATGTTCTTTTTGTGGAATTTGAACTTCAACTGTCATTTTCACTTTTTTGTCCTAAACCCATTAAACCTATTCCTGAATGCTATTTGAAATCTACTGATGCATTCATTATCAATATTGCCTGGAATAAACAACCACTATTCTTATTCAAAAATTATTCTACTGATGAAACAATTGCTAAAAAGAAAAAAAAATGTACCTAGGTGCACTTGTCATGCTCTATTTGTACAAGAGTCAGATCAAACCAAAAATGGAGTATTGCTCAATCCTCTTTCCAGCCTCAACAGCATCCAAGTGCTTATGCAGCAAGCCGGTGATAAATTATTTTCCACCTTACACCTTTCCTACATTGCTATATAATTTTCAGGTATCTTGGTGAAAATAAAGATAAATTATTAATTATTACACCTGGCTTGTTCAAAAGATCATCATTTTTGTCTTGATAAGGACATGTGGTTAGTTCAGACTAATTTCGTCATCTGTTATTGGTCTATATCTCTGAGATGAGGTATTAAGATTACTTAAATTAATTACATTATTCAGACTGTTATCCTCATCTTCATAGCAGAACAAAGATATTTGCATGTAAGTGAATGTAATGAACCTGACTGGAAATAGAACTTGGTTTTCTGATTTCTCATTCTGAGCTGTTATCCATTAGACCACATTGCACATCATTTATCCATTAGACCACATTGCACATCATTTATCCATTAGACCACATTGCACATCATTTATGTGTAATTCACAATTAAAGCAGAAGATTAACAATCAAATACATCAGGTCATTCTACAGTTATGAACAGCATTGTCCAAAAATAAACATATACAACTAATTTCAACAAGGCTAATCTGTTTGATGTACTTTTGTTTTATACAAAATTATGCTGATTGTGAAGAGATGATCTGCACTACTTTCTTGGTGGGCTAATTTCTTCTGTGAATTTTATTTCCATGAATACTAATATCCAATGGAATTTTTGTGTCTGCCACTTGTTCTGCATGTTCACTGTTTCTCTTTCTACATTGCTAATGGCTTGTCTAGCACCAGCTCTAATATATGGCCTTTATGTTTTGCATTTCTTTAAACAAGAGTTGATTGTAGCAGTAGATATGGTTGTAGAAACTAAATATGGCATTGTTTTTAAAAGTGCCATTAATAAGACCATTGCAAAAAATTAACAACATATCATAGCTGCTAAAAGACCCTAAAGAAGTTTCAACAAAGAGAAATACCCAGAAAGAAGATGTAATCCCAAAATACCATAACTTTTGTGATTTCCTAAATTACAAGTGATAGCAATGTACCAAAGTTACTGGGACAGATTTTACAAGTGTCTGTTGGAATAGGAATTAACTTGATAAGGTGATGTCAAGTGTTCATTCATTATATATATATATATATATATATATATATATATATATAAGTTTAATCACGTGTGTGTGTATATATATATATATGAAAATAATGAAATGAGATTAAATATTAGACTTTAGCCTATAATAGTAAAAGCAAGTGTTTGGTAAGTACACAGATTCCAATTATTCTACTTTGCATTTCAGAATTGCTTGATGTTGTCATTTGATGAAGACTGGAGAAAAACAAGATCAGAAATTTCACAAAATTTACATTCAAAAGTTGAGAAAACTATGCAGAGAACATTAAAATGCATTTTATCCTATGCACAAATTTATCTTCCCTGAAGTTACAATTTCAATCACCTTTCAATTGGTGAAACATTGTTGCCACAATAGTTAAAATTTCTTTAAAATATGAATTCTTTATTTTTTCCAAGCCAGTCTTTTTTATGTCACCATTCCAACAAAAGAATTTTCATTAATTGTACAAGAATTATCAAATACAAACATAACACTTTAAATATTTGTTGAGATTCAATCATTTATTTAGAAATTTAGAGGAAATGAACTGATACTGAGTTGAAGCCAAGAGTTCAAGTAGAACTTTTTATTGCACAAATATATTTTTTTTTCTTTTTTACATTTTTGTAATGATGACAAGAAGAAAATGATTTAAAGGTAGATAACGTTAATCAATTTTGTGCCATTATTTTTAATACTGCTTTTGGACTGAAAACTTTATTGAATTTTTAGCTGAATTTTTAGTTTGCACTTTTTATTTTGGAATTAAATATTTGTTTAAAACTAAATTTTATAAAGAGAAATAGACATTTACTTTGCTAACTAGGATGTAATGGTTACTAATTTAGTCTTGTTATATTTTAGAAATAGGATTAGAGATCAAACATACTTAAAAACATTTTTTAGTGTTGTAAAATGTGTCATTACAAAATATAAAAGATACTTTGACAATTTTCTATGCAATTTTTAAAAATATAGAATGTACCTCATCATAGACAATAAGAAAAAAAATGGCTATCAGATTTTATTAGTACTAGAATGATAATGAAAAACAATCCTTTACTTAGTTTTGAACTTTCTTTTCTTTCTACTTAACTGTTTCCTGTAAGGAAGATCAAAAAGTTGGTCTTTGGGCTAAAACCTGGTTACCAGCCCATGAATTTGAATGAGAAAAAAAAAATATGTGTGATATTTTAGGTTAGATTTTAAGGTTCTGTTCATAAAAAGTAAATACTTTTTAAGGAATATGACTAAACTATTTTCTGTTGAGAATTTTTAGATATTAAGCGGGTCTTTTATTCTATAATCTGCCAGTCATTTGTATTTTCCTTTGTGCAATTGATTAATCATTTGATATCCAAACCTGTTTGGAACAGTTGCTACAATTGCAGAAAAATCTAAAAGCATCTGGCATGAAAGAACTTTTCAAAATTTCTCTTTAATAATTACTACATTAAATCAAGTTCTCTAAGTCATGAAAAAATAGAAATGATAAAAATGTTGACTCATTGTGAATCCATTGTCTTTTTTACAAATAACAAAATGTTATACTTTATGAAAATAGTTTTTTTTCAGTTTTGTATAGGAATAGAGACTTGCTCATTAGTCTGAATTTCTAAAACAAATTATGACATTTTTTTTACCTGAAATAATTAGTCATTATAAAATGTCACTTTTAGAAAAAAAAAGTGATAGCAGTATCAGGGATTAAATGCTGGTTATTATATATTTTCTTTTCCTTTTTTAAGATTTGTTCTGCTTATTATTCTCTGGCTTCACAAACATAAAAGAGAAAATGTGTTGCAAATAAATGAAATGATAAATAAAGAATTCCAATTGTCACAATTCCTAAAAAAAATAAGTTAACTTGTCTTAAAGAAAAAAATCAAGGTGTTGATGATTTTTTAATTTTAAAGTTCACACAGAACAGACTTGTGTATAGAAAGGTAATATATGAAGACTAAATGAGGTAGATTTTGTTAAGATCATTTTAAAAGATTTTCATCACATTTACAACTTTTATTAGTTGATAAATGAAAAAAGCAAAATAGCAAACTTAAAAAAATTTCTCAGGAAAAATCTCAAAGCATAAAATGAACAGATATAAGTAGCTTATAATGAAATGAATGCTTTTTCATATTTATAAGATTTTTTTTTTTAATACATTGAAGGCTAGTGAATAAAAGCAAAATCCGTTTCAGTCATTATTTCTTAGGTTTTCAGTTAAACATTTTATAATTTTTATTTAGTAAATTTCAACAGAATGTACTATTTTATTTTTAATCAACATTTTGTATACTTAGTCATCAGATAATATCTAAGGTAGTGTTACTGTCATG
This sequence comes from Acanthosepion pharaonis, assembly GCA_903632075.3. NCBI lineage: Eukaryota > Metazoa > Mollusca > Cephalopoda > Sepiida > Sepiidae > Acanthosepion > Acanthosepion pharaonis. The sequence continues at coordinate 593,641 of CAHIKZ030001128.1, forward strand.
TCACAATTCATACATTAGATCTTGTAATTCTACTTCTGACAAATCAAAGATTTAAAAAAATTGCCACTGCCTAAGTTGTGAAAATAAAAAATCTGGGAATACTAAAAAATTATGTGAACAATATATCCAATGAAGTTGGGAATTAATAATGTAAACAGCTTTTAAAGATATAAAATGGATTAAAGATTTAAAAAAAAAAAATTAAGTTTCTATAAACTTGCAATTATCTGCCCTCATAAGAAATTTGTTTCATGTGCCCTATTTAGTTTCACAAAAAAAAACCATGGCTCATATTGATGAAAGTTTTTCATCACAAAAATCAACTAAATAAGTCAAACATGTTTAGAGATGAAACACTAATTTGAATTAAAAGCAAAATTGTTGAAATAGTAAAGACAACAAAAAACTTTAAATAAAAAGTAATTTTCCTTTTAATATTTTAGGATTTCTATGGAAAAAACTGCTTTTCCACTTTTCTATTTTGTTCCTTCAACAATGTTAAAAGAAATATTTACAGATATTTACAGCATTTATGCTTATATTTAAGAAATCCTTTTTTTTTTTGTAAGATCATATAAAAGAGACTAACAATAAAGTATATTTTAAACTAATGTTTATATGAAGGAAGAAATCCTTTAAGTGTCAAAGTAAATGGTGATTTTGAAAAGGTGAGTGCAAGAGTTTTGTCAGTTTATTGATTAGTGCACAAAAATTATTTTTATTGTAATATAATAATGGCAAGTTTATTTTAGAATCAAATCACTAAACTTCAAATTATATTTGTTATATTGTCATCTTATTTAAGGTAAGGTTTTCAAAGGATATAAATTAACCATATTTTCTAGATCTTTTTCCGGTTATTTCTTCATTACAAAAATGCCTACATTCAAGATATTTTATGTTTTGTATTATAAAAATTCTTCATCTCTAACAATGGAAGTGCAAGCTCCCAAGAGAAATCTAAGGGAGATGACTGTGTAAAATTTGAGTGTTAACATTAATTTTGTCAGACAAGGGTATTTTTATTTGTATTACTTTTACATTATAACCACAACGGTTGTCCCCTAAGTTGAATATTAATTAGTCAAGATTTGAAAATTTGACACATTTACGTGATTCATCTGCTGATATAATATAAATTGGACAATTTTCCCCATTTTTATCATGTCATTTTAAAATGGAAAAAAAAATAATCTTACAAAACTTGATCAGAAAAATATATTTGAAGGTCAGTTGTATCATTAAAAATTTTAAAACAATTGAAATAAAACATTTTAGCCATAGATTAACAATTCAGTGTTTGTCTAAGATCTTAGTTTAAACATAGACAGTTTTATTCTAAAATTAGAATTTTTTTTTTATAAATAAAGATATTAGAATTTGTAGATATTTATTGCTGACTAAAGTTCTTAAAATTAATTGCAAAAACCTGGCCAGGACTTTGTAAAATTTAGATTCCTGATGGGGCTTTGTCAGGGATTCTAAAAATGAAGTGTGTGGATAAATAAAATTAATATTTCCAGAAATATATGCACATCTTGTAAAAACTCATGAAAACTAATTTATTCACTACTTGAGATAATTGTTTATCTTTTGGTTTTAATGTTTACAACATTTAATGCATTATAGGAGGATAAAAAGGACTTTATTTTTATCTCCCATTTAATGTACTGTCTGCTTTTATTTAGTAAAGAATTTAAAAAAAATTCACTTTTAATAAATAAAATTATGAGACACCAAATTAAATACCTAAAGAGATATCCAAATTATAACAGTTTTAGAAGGAGTTAACGATAAATATGATCTGCTTCTCAATTAACAGTATACATTTGCATTGAAATCTACTTTACTGCTTCAGTATAATACAACAAAACCAAGCAACATTAAATTTTATAAATGATAAAAGAAAAATCATTATACAAGAATTAAACCAAAAGATTTCTGTTTTCCTTTTTTGTTTCACAAAGGAAAATATATTCTAAATGAATCAATCTATGAAAGGAGGAAATAATGACAGTATTCTAAAGTATATTTTTAATTTTAGAAATGATTTGCAAGTAGATTCTTTTTTAATTCAACAGAATAAGACTCAAATATCTAACAGAAAAGGTAATTTTCAAAATTTTTCACTTCATAAAACCTATTTTCATTTGCTTTTTGATTATGTAGTTTTTTTTTCTTTTTTGCTTTTAATTATTATTGATGACTTGCTCATGTCATTCTCTTTTGTGTATTCAGTACCAGAAAAAAAAACAGATGCAGACAGCATCAGAAGAATGGAAGAAATAAATACATATAATGGATATATGGACAAATATTTTCTACAGTTATTTGAGTGGATCCATGGAAAAATAAATATGTATACAGAAACATAAAATTTCAATTTTTTTTTTCTTTAATCATATATCTTTTCCTAGTGAAAACTGATAAACATTAATCAGGTTCTTTTTCTCTTTTCAGCTGGCATTCTAGGGCATTCTTCAGTTTTACATATTTTTGTTGTATTAAGCTGTTTGGCATTCATCTGGTTCAGAAACTTCCACTGATTTTCTAAGTTTTTCTTTGACATCAGCTGGTATCTCAATGCCTTGGTCCAAGTCATGACATAGGGATTTGAGCTAAAAAATAAAAAATATATCATGAAAAGAAATATTATTAATAATAGTGACTTTTTGAGTTTAAAATTCTTTTTTATATACTTCTAAAGTAGAGCTTTATGACTGCAGTATATAAAAATAAATAATGTATTTTTCAATTTTTACTCAGAGGTAAATCAAAAAAACAGAAATTTATATAAGGTGCATAGATATGTTGTTCAACATGAAATCATTAACTTGTATATACACAATAAATTGAAATTATAAAACTATAAAAAAAACAGAGTTTACCATGTTTATTTAAAAGAAAAATGTAAAAATTATAAAATGAAATTCTTACTGAATAATGAACAAATATTTAAGATTTAAAACTATCAAAATATTATTTTAAAAAACTATCATGCTTCAAATGAAACTGGTTGGACAACCTTATTAAATTGAAGAGACAATTTTTATTTTAAAATTTTTACAAAGAAGCTACTCAAGGCAATGTCAAAATTAGTCACATTTACATGTGAATGTTTTTCTTGAAAGATAAATATTATTTGTAGTTATTTTATAAGTGGACACTGAGGTCATCACTCAGCAGTGACAGTCAGTTTTATGCTTAAACACAATCTTCAGGTCAAAAACAGACTGTCACCATTGGATGATGACCTCAATATCTACTTTTATATTTACTTATGCTCTGTTCCTGATATTCAACACTTTAACCCTTAAGCATACCTTAAAACTGTTATATATATATATATATATATATTCACTTAAGGTGAATTTTATAAATTATTTTAGTTATAAAAAATCATTACAGGAATTAGGCCATCAAGCTAATTTAGTGTGCATATATAGCAAGTGCTATCAAGTTGAAGCTTGGTTATTTTGAATCACAAACTTTAAAATGCCATAACTTGATTCAAACACAAGTTTATTAGTCAATGTAAGCACAAATAGAATTTGGCAAAATTTTGCCAATCACACAGCAAGGAATTTATTCCATTCCAATAAAAATTGGGTCACGAGAGAGAAAGTTATTTTGGATTTGTATACCAACAAGTATATCAATTCCATAGTGAAATTATTTTTTCATGCTTCTTGTTACTTAGTGGAGAACTAATATAAAAAGGAGAAAAACAATCAATATTTTTTTTTTTATTTGCATTTATTTTTTATTACTTCAAATGTTATTTTAGTTGATACATGTTTGAATAAATACCCTGTTTTTTTTTTAATAAAAAAAAAAAATGTATTAATTGCATCTACCCACCTTGCAAGGTAACTGGTCCATACCTAAGTGGTCTAAAGCACAAAGGGGGATGCAGGTTCAAACCCTGCCTGAAAGCACATTTTCTTTACCCTCTTGAGCTTTTGAGAGACTTAGTAGACAGAATTCATACTGTTTATTAAAAAACAAAGACAAAAAAAACAAGGCATCTATTCAGACATGTGTATCCAATAAAATAACGTTTCAAGTAATAAGAAATAATATTAGATTGAAAGTAAAACCCATTAATTCATTAGAAATATATGTTATTCTAAATTTCACCAAATGTAACATCATAGATTAAACACATTTTTTAACATCATCTCTATTTTGATCTCCCAAATACTCATCATTATCAATTTAGTGCAAAGCAAGTGATATGGTAGAAATCTGTTCAGAGTTTAGAAATTTGTACATAATTTATAGTATCTTTTAAAAGATTTGAAAAAAAATCATTTATTTGGTTGATCCATGACACATACAATATTAACTGCTTTAACAAATTTTACTTAATTGTTAACTATGAAAGTCAAATCTAAAACTAAAGTAGAGTTTATAAATAATATTTTAAACTTGGTATAGAAGATCACAAGATTTTAAAATCTGAAGTAAGAATAGTAATAGCCAAGATGAAGAGAAACAAAGGAATTAAAATATAGAAATCATTATATGAATTGGGGACTGATAAGATTATTGAAGTGATAAAAATGGAATTATACAATAGTGGCAAAATACCAAAGGATCTAAGTAGATCAATTTTCATACACTTTGAAAGAGTTAAGGTGTAAATGAATTCAAATGTCATTACACAATTACCTTGATGAGCCACATAAAATTAATAATTAGAATTCTAATGAATAGAGTGTTGTTAAATAGCTCAAATGTATATTTACTACCCACCACAAGTATTGGACTGATAGCCTTCAGCTAATGTAAACTTGTACTTTAATAAATTGACCTGCAGTTTAAATGGAGTTCCATATAAACTTATGTTTTTTCCACTGGGATTTATATTAACCCAAGGGCCTTGTGCCACATCTTGCTGCATCAGGCAGCGGGTAAATAATTATATTAACCCAAGCTCCAGGAGGCTTTCCCTCAAGGCAGTACCTCTCCCTCAGGAGGGGGCTGGGTTTATTGACTGGCACCTAAAGCATCCCAAAAAGGGGAAGTGCTGAGTGCATTTGGGAATTTTTGAGCAGTATTTCTGTTAAACCCACTTTAAACCTCAACTTTGTCATATCGGGTTGTAACATGGGCACCTTGGTAATACTTATATTAGATCAACATAGAATTCATATGAGAACCTAACTTTTTATAAGATGCAGGAACATGAACTGCTATTTTCATGCTGTTAGAATGTGTAATAGAAATGTAGAGATAACAGTAGATTACACAATGGCAATCATTAAAGTATAATATGAAAACTTGAAATGTTAGAAAAGATTGCTCTATATAGTATGAATATAGAAATAATTTGCAACGTTTATTTGAACCAAGTAGCTGTTATGGAAATAGAGATCAAATTAAAATTGAGTCCACCAAAATAAAAAGAGGAGTGCAACAAGGAGTGTTCTCTTTTTTTTTTTTTTTTTTAACTAGAGTTATTTAATCTGAACAGCAAGATGATTCTAAGAGAATTAAAGGTCCTTCCAAGATTCATTATAAATAGATACAACCTTAACAACACTATACAGATGACATTGTGTTTGATAGCACATTCAAAATGAAAACTGTAAGAACTATTAATTATAAGAAGTAAAAATGTGAGTTATTATTCAGGGATGTTAAAATTGAACAAATACAAAATTCAACTATCTGGGCAATATAACAATACACAATAGAAAGTGTGAGACAGAAATTTAAAAGGTACATAGAAAGAAACTGAGTAAAGTTTTAAGGGATTAAAAATAGTATTAGAAATGAAGAAAAGAGAGCTAGACTGCTATGTAATGTCTACCCCAATATAGTGCAGTGAAAGTAGACAATTTCACAAAAAAGGCTTAATGCAACAGATGTAGTTCTATACCACACAGGATATGATAAATGAGGAATTTCTAAAGAGAATAGAAAAAAAATTTAAACAATTTGAAAGAAACAGTTAAAATTTTGGGACATATTATTTGGAAAGAAGACTTAGAGAATTTAATGCTTATAATGCATATCAAAGACAGGAAAAACAGAGGAAAGTATCAAAAAGCTACTTTAACAAGTCTGTGCAAATGGATGGAGAAAAAAAAAAAAGAGTTCATAAATGTGATTAGAGCAACAAAAGACAAGAAGCTGTGGAGACTCATGATCACCCATATCCTGAGTATAAATATATATATATATATATATATATATATATGGAAATTGATCTGTTGAATTTTACTTAGGTTAAATGTAAATGAATTTGAAAGTTGATATCAGCTCTTGTTTAACAAAACTAAATTCCTATTTTCTGACAAAAAATATTGTAAATCTTGTTCAAAAGATTTATCAGCTAATGTTCCAAATGCTCATAGGAGAATCAGAATCTAACTTTGTATATAACTATAGAAATAAGCAAGCCTGTTACTGAAAGTATTTTACAATGATAAAAATCATCTTTCTTTGAATTATATAATGTGACGTGATCCTGCTGTCACGGCACCAAATGTGACGTCACCTCGGCCTCTCTGCCCCCATGCTATCCTGTGACGACCAATGTGACTTGGTATTGGTCGCGGTACCAAATGTGACGTGATCCTGCTGTCACGGCACCAAATGTGACGTTCTAACCCTTGGCTGATTCGGATGGGAATCTGGTTAGATTCAGTATCAGCTTTGTCGTTCCCAGCTCGCCTCCAACGTCTGGTTACCGAAGTAACTGCTTTGATTTCTAGTCTAACCTACCCAAGTTGTGATTTGATCACAAATAGACGAAATCAATCAGTCGCCGGACTGTAATGCAAGCCAAATTCGAACAAAGGTGACATTGCACAAGTATATGTAAAAGAAAATAAAGTAACAACTCGAAAAGTTCAAATGTGTTAAAAAAGAATAACAAATATTTTTATATCTGGTTGCTGAATACAGGACTGCATCTTTCTCCCAAACTGCTAATATGGATACGTGACACTTTGTGTTGTTAGGCGAGTCTTAATATCTTAAGTTGTTTTTCAATAACTGTTTTTTTGTATCTTCAGGCGATATTCGTAAAACTTGTTTTGGTGGTGTGAGTCTAAGTCATTCTTCAAAAATAAATTGTTTTTGGTTAGAAGTCAGAATGCGTGGATCTTCAGTCAGCTTCCTGCGAGGCTGGTCTCAGAGCTCAGAGCTCACAGCTCAACTCTGTCTGCGTCTCCTCGGAACTCTGCCGAACTCTCTAACTCCAACTGCCGTCTACTCACTGCGACTCTGTTTATATGGACGCTGACCAAAACCGGGTATGGCCTGTCGGGGTTTGAGTTCCTCGATAATTCTAAATCCACAATAAGGATTTTCTTTGTTTTCGGACAGGATAATTTATCACTTTCCATTTTTGGAAGTCCATTACTTTTTGCTTTAGAGGGGTTCTTAAGGGAATCGTCCTCCCAAATTCTTCCTTCCTCATATTCATCTCACACCAATCCCCTCAGGGGGCGTCAACAGGTTTCCCTTCTTTCTCACAGTGGCATCTCACACCAATCCCCTCAGAGGCGTCAACAGGCCTCCCCTCCTTCTCATATGTTTACCTTCACCCATCGCTCATGCCACCACTCAGCCAATGACACTTGGCAGCACGGGTGTTTACAATTATCACTCAAAGGAAAAAAAAAATTATCTTCCTTTTTTCTTTTCCCTACACCAGATACCTACAACTCGTAGTGTGGTCCTTAATCTCTATCTTAACCGAATGTCATCTGGAATTTATCAATGAGATTTTCGCCAGTGTCAAATGGGTGGTTAACTGGACGTCTTCACACTCTGTTGCCAATTATCTGTCCCGGTAACAAACTTTTATCATGTCCAGGTCTGGACAATAAAACAGGTGGTCTCTTTCCAAAAACAAATGATATCCCCGAAAGATAGTTAATGGTTTATTCTTTTCCCTTCCTTTTTCTCTGGGGGTGGCCTCAGCTGATGCCTTTCTCGATCAGTACATGACCTGATTACGATTATCTTCCAGCTCCTGTTTCGTAGGCCACTGGACCAATTTGAAATTTTCATTATTGCCATGGGCAGATTGCTATCTTCTTTCACTGCGTCATAGCATAAATTAATTCCGACAGATCCGAGATCTTACGAATTTCCTATCTTCTGTGAAAAAAAATACTTTTCTTCGCAATTATAAAATCTTGACTACTTTTCTTTGTTAAAAAAAATAACATCGCTCAGTATGTCTTTTCGTGATAGCTTCTTCTCGCCTTAATTATTTCTCGCTTTTAATTTTCACGCGACCGCTAAATAGTGTCACATAATTACTAGCTCCAGCCAGCTCCGTAGTTCAATTAGCTTGCTGTAATAATTCAATTAACAGTCAATCAACTTGATATAACAATAAAATATAAATGAATCATATAGATACTATGAAGCTTGCAATTGTGATGAAAATCACTATTATATCTCATTATGTATGATTCTCTTTGTAGAAATTCCATATCACAATTCCCATAAACCATTATGGTTATAAAGACACCAAGTTTGTAATGCAGCCCTATAGAAGCAATGATTATCTCTTGAGCAAGATAGTCTGTAGTTTATCCCTCTTCTTTGTACATGATACTATAAAAATAAATTTCTCTTTTGTACAGAATTATTTGTAATAAAAAACTCAATACAAAAAACATTTTTAATCTCTTAAGTTTATTGTTCTCTTTGTATGTATTCAAAGCAACCTTAAATGACTTAATCCCATGTTTTTTTTTATATAAAACAATTGTTCTGACAGTATTTTATCATGTGTTGTGAGAATAAATGTGGAGTACAAGCAAATATGATAGTTATAGAGAAACCAGTAACTTGAACATCCAATTGTTCTAAACATTTTTACCTTAAAAATGGATGCATTTCATTATGTTTAGGACAAAATTTGTTAGTGTTTTTACTCAAAATCAATTCACTCTTCCACTGGAAATGATAAAACATAACAAAATAATTTCTATTTTGTTACTTTCTGATACCAATAAATATTTTTTCTTTTAATTCTGCTCATATTTAAAAATACAATTTTAGCAAACATAGCATATTTTATAAAGATTTTTTTAATGACTAGACTTCATAACTAAACAACTATGTGTGGATTTCAAATGCTGGCAAAAATATTTATATTCCCTTTTCATTGTCAAAACACTTTTAAGTAAATGATATTAGTCTTTTCCATATTTAACTAATTTTCCTTTTCAATTGATCATTTCTCTCAATATTTTCTCAATTATGAAGACATTTCTGTTTCCAACAATTTACCAACTAATAAAAACTAGTTTTTCAGTTTTATACAATAAATAGAAATCAAGCAATGTAAGCCTCATCAGTGATTAGATGTGTCAAATGTCATTGGTCACCTAAAGATTAATGTCATTAATGACTAACATATCTGCTTTATCAAATTGGTGGAATGTAAACTGCAGCTGGTGAAAAAATGAGTTTGTAAAAAAGAAATCTTAATTTAAAGAAGAAATCCTGTTTGCATTTTATTTTTTATATAAAATCCCAGCATATTAAGAACATTCTACTAGTTTTTTAGGAATTCACGCAATTTAACAATTTCTGTCTGAATTTCTGGAGCAAGTTACATTCAAACTAGTGTTGTTATCACATTTTGATTATTGTACCCACCAACCTTCTTCAGGTGCTTGTCAATCCATGTAACCTACAGCGAATTTTGAACTGAATCCTTTATTTAATCTATTGTGGTAGAGTGTTCTCATTCCACTGTATATGTCTATGGCTAGGGATATATCTCATCTAGTTTTTATTTAGCATTGCTTGTCTTGTTTCCAATGAGTCTAAATCTGCATTACCTGACCCACAATTACTATGTCACCAAATTCACAAATCAACATTTTAATCCAAGTGGTTATGCATATATGGATTAAAGCATTAGTAATTATTGGTAATGTGTATAATGGTAATATTAGCTGTTTCCATGTAAGGAAATATTTGACATTCATTGACCGAGCAACCAATACTATTTTTGGTTAAAATTTATAAAATCTTTTTCTTAAAACACCTTTTTAGGAAAAGGTTTCTCAAGTTCAGTAGCTTTTATCACTTTTTCGAGTATTGATGGGGATAGATTATATCTAATCTATATAATAGGTGAAACGTAATATGCAGGTTTAATATTTTCATGAACATCTCTAGAAATTTCTCTTAAATATCGTAACATTTGGTAATGTCATCAAAATTTCATTTATTTGTTTGTGATTTGACTAATTTTCACTGAAAAGACAAATGAAGCCAAATAAAGAACACTAAGAAAAATAGTTTCCAAGAATTTATAGTTTTTGTCTGATCCAACATTTCACACATGATTTAGAAGTGGATATAATAGAGAGCTGATACTTAGACTGAAAAATTTTTTTCTTAAAAAGAAAAGTGGAGAAAAATTTTGACATACTTCATTTCTCAGCCTATGTTACAAGACCAACAAAAAAGATATCTGAAGACAGTTGAAACTTTGAGAGAAAACTCAAAAAAATTAGACGAACGATACCTTAAAATTAACAATATTAAATAGGTTGAGAATATTAACCTAAAAATAAATTTTCATCCTCTTGCAAATGTTTCTGCTTATTTTTGTATATCTTATATATAAAGTACAGTGTATGTGTATGTTTGTGTGTGTCCAAGTAACTCCTCTGCTCCCACTGGTCTGATTTCGATAATTCATAGCTCATTCAAAAACCCTAGAAAAGGGGAAAATTTTTCATTGAGCTCAGATTCAAGGTTGCCAGATTTTACAAAGTTAAAAATATATATTAATATATTATAATAGCCATTATCATTGCTTTCATGGTTCAAGGGGAGTAACTCTTATTTTCCTTTCATATCTAAAATTGCAGTGAACGTTATATTATAAACTAGCTTAAAAGCAGCCCTATGGGGCAGCATTTAAGCTAGATTCTGTGGAAGATTCTTGGTATGGCCATCATCACAATAGCTAGGCAGGAGTAGATGCGATAGGCATCAATAAACTACGGAAAAACTCAAAATTGATCACTGCTTTTAAGTATTGAATTAATGTTTAAGCTTATCTTTTAAAAGTTCAACAATAATTCTTCTCCTGCCACTTAATTAGACCTTTATTTTTGTTATATTCCGTGCTAATAGGAATATATACTTGAAAAACAAGGTGGATAAAACAAGTAAAGTTTTATTGTTAAAAACCTGTACAATAATAACCAGTACAAGAATAAAGGTAACAGTTATGCATAAGGTCGTCGCAAGTCAATCCAGTAGTGAGTGCTGCTGTTGGTAGTTCTCGCATAAGTCATACTCAACAGATCCCAGCTAGACTCTGCAGTCCGTTGACTTACAGATACTTATAAGTAGTTACTACCTATGGTGTTGTCACTAATATGGGTGACTGGTTATTCCATTACATCAATTTTCCATACAAATTATTTTTATTTCATGGGTGACAGAACAGGGGACAATTTATAAGATAAAATTAATATAGTGTAAAGATGGGAAAATAGAAATTAGAATTAGTTATACATTCAACATTTGAAGAGTTAGAGAAAGATAATTAAGTAAAACCTATATTATGGAATCTATATGAATAAATGTGGAAAGCTCAATTCTACAACAAATTCTGATATTAAAAAGTCTCGGCTCTACTTTATAGTAATTTGGTATTTACTCGACCCTCCCACACCATGAAGTCACATTGATACAAGGTCGGTTTAATGTGTTTTGAGCGCATACACCCAGGCTAGGAAAAAAATTTCCTGAGGCCCTGCAACCATTGGTGCAAGCACTGATCCCTCTCTCTAGTGCAATGTGAGGGTGCAGCCTCGGGTAGCTGTTCCCCAAGGCTGGGCAGTTCACAGTATAATTTTCCTCGGTTGCAACTCTGTACTTTGATGGAAACGTCCCTGAGCACACTGTGCCCAAAGACAGAGACGCAACTTAGAGATGATAAATAAATGTGTTACAAACTACTCACTAAAAGCTCAATACCTGTATTATATATTATCTACTTCTAGGCAATATCACTCTTCAGGTTTAACTAATTTGCATATTGATTTTTTTTAAAATTATTTCATTACTTAGCTATCCTTTATTACTGTTCTTTTATTCAATTGTTTTGATTTTCATATCAAAAATAGTTCTGTTTAAGAATATCGTCTTATATAGTTAAGAAAAGTTTTTGAAATTTGCATTTTACTTGGCCTTCAACAAGTCGGCATCTATTTGTAAAACTTTCTTTAACTATAACAAGTCAATTTATGAATGAAATGTTCATTTAATATTTTTGTTTCAAAAATTTCAAGTGGTGAATATATCTTAGTTTGCGAAGTGATAGTGAGTGGGCAATGCCTGCTAGTATAGTATATAGTAGCCAAATTATCAGCTTTATGAATTTTATATTATTTACTTCAGAGTAGTTTAAGTTTTCTAATCTAAGTTTGCATATCTGAAAGAAATATCTTTATCACAAAAATCTTAATCTTAATCTTAAATTTATCTTAATCACAAAAATAGAATCTTGTGAAGCATAATTATAACAGGTTATTTTTTTATGGAATATTTTTTTTATTGTTTTCATTCATTATATTCCAGGGATAGACAAAGAACATAATTGGAAAATTCGTAAACTTAAGGAATCAGCACATATGCTAGGCCACAAAAATCTCCTGAGCTGGCCAAGTATAGAAATGAATACAATATGGGAACCAGTAATAAGGAGTGCCAGAGTAAACATTAATAATAACAGCAAAAATTCCAATATGAGCACTGGTAAAAAAATGTTGCTGAAGATATTAGATTTATAATACCCAGAAATTCATACACAGATTTGTATCCAATGTGCCATGTGTCCTCAACTTTAACACCTTTATCCGCTGTGCCATGTGTTCTTGAGGACACATGGTACAGTGGATAAAGGTGTTAATTAGATACAGTGACAGGACCTAAAGAGTGTGAGTTCAATACCTGGTTATGGTGGTGGAGAACTTGGAGAGGGGAATTAACAGGAGATAACTGACAACTGATATCCATTAGACATGACACATGGAACTAGAACAACAAGTGAAATAAAGGGTTCAGTTCCGCATTCCAACCACCTGTACAACGTCCAAAATGTGATAAATATGGCAACAATAGTCTGAATAATGTAAATACTGTAAAAGATAAAGTTTGGAATATATATGTATATATGTATTATATATAGATTATAAATTAAACAGGCAATAAATGCTCAATTCCTTTACCAATTACCTTAAAAATATTTCATATAAAGGATACAATTTTCTAGCTTATTGATATTTGCGTAAAAGTTATAAAAGACAATGCTTTTACACAAAGCAATATCACAAAGAAATATTCTTTGCACCCATTTTTAAATATTTGTACTCTAGGCAGAGAAATATTTCCTTATCTATAAACATTTTGTTGAAAGGCAAATAATTACAGATTTAGAAGTTTTGTTTGCACAATGATTTCAAACCAAAATACCAAACAGATAATACAAAGTAAAAAGTTTGATTTCAAAACGGTGTAAGCATTATTTCCAGCAAGTTTTGTTTTTTGTTGCACACTTTAAATAACTACAGTAATTTAAAAAATATAATAGCAAAAAAGTAAAAAATTACACTTTAAAAAACCCCCCAAAAAACTGAATTTTTGTTTTATATGAAAAATTTTACATTTAAATAAAAAAAAGAAGCAGTGAGTTTTATAAAACAAAAATCATTAGAAAAACAGATTAATATTTTAAAATAAAACAACTAGTGTTAAAAAAATGATTATAGTAGTAGAAATTATATCTATGAGAGGGCACACTTCCAAAAATCTCACCAACTGACCAAGATTTTTACGGAAGGACATTTTGGCCAAACTGAGAAATTTTCACCACCTTTATTTATTGGCAAGTAATAAGTTATTTGTTTGATTTTAAATTAATAAAAAAAGACAGTTGCCTAAATTCATCACGAGTTTTAGCATGAGATAAGAGAAAAGTAACATGAGTTGATTTATATCTATATTATACATTTGGCATGTTTACATGTTTTTATGCTACACTGATGAAATTTAAGAACAGTTAAACTTTTGAGTTGTATTACATGTAGAATTAATGTCTGGCCTAGAATTGTCACAAGACCATGTTTAATTAGATAAGAAGATAGTGAAGACATGCAGTAAAATACTTTCTCAGCTTATTGTATTTTGCTAACATAATTTGGGGTGTGTACACACATATACACTCCCCCCACAATGAAGATAGTACACAACATGGTTCCTTTTTCCATCTTAATCACTCTTCTTGTTAAGCATTGGGTATATTTTTCATGAGTGTATTTTCAATGCAATAAAAAAACTACATATATTGGCACAGTATCTTTATGTGTATTTTGTTGATTGTGAGCAAGTAGAGAATCTTTTCAGTACAACTAAGTTTGTATTTTGTGACTCCTGCAACAATATCTGCTATTGGTACTTTGCAGAAGATGAAATATGGAAACCATGCCAAAATAGAAAAATTTCCATACACCAAGTATGATTACTACACAAGGATGATATTTATATATATCTTGTATGAGAAAAGCATAATTTTTAGTAAAGGCGGGAAAAGTTAATAAAAAGTTAAATGAGAAACAAAGACCTCAAAATATCCTATTTTTTTTTCCAAAAATATATTGTCTTCATTTTCAGAGCAACATTTCATGAAATAAAGGAAAATCAAAAAGTTTTATTTTTATTTTAGGTTTTATTCACACTCATTACATGATGTTGTTTATATATCTGTGTGTTTATGAATGCGATCATCCATCTAAAATGCATGTATATTAATCATTCATGTGTGACTATGCTTAAATATATGAAACAAATGAATGTATGTAAATGTGGGACAGATAAATATAAATATGATTGGTTTAAGCACAAAATCAAGTGCATTTATAAATGCACATCTTCACAGATGTATTTATTTATAAAATACACACATTTCAGTTATATTTTTTTATATAAATTTAATGGTACAATTTCATAATACAAGTAAAAAGAATCTACAAATAGACAAAAATGTTAAAAATTGATTTATTGTTTTATATATGGAACAAAAATATAAAAAGTAAATGCAAACAGTGTTAGAATTTGACAATGTAAATTTCATTATATTTACATTGAAAAGAGGAGAATTACAAATATAAAAACTATATTACAGTAACTGTTTCCCTTCATTATAATTTCAATATTGCTCAGTTACACAAATCTATTCAATATGAATAAATGCCACTTAATAGCATCTGTTGAAAGTGCAACATGCAAAAATACAGCAAGTAAAGAAGAACAGCAAATAAGGTAAAATTACATAAAATTATATTGGTAAAAAGTATTTTGTTTGCAGTTGACATGGATGACCAGTGTTTATGTTACAAGTAGAATATACAGAATCTAATACAATGTAAATAAAATTTACTTGTGAATAATAGGCATCATGTTCATATAACAAATAAGATGCTTCCTTAAAGAATGTACACAAGAGTCTATACCATATGAATAAGGAATTTAAATTAGTCCTATTTGAAAAATAAGTTACTATATCTATAAACCATTTACAATTATAATGTAAATAGTAATCATTATTTAAATAAGTTTCAAGTTTATATAATATCCTTATGAAAAATACAAAATAAAATATTTTAAAATGCATAACAATTTAAAAAAAATGAAGTCATTTTAACATCAGATATTGTGGTTAAATCATTAATATGCTTTTGTTGTCTTAAACAAGATTATGTGTGATGAAGACAGCATCTAATTCAACATGGTCAATGTTCAATTTCACTATCACCTCTTCTTCAACTGCTTCTTCCAATTTCATATCAATATTTCTTCATAACAAAAAGAAATATCTTTATCACACTTGTTTACATTAATCAGTTTTTGTTTTTTTGTAAATATAAAAAGAACTCTAAAATGATCAGAAATAGAATCTAAATCTACAATTCATTTGGTCTGCACACTTTTCATGCAAAACAATTGAGCCAAACTTTAGAGTAAATTAAATATTGCATTTTGTTAATGAATCCAGGTAACTTCCCTTGAACAAAGAAAGACTAAAATACTATTTGGTTGGAATCAAAGTTCCCACATAACTTTTATTAACAATGATATACAAAACTGTGTGGGAACTTTGTTTCCAACCTAATATATAACTTCTCAAAAAAACTTGAATTTGGGGAATAATATAAATTTCTTTTTCAAAATTCAAAACTATAAAAGCAATTAAAAATGGTATTCATGTCTTTAATTCTGAAATCAAATATACAACTAAATGCATTAAATAATGCATTCATAGATTGGCTTTCAATTTTTGCTTTTGAGAATAAAGATTACAAAGTCTATATGATATCAAAAATCTAAAATGCTGTAAAGAAGACTTCATAATATTTTTACTAATAATTTTATTTGTTCTGCATTTAAAAATCTGATATTGGCAGTAACTAAAGTATTGATCAATTTATTTCACATTACAAGTTTGATTAAAATGATTAATTCATGTATGATTCAGACAGATGGATTTAATAAAAAAATTTAAACGTATTCAAACATTTGAAACATTCAAAATATTAAAAAGATTAATATTTAAGTTTTAAGTAAAATCATGAATAATTAAGTTTTTCTATATAATTTAAACGTATTTTTTTTCTATTTAATCTTCCAGGATTAAGACATGGCAGAAAAGATTTTAATTTTTATTGTTTACAATAAATTTGTTCAGAATCTCATTTAGTGAAATAGTAACAATAGTTAATTCTACTGATCTTAATATTTGCCATTGCTGAAGAGAGTATGAAAACATTATTTTCTTTACATTGAAATCAGTTGATTTTCTTATATAAATCCATAAGAGGAAATATGATAAAAACCATTAGCTCTTAACCAAAAATATAGCTATAAAAACCTAGTGGCAGATTTCATACACATTAGCTTTCAAAAATAAATAATAATAAATGTATAAACAATTTTCTTCTGAGACAAAAATTGTAATTAATGCAAAATAGACAAATATTTCTCAATCATGCAATTAAAAAAAAATAAACAACAAACTTTCATGGTAATGCATAATTTCATCAAAATTCCATAAAGCACAGAAAAGCAAAAGGAAAATACTTTTTGGAGGAGGGAAGATGGTTCGTTGATTCAAACATTTCTTTCTAATATTCAAGTATCAAATATTCTCACATCTTTATACAAAATGAAAGTTGTGAATTTTCTAAATACAAACATGACCAATGGTTTTGTTTTTTATTGTAAAGACTATAAGAAAATTAACAAGATTGGTTAAATTATTTTATCACTCTCTAAAATAAACAGATTCTACTTGCATATTTCAGGAGTCAAATATTTTTGCTGGCATAAACAGAAAGTTAAAAATATATGAACACTGTTTAAGTAGTTGGTGAGTCTAACAGTTGTGATTTTACAATTATATCAGAAATAAAACCACAATGCTGGTGCCAAAATTCAGAATTCAGCTGATCATTTTTGGCTAAATAAAAACTTAACAAATAAAATAAAGTTGTAAGCAATTCAATTTGAAAACAAATATGTTCCATATATTTACATCTGGATAACTTCAGTTAGAGTTTGATTTATTATATTAAATCTTTTTAAAATTTCATTACATAAATATTTTACAGCCTTTGACTTGAATCAGTTTTTCACGGAGAAGGAAAACCAATAAAATGAAAAAAACATTATATTGGAATTATTTACATGTGAACTGTTGTCCTAATCTTTGTTGTTATTATCACAAGATGTTGATCATTATGCATTATGACTTTCATCAGGTACTTTGCAATCCAGGTAACCTTCAAGGAACTTCAAATGTTGTAAAAACAACAACAAAGATGAGGACAATAGTCTGCATGTAAATAATGATAACTCCACACCCCAGAAATTCAAACTGAAATTATACTGGAATGTTTCTCTTCTTTCCTGTGGAATTGAATATAAATTAAAGTAACAGTGCCAATTTTTAATAATGGATTTGAAGCCATAATTAGAACTTAACCATGAACATCAATATAAGTTTTAAATTGGACATACAAAAATATAAAATTATCCCAGATACTAAAACATTTGGAATAATAATAATAATAATAATAATAATAATAATATAATATTAAATACTCAATTTTATGGTTATAAAAGTTCTAGTATTAATACATTTGTCAGTTGTGCAAACTATAAAATCAGTATAAATGATAATTGAATGTTTACCAAATAAACCTAACATTTTAAAACAAGCTACATAGAACAAGTCAGCTATTCCAAAAAAAGAATGTCTCAAATATGAATGTTAAAAAAGAGAAACAAATTTTTTCCCCAAAACAATCATAATACTAGCCAATTTTAATGGATTACCAGAATAAACCTAACATGTGTTTACAATTTGTGATTTATAGCCATTAAATATGTTAAAAGCAGTTATAAGTTTTAAATGGTCTTAATGAATGGTTATATGATTACAAATTTGGCCCTGCTTAAGACTTCAAGGTAAAATCAGTTTAGATGACATCCATTCTAGATATGGTTCCAGGATATAAGATGTTAGTTCAAGCTGGAGGTTACTGATTTATTTGATTCGAGGTGCTTAATTTTGGAGAATGTATGAATCTGATCACTGTAATAAAAAAGCAACAATAAAAAAAAAATAGTCCAAAATTAATATTCTTGCAATATAATCATACTTATATATTTATTAATAGAACAGGAAGAATTATATTTATAGAATTAAGACAATTTTTCATAAAGTAGAAAAACAGAAAAAGGAAGAAAAAAATAAGCACTCACTGCAACACAATTTTCAGCAGTTTAGGGGCCATTTTTTAAATAAAATATTAAATCAATCTTTCAAATTTGTCTTCTCTCTCAAAGTTTGTGAAAAAAAATTAATTTAAAAAATGTGTTTCTATCTTGCAACTGGAATGGAAATTTTGCCTTTGTGCATGAAAAAAGATATTGAGATTTTACTAAAGAAAAACATGTTAAATGTTTTTCTTTATGAAAAAAATATTTTCACTAACAGTTTCATCTAGTCAGAATAAACAAATATGAAAATTTGATTTCTTTTTATATAACACTAACAAAAAGTACAGTTATGTTCTGCAAAGAGATGTTTCTAAAATAAACAGTGGAAGAAATGGTATATTGTCATGTGACCATGTATGTTTTATTTAAAAGAAAGACACTGTTAAATCTTTTCTGGGAAATGTTCAAAGTTGTTTTCTACATTTTTTTTTAATTCATATATATAAAATATCAACAAAGCCTTTATGAAATATAAGACTAGGTAAAAATGATTCATTATGAGGCTTTGAAGTGTAAAAATGACAGCCTTACAAAAATGCAGAAATTGTTTATCTGTTATGATTTTTTAAAGGGTTTTTGTTTTTTTATTCATGGTGTGAAAAACAATATGCAGTGTTGTGTTTCAGCCTAACTGAAATTGAAAAGTGAATCATCCAAAATGTAAAAATTGATGAATTCATCAATTTCAGGTGTTGAAGGTTAATTCCTAAAGACAGAGAAATCTCTCAAGATGTGATTTCCAGAGCAACAAACAATAGCATAATCTGCTTATCCAAATAATGCATCGGTTCAGATTTTTCCAGTTAGACATCTTCATCTTTTAAAGATATAATTTTGCTTTAAAAGCCTCACATATAAAGTTACAAGAAATTAAATGAATTTATAAAACAATATAAAATCTAAAAAATTTGAAAATTTTTTTAGATTTTATATTGTTTTATAAATTATATATACCTTAATATAAAAGTTCTAAATGCCTCAACTTCAAAATTTAAAAAAAATATTTAGATATATTTAGAGCAGATATATTAAAAACAGAGTTTATATAAAATTTGTTATACCATTTACATAAAATATAACAATATTACAAATATGACATAACACATCCATTATAAAAAAATATTGCTTGATAGAGCCTGTAAAAGAAAATGATATAAATATAACATTTTTTCACTACTTCTCCTCTTTTAGACAATACTTTTGTATAAATTTTACTTTTAAAAGAAATTATTTTAATAAATTCAATTCTAATAGTTTCTTGTCTCACACTTCTCTGCCTTTTCTGGCTTCTTGCATTTGTAATTTAAAAGCAATGTCAATTGTCTCAACTTCTGTCATTTTTTAATCCTGTTCTTTTGTTCTTTCTCTGAGAAAATATTTTCTTAGTCTCTTTCACTCTTAGTAGCTCCTTCTGTCATTGGCTTTATCACCTCCTTGGAATTAGAGACTAATTTTGGTAAAAAAAAAAGCATGAAAGGACAATTGTGATATTGATGAAAAGAGAATAAAATAAATTTCCTATTACTTAAAAGGATCAATTAAATTTAACATAAACTTTTCTTCTAGATGATGCTGTATCACCAATCTAGCACTTTAATATCTTATACCTATGCCACTAATTACTAAAATAAGGCTGCAAATACTTTTAACTGATAAACTATAAGCATTTAGCATTTTATAGAGATCAAGAAAATACAAAAAATGAGAATTTCATTTGATTTATAATATATAATTTATGACAGAAAATATCAGAAGCCTGAGTTAAATTTAATGTCAATAAGGAACCTTTGTTCTATGGTGACACCAATATGTACTGGGTTCACCTTAAAAGATACTAAATTAGGCTTGGCTCCTATTGTCATACCTGAATATCAGAGAAACCAGATGCATCAGACAGTTGACCTGGGAGATGATCTCCAAGTCAGCAGGTGAAAACTCACATCTCATAAGATATCAGTGGCTCTTCCCAAAATGCAAAGAGGTGGTCAACCCAGCTGAGTTTAGGATGTACACATGTAAGACAGAGAGGGAATAGTTAAAGAGTATCATACATCCTCACAAGAAAGAAATGCACATTCAAAGCCCCTAAAGCCACAACCCCCCTCACTCTGATATTAATTAATGAAGTCCAGAGGTGAACAAACAGTAATTTTACATATGAGAGATTTAGTATCATATTCTTATTAGACTTTACAGCAATAATTTTACAGAATCAGTAGTTTAATATCAGAACTAAAGTTTAAAAGGCACAAAAGTATGCTGTAGATAGACTCATTTCATTTTATAATCATTTTCTACTCTTCATAAATACTCATTTTAGGATTAATCAATTTTCATATAAACATTTATAGAAAATGCTATATTCTCATGCATTCCTATAAATTCAACACTAAAACTGATATTGTAGTAAGGTTACTTTTTTATACAGATAATCAAACTATAAGATCTATAGATTGTTCAGAAAACAACTACAAATATTGTAGTGAAGTACTGTAGATGAGAAATTTCTAACTAGAATGACCTACCTTTATAAAAAAAATGATAATATCCTGCTTCTTAAAAATATTCCATCAAGTAGAATTAAGAATAAGTAATATATTGAAAATTCTGAGGATGTAAAACAATACAAAAAGTAATTTAAGCCCTTGTTGAAATCCAAGAAAGAAAAATACTTATGAATTAAAACAGTTCTTTTAGATTTAAAAGAATAGAAATCTATAGTAAGTTTCTTTATATTTATTTTAATTGCTATAAAACATGTTACAAACTAAAATTATTTTCAATTTTTTTATTCCATAAGTATATATTAAAATACATCTTAATCAGCCAAAGTATAGAACTCAGCATAAAAAGCTTTAGCACAAAACTAGTATTTCGTTTTTATCAGTTTATGTTCTATGTATTATACAAATGCAGGATTTATTCAAGAGCTATAGTACAATATACAGACTTAAAACATATACATATGTAAGCAAATACATTTTATACAGAAGGGTAGGTATACAAACAAACAGCTGATAGATAATCCAGATTTATTCATATGCAATAAAATGAATAGGAAAACAGCTATTAAAAATTAACAGTTAACCTAAAGAACAGTAAAACAAAAGATCATGAAGAAATTTTATTTGTTGTTTTTTAAATTTATTCAGTTCTTTACAAAGATAAATCAAGAATTAAGAATAATAATTATGCTAAAAATAACAATTTTTGTCTTTTGAATGTTTTGATTAGTCTTGAAGAATAATAAGAAAAAACTAACAACCTACAGTTAAATAATTATAAAAATATTAACTTGTGACACTATTTAGCTATGGTAATTGGCTAACTAATTAACCATAGAAATTAAAAACGGAAAATACTTAAGGCGAGAAAGAGCTATACCGAAAGACAGACTGAGCGACATTAAAAAAAGAAGAATTTATTTTATTTACAAAAGAAAGATACTTTTCACAAAAGACAGAAAATCAGTAAGAAGAAGCAAGACTGTGATTCTGTCAAATTAATGTCACGATAAGGGAGTGATGTGTCAAATGAAACAGAATTCTGAAGGATAAACAAAGCCGGTTGACGCATGCGACCATAAAGAAATCTCAGTTGGGACCACCCTGGAGAATGGCTATTGGTTATCTTTCAGAGATATCATTTAACTTTAATTACTGATTCCAGCAAGGGAAGCCATCTGGTCTATGTACGAATCTTGACATGAAAAAAAAAGAGAGTCGAAAAGGGGATCATTATTATTGCTTATTCAAACTGTTGACTTGAAAATAAGCATCTGGTGATAAGAGAATTTTAGGACATGAGAAAAATAAAAAATTTAATTGTCAGGGTGGGGGCATGGCCACCCAGTTGAAGGATTGACCACGGAGAACCCAGATGTCAGGTTTTTTGACAGTGATTAATGAGTCAATAGAGGTCTGGGCATTACAATATGATAAAGAATTATTTGGTGATCTGGGAATTGTAAATGTTTTGGCCGAAGGCAAAAGAAAAAAAAAATGGATTTTGTAAACATGAGGGCCAGTCTAGCCACACCCACACTGCCAAGAGAACATTGGCTAAGAAGTAGCATGGGTAATAGGCGGAGGTGAATGTATGAGAAAGACAGAGAAGTTGTTAACACCCATTGACACTCAATGTATGAGATACCAATGTGAGAGAGGAAGAGTCTAGGAGGATAACTCTCCTCTGACCTTCCCTCACAGACGAGGGAGGAACCCCGAAGTAGAAAGTGATTAATCTTCCAAAAATGGGAAGTAACTAATTTTCCTGGCCTAAAAACAAAGAGAATTTTTGTTGAGATCAAAGCAGTTACTTCGCTGACCAAGCGTTGTAGGCGAGCTGAGAACAACAAAGCTGGTATTGAACCGGAAACGACCAGATCGACTGGGACACAGGCTGGTGGCAGTGACAAGGAGTCAACCCCAAAATGCTGGTGGAAGAAACCTTACAGCTTCATGCTGCAACTGGGAGTTGACCACGGGCAGACGGTGCAGTGTCATACATTGACATCGCGACCAGTGGACGTCCCATATTGGCGCTGGACTGCAACCGTGACCACTGGTGGGTGTCACAAACTAATAAAACATTATATTAAAGTAGTTTTAAGTATTCCAAATAATTATTATATGTCTTCCCATTCAAACTAGTATACTCATCTTGGTTGTTATACTCATAATGTTTCAAAACATCCATATATTGCAAGCCAACATTCACTGGAGAATACCTGAACTTCAATTCTGACTATCCATACAGTATCAAGAAAGGAAATGTCTACTGCCTGTAACATTGGGCTAAACTCCTAAGTGGCAACACATACCAACAGGAGATGATCAGTGATAGAAATACCTTTAAAGTAGCAACTACCCTGCAAGTCTTTCATTAGCAGAAACAGAAGAATAAAGAGGATACATTGGATCTATGGTTCATTTAAAAACAGTTGAAACTTTTGAAGATATCTCTGCACTTAGAACAGAACATGACCAAGAACTATGTGTATTCCATCCATGCAGTTGTGGCAAGGAATAAAGTGTGAAAGCAGCTGTTCTTTAAAGGCACTGGTGGAGGAACATCAAAAGGTTCAAATCTAAGGACGGATACTGAAATCTGTCATAGCTGATCATGTATGGATAGAAAAGGGTGGTCATCAACCTTTTGGAAGGAAACCAAGATAACAGAAAAGCATTGAAGTATAAAACAATCTGCAAAAAATTTGTGTATATGTTAGGCTCTTACAATGTCTTCAGTAGAACTAGCATATGGATAAATACCAACTGGGAGCCTCTGATTAAGAAAGAAAGGACACTTAAAAATTCCACCTCCTGAGTACAAACATTAGGTTTAAATGACACCACAGGATTGTCCAAGATTAAAGCATTTTGTTAAAGCATATGACTTTTTATGAGGTCATTCTATGGGTTTGGGTAGTGCAGAAATGTCATATTCAATAGAAGAAATGGACAAATGACACAAAGGCAAAGAGGCATTAGTTATGAAAAGCAGAATGAGAACAATCCACTTTCATGGACTGAATTAAAGGGTTTGGTTCAAAATTCTAAGGTTACTAAGTATGACAGAAATGTGAAGTTCAGTGAGTACAACGGCTGAAATGGTATGAACATGCCGATTCAAATAGAAAGGCATATAATAATGATAATTCCTCATCTCACAAATTCAAACTTAAACCTCAAAGCATTTTTAACAACATTAACTGTAGTAGAAATTTGTTTCATCTGTTAAAAATTAAGTTAAATAGTAGAAAAATGATATAATAGAAAAATGTGAAAAAATTAAAATTTTTGTGAAAAATGAAAGCATTTTTTCCAACTAATTTCTATGGCACCTGAAAAAACATTTACAAGAAAATCTTTATTTCAATGCCAAGAATCCTATCATTTGACCAAACCTTTTATAATAATAATAATAATAATAAACAAAAATAATAAAGACAAAAGAAAAGGAAGATTCAGAAAAGAGAAATAAGAAAAATCCTAATAAAAATTTTTAAAAAGAAATAGTGACAAAAGAAACAAGCAAGAAGAAAAATTGTTGCAGATAGGACTTGCTGACTAATAATATCACTTGATTCACTTTTTATATTTTTTCAATAAGTTACTTTATAAATAATTGAAAAACAAAAACTACAATTATAAAATCATAGTGCAAATTCATCACAGGGTTAATTTAAAAAAAAATTGGTGTGTGATTTGTGTAATTTAATAGAGAGGTAAAATAATGAATTAAATAGGAAAACATTTAAGAGAGGTTCTATTGAAGTTAAAATATTAACAGCATTCTTGATTTTAATTAATAGTTTGCATACAAATCTATGCCAGTTTAAATCACAATAATTTTATAACTGATTTATTAATAACCATGATATTTTTTATAATTCAAATATACTGTCATTATAAAATAATTTAACAAGTAGACATATGTAAATTTTATAATTTAAAAAATAATTTCTTAAACTACAACTTATGTACAAAATCCAAATGTCAACTAGATTAACACTAATATTAACTGCAACAGTAAATTTTTAACTTAAGTCAACTTTTTGATTAAAACCTAAAATACACTTGAAATATGTAAATTAAATACAAAAGGCAATAAAACAAAGCCTGTCTCATTATGAAAAAAGTAATTTTATAAAAATGTTCAGGAAAAAAAATTGCTGTATTTCTTTAAATGTTATTTTAATTAAAAAGATCTAAAAGAACAAATCAATATTTACTTGAAAAAAAAAAAGAAAAATCTTCACAGAACCCAATGGGATAAACAGCATATAAAAACAAAAAAATTGGAAAAATAATGACAGTCTTCTTTTAAAGATCAATATCATTGTAAGTCATATAAAATTATATAAGTAACACTTGTAGAGAAGAATAAAATTAATTTTCTTGATTGTATAGTAATAATGTACTACTAATAACTTGGATAATAATAAAAACCAGAAGTTAATAAAAAGTAGGAAAAATATAAATAAAACTTGTAATAATTTATAAAATTTAACTGAATAATACATTATTGATAATTATGATATAAATTATAATTATTAGAAAATGCATTTTTGCCAGTTTAAAATCTAAAAATGTCAAATTTCTATCAATACAATTCATGCTATGTGAACCTGATAAAACAAATGTTAAGTAAAAAAAAGTTTCTATATAATAATGATAATAATAATGCTTTTCTATCTTTCTAGGAAGACTGAAATCAAATTTCCAATTCATTTCTACAGACATTTTCAGGTCAAGTTGTAAGTATAAGAAGCTAATTTTTTCATTTTATTTCAACTATATTTCTTGAAAATAAAATGTTTGGAATTGGCACAGAAAGTAAATTGTGGATTAAACAATCTCCCTGAAAAAATATTGTTCTGATTTAGCAGGAATATAGTAAATTCAGCTTGGCTGATTTCAAATTAACAGTGATTAAAGGAACAGAGATCGGGTAGAACGGTTTCAATGAAAAATTTAAAGATTTAGTTTCTATCAAAAGATACAAATATGATAACAATTTTAAATGACAAAAATAACTAGAAAAAAATAAATTCTACATACAGCATATAAGGCATCAATCTTCATTAAGGTCACTTGTGAGGAAATGTTTAGCTTTTTGGAGGGATTTATTATTACATTTATTTATAAGCAAAAATCAAATCAAAGTAAACTATACTAAATATTACATAGTACTTTTTAAGAGTTTAGAAATTTAAAAATCAAATTTGAAATATTATCTACATATAAATATGTTATGTTAATAAAATTTACAAAAGTAAAACTAGGTTCAGCAAAGAATTGACTAGTGTCCACATTGTTGGTTCTGGATTTGAAGTTGAGGCAATAATTTTTACAATAATATTTATAGAAAAAAATATATTTACTGGAAGATATTTTACTCAATAACCAGTTTATTAGATAAGCAACATAAAAAAGTAATCAATTTTATGTCTATGATTTTATATTAAAAACTTCCAGAGTAATATTAAATAGTTTGTCATTTTAATACTGAAGTTAATTATGGAAGAGAACCTCCAGTAATCGCTCAATTGTCTTCTTATATGCAAAAAAGAACAGTTCAATAGCATCTTTTGTAGAGGAATATTAAAATGCCAGTCTGACATCATTAAATAATCTTATATTGGATCAATAAAAAATCATTTAAAATTTCATGCATCTTGAAACATCTCATTAACCAATAGCTTTGCAAAGAATAGTGAAGGTAAAGATCTTATGTGATTACATCACTATACATTTTTTAATAACAATTACCATCATTCAACATCAATAGGATGTTATAAGAATAATTCACAAGAATAAATCATTATTTGTTATAAAAGAAATTATTCTTTAACAAAAGATATGGCTTTTATATAAATTCTTTATTAATTAGGAAATAAGCATTACTTAAAATTTAAAACTTTTGGAGAAACATTTGAAACCATATTCAATCATTTTATGTAATAAAAGTTGAATTAATAGCAATAAATGGTTTTATATTTTCTTTTCTCTTAACATTCTGGTAGAGTATTTTTTAAATATTTATTTGTATGGCTTCAATGAGAAAATCAAAAGTTGAGAAGGACACTAGCAATAGAGAAAATACATGGTATATATTCTCAAACAGTTTATTGCAAAGAACATTGTTTTCAGGGAGACAGTGAGTGAAAGTTTATAAAAGGCCTCAACTGGTTTTAATGCACATAATTGCAACTGGTCAGTGTTCATTTACAAATTGTTTTATGAAAAACATTTTAATCTCATTTTAAAGCAACAAACAGACCAATTAGAAAACAGTTGTACAATTTACTACAGAAAAAAGGTATCTATTTGGATGTTATATGAATACATGATTCTCCTTAAATATTTATCAAAAAATATTCCATAAAGAAATAAGAAAGCAAAGAAAAGGAAAAAAAAACATGAAAAGAAACAGAAATTAGATCTTTTATTTTATATTATTTAGAAGATATAGATATTCAAAATATTTAAGCATTGGTAACTGTAATTGTAACTGCTGGAAAATGTTTATTCCATCATTGAGAGAAAATATGTCTTTTGGCAGGGATTGAACTTGCAACTCCTTATATTGGGAAAAAACATTCAAGATAAGTGTGCTTTAAACCACTCAGCCACAAAATCCTTCATAGTAAAGCAAGGTTTAACTACTCATTTTTGAGAAATACACATCTCTCATTGGGATATAGATGCACAAACAGAAAATAATAAAGAGAAAGCTTTCAATCAATGTAAAAAAAATTAATTACTGTTTCAAGTGTGTAATTAAGTTGTTAAAAGGCACAAAAGACAAATAAGAGAAGTTTAATACGGAATAATTTCAGTGTGAGAATTAATAGCATTTATGTGATGTGCATTTTAAAAAATATAGGACTGATTAGAGACAGGAATTTAAATATTTTCTGCCTTTAAAATAATTTTTACTTTTCCAGCAGTTTATGGTATGAGGAAACTCAAGCTGCACAATGCATAGTGATTACTTGTACAGGTCAAAATAGTATGTTCAGTAAGCAAAATGCCTACCATTTCTTAAAGAGCAGTCTAAAGGATTAAAACCTCTGAAAGTAAATCAGCTAAAAATAATTTTTAGATGAGTTAAGAAAATAAAAAGAAACCTGACAAGGTGTGTATGTGTGTGTATGCACATGTTTTTGTGCGTGTGTATATGCACATGTTTTTGTTTGTGTGTATGCACACACACAGTGTAGTTGAATCTGTAACTCTCAGAAATTCATTGTATATTGCAAGTCACCAACATACTCAGTGTGTGTAACCTATAAAATTGTATTAATGGCTAGGGATGTAAAATAAATTTGAAAGAGAGAAAAAAGAAATTAAGTGTATTTTTATGTTTATGTAAAATAAATTACAATACATCTTGTTTTATAGATCAAAATAATTTCAGTAAGAAAACAACTTCCCTAAACAATATTTACAGTTTTTATTTTAATAAACTATTTAATTTTCTACTAAGTCAAGCTCATCAAAGTTAATATAAACATTAAAACCTAAAATAAGATCAAT
>CAHIKZ030001129.1:0-90000 GCA_903632075.3 Acanthosepion pharaonis
GTTCATCATATAGGGTGCTTCAAATGGCATAATGTTAAATAAACTGATCTTGCATTTTTTTTATTACTAAATAGTAGGTTTGATGGGTCACTTGGTAAATCAAAGTAAGCTAAGCTTAATAAATACATGGTGGCAGTGACTAGATTCCAAGCAATGGCATCACTTGATCCATCTTTGAATATGAGCAGCATAGATGTAGCTTTTTAGTCCTGCTAAGGTCTTACAATTGCTTACACACATGTGGCAACATTGGACATCATTT
The DNA here is from genome assembly GCA_903632075.3 of Acanthosepion pharaonis. Taxonomy (NCBI): domain Eukaryota; kingdom Metazoa; phylum Mollusca; class Cephalopoda; order Sepiida; family Sepiidae; genus Acanthosepion; species Acanthosepion pharaonis. The sequence continues at coordinate 263 of CAHIKZ030001129.1, forward strand.
GCAGTAATAGTCATTATATAAAAATTTTGATGAATTTTCAAATGTTTTAGTCACCATTTTTTTATATTCTCTGCAAATTCATTAAGGAAGGTGCCATAGTTTATCTTTTCTTTTATTTCCACATATTTTCAATCTCATTCAAGATGATCTTCAGAGATGAATTGCTAAGACAAAAAATTAATGTAACTGATAGTTGTTATTTTTTTTATAAACACACATGAAATCGCTCTGTTATAATTTTTTGAAATTTAACTGTTGTAACGATAGCATTTTTGTTGTTTTTGATCTAAGGGAGGTAACTTAATCTGTATGATTATAATCTATTTGATTTTGTTTAAAAACATTGCTATTATGGTTTGGTTAGTTTTTGATGTAATGGAATAACCTGCCACCCCCACGAGTGACTACACTATAGGTAGTAACTACCTATAAATAGCTGTAAGTCAACAGACTACAAAGACTAGCTGGGATCTGTTTAGTTCGACAAACATGCAGAAGAACTACCGACCTTCCAGTAGTAGCACTCACTACTGGATTGACTCACGATGACCTTGTGCATAACTGTTACCTTTATTCTTATTGTACTTGTTTTTTTTACAATAACCCTTTACTTATTTTATCCACAAAAATACAAAAAAAAAACTAATCACACCTATCAGTTACAATAATTTATTTTCTTAACAATATATATATATATATATATATATATATATATATATATATAAAGAAATATGCATATTACCTTACATCGATAGTACAACTCTGAGTTTCATGCTTGATCATGATGAAGATCGAAACATTTTCCAAAACCAAAATTGCACCAATTGAAGATTATGTTAACTGTCTGGTGGTCTGCCATTGGTTTTGTCCATTACAGCTTTCTGGAATCTAACCAAAGCATCATTACTGAAGATTACTGCCAGCAACTGGATGAAATGCACATTCAATTAAGCAAAATGCAACAGGTACTGGTTAATTGACCAATTCCAATTCTTCCCCATGACAATACTTGTCCACATGTTGCCAGCATAATCCTGCACTAGCTCACAGACCTGAGATACGAGACTTTGCCACATCCATCATATTCCATAGATTTCTTGCCTACTGACTACCTCTTTTTCAAACAATTTTTTAAGCCAAAAGATATTTTGTTGCAAAGAAGATACAAAAACTGTATTTAAAGATTTCTTGGTTTCCCAACTTTTGGAGCTTTAATACAAAGGCATAAATAACCTTGTAACTTAGATCCCAGAAATGTTTAAATATTTAGGGTTCCTATTTTACTGATTTAATAGCTGCTTAAGGGGCACTAATTCAGGAATAAAAGTTGATTCTAAAATTAGATATTATTTTCAGAAACAACTCAATAGAAAGCATCTTCAACTATTTCTGGTGTTTTCAGATTTGTGTCAAATTTTTTATTGTCAATGCAGATACTTACATTTCCTTACAGCATTTCCTTCCCTTTTTTTTCTTTCCATTCTTTAATGTTTTGTTCTTTCATTTTGTTTTACTTTCTCTTTTTCATTCAGTCTTTTTTATTATTTCTTTTCTAATTCTTTTTATAAAATTTCTAATCTATTTTTCTTTCTGTTTATTTTTCCTTCAATACTTTATTTCTTTTTTATTTTCATTCATTTTGTTTTTTTTTTGCTTTCATTTATTATTATTTCTTTTTCATTTCTTATTTTCTTATACCCTTTTCTTTCCATTTCCTCATTCCCACTTATGTTCATTTTATCCATTTTTATTATTTTTTTTCTTTATAATCTTTATTTTGTTTCATTATATTTTATTACCATCAGCTTGCCATTTAACTTTAATCTTCAAAAATTCAAATGCAATGTCAATCAATATCTTCTGTCTTCTTAATTCTTGTTCTTTTATTGTTCTCTCTCCTTAAAAGTATTTTTTTTCTCATATTCTCTAACACTCAGCCACTTGCACCTTAGTGGCTTTATTGTCTTACCTGGAGTAAAATGATTATATATATATATATACATACACTCATGTATAAGAAGACTTCATGTACAGTATGACCTCCAAATTTCTTTTGCATGAATTTTAACCTATTCAAAAAAAAAAAAATTACCTGTGTATAATGTGACCTATTTCTTACATAAAAGACTAATTATGAAAATTCGTACTATACTTGAGTGGTTCTTTTTTTCCTTAAATCTTTTTTGGTCTTCATTTTTTCATTTTTGTTACCTTTTTGTTAAATTTACCTTTATCTTTTCCTGTTCAATTATTTCATTCCATTTTTTTTTATTCTTCCATTTCTACACACTGCTTTTGTTTCAGTATATGTCTATATTCCTGAGATGAGGTATTATGTACACTATTTTACAACGTTTCAGCCATTGTATGCTCTGGCCTTCTTCAGGTGGTTGAAATGTCAAACTGGACCCTTTATTTCACTCACTGGGGTAAAGTGTTCTAGTTCCATGTGCTATGTTTTTAGTGGATGTCATTTATCAGTTATCTCCTGTTAATTCCATCTCCAAATTCTCCACTGCCTTAACTGGGTATTGAACTCACACTGCAGTGGAGAACTTGGAAAGGGGAATTAACAGGAGATAACTGACATCCATTAAAAACATGACATGTGGAACTAGAACAATCTACCCCAGTGAGGGAAATAAAGGGTTCAGTTTGACATTCCAACCACCTGAAGAAGGGTGGAGCATACAACGGCCAAAACGTTGTAATAAATATGGCGACAAAGATGAGGACAATAGTCTAAATAATGTAAATAGTATTCTTTTGTTTCATTTAATTCCTTCCCAATAACCACTAATCGACTTTTATTCTTTTCATTCATTTACTTGCATCTTTTTTTTTTTTTTACCTATTTTTTTCATTTTCAGCTGATTTCCTTTTCTCCTAAATGTAATGAAAAAAAAGAAAGAAATATGTCTTCTTTTATTCATTACTGTCTTTCAAAATTTTCATACTTTTGGAATATATATTTTTGGTCTCCCAAGTTTTGCACTTCTATTTTTTTCATTCAATATATTTTTCTTATTTTCTTCCATTCAAACAATCATTTCACCTTCATCTAACCCATTATTAATGGACTAGGCTTTTAATATCACTCATACACAGGTGAACACATTTCTACAGCACTTAGGCAGGTAACAATTGCAAAGGGTTTTGTGATTTACCTGTTTAGATCATAAAGTGTAAAAGTAGACAGCTGAAGAGGAAGGGTGAAAGATGAAATGAAGGAGAAAGACAAAGTGTGGGTGAAAACTTATACTTAAAAAAAAAATCAATAAATAAAAAAATAAAGATTCAGTACAATTCACAAGTGATAAAGGTTAGCAAATACCATTGTTGTTGTTGTTATAATAATAATGCTGAGTTCTCTCATTGACCACAGTTACATATTTTTTCTTTCTTTTTGCATGGCACCATACCTGTTTGGATCTTCTGATACAAAACAATTTGTTAGCTTTTGAAGTCTCTGGTTGAGACTTGGGGGTAACTTGTATTAAAAAAAGTAATGACAAAACACAAAAATAATAATGCATAGTGTTTTATCCATAAAAACAAATAAAAATTAATTATAGTGTCAAAAATATTAATAACAATTATAAACATCATTAATTCAATCATTCTAAACCAATGAGAATCAACTCGCTTTTCTCCTCTACACACACAAACATATGACAATCTATCAGACAAGCAATTCACATGGACAGGTTATCAACACATGTGACAACAAAAATTTTGTCTCCTTCTCCAGGCCATAGAAGTAACATTTATCTTTTTGCACTCAACAAAATTCAAGGTAAAAAAAAACCCAGACACTTCTTGCATTTTTTCAGATAAATTATCTGACAACTCATCATACACATCTATAAAGAGAAAGACCGTATACACTTATTCTTTATCTTATCCTCCTTTTAGATTCTGATCCATATTTGATCTACAAACTCACAATTTTACTCAGTATTACCATCTCTCATGTTTCCAAGACCACATAACAACCAAATAATAAATATTTGTTTTGCTGTTTCCACATCTTGCTGTTTCTCATTTTTACAAGTATTTTTGTACATATAAATGTTAGGGGTTTTTATTTACTCAGAGTTATAACTCCCCTATCTTGATGCAGTGTTCACAATTTCCTTTTTCTTCTCTCTGATTGCATGGCACCATATCTATTTGCATCTTCTGATACAAGAAACTTGTATCTTGAAGTCTCTCACTGAGAATGGCAAGCAACTTATACTAAATAAAGCAGATGCAAATCATAATGATTAGGAAATTGAAGAAGCTCTGGAACGTAACTTTTGAGCTAGTTCCTGTTGTAATGGGTGTGCTTAGAAAACCAACTATAAAATTGAAAGAGTGCTTAGGGAAAATTAGAAAACAGCTATTATTTACTCAGAAAGGATTTAAAAAAAATCTTTTTGAGTAGTAAGGCATCTTGATGATACCATCCCACAAGAACAGAATTTCCATTGACCTATAGTCAATGTGTAACACCAAAATAATTATAAGAATAAGAATGTGGTAGTGGTAAGATGACTGAATTTTTGTTTTTATAGGAGGCACAATAGAGCAATGGATTGCAGCTCAGATTGAGGAATTGGAGAGCTGAGTTTGGATTTCAGTTAAGTTCATTGCATTCACTTACATGCTAACACCTTTGGGAAAGGTATGAATCCGACTCTTCTCCCCCCAGCTATGGATAAATAGTAGGATAGACTTGGTTCTATAGCCTTGGTTAGCAACTGGCCTAGGAGAAACTCTACGTATCCCTGGCTAAGCACATACTACACAGCTAAAGAAAAGGGTTGTTCACACTGACACAATGATCCCAACTATGCTCAACTCTTTTTTTATATATCAGTTCTTTTTTTGTGAGTGAATATTGCATACTTTCCATACTATTTAACCCATAGCATGGAAGAGGAGGTGATTCCTACTTTTCCCAAGGATATTTGCATGTAAGTGAATGCAACAAACCTAAACAGAATTCTAACATGGCTCTGATGTTAAGAGGGAAAAGAAAAATCTTCAGAAAACAGTGAAAGAAATTAGGAAGGAAAACAACTACAAAAACTTCAGGTGAGTGTGAACGAGAATGGAGAGTCTTTCATTTTTATACATTGAAATAAAATTTATAAATAGAAAGTGTTTGCAAAAGAGACAGGGAAGGAGGTGAAAAGATATCAATAAGAAAGAGTGTTTTTAAAAGTGAAATGAAATAGGAGGAAAACTGTGAAAGAATGCAGTGCTTAATAAAAAGAAGTATTAAAATTGAAAAGGGTAGATAAAATAAAAAAAGAAGAAGAAAAGGAATGGTGAATGGAAAAGATTCTAACAGCAAAATTGAAAAATAGAGAAAAGAAAGACAAAAGAATGATAAGGAAAAAGTGATACATAAAAAGGACATGTAAGAGTAAAAGAAGGAAAGAGGAAATAAACATTTTGAAAGTTGGGAGACTGAGAAAAAAAAACTGAGAAAAAATAACTTACAAAGAAGAAATGAAAAAAATATCAGGCAATGTACAATGAAAAAGGACAAAAATAGAATTTGAAGGAAAATGAAAGTTTATGTAACAGAAAGAAAGAAACAAACAACCAATAGAAAAAAAAGAAGCAAAAAGATAGAAAGAAGTAGAAAAAGATCAAAGCAAGTGAAAGAAAAATAATAAGAAAAAAAAAGAAAGAAAAACAGACAAAAGAAAGAAAAGGAGAAAGATCATAGTATAAAAGAAGAGTTGACATGGAGAAGAAACACTGAGAACAAAATGAATAAAAAAGGACAAATTAAAGAATAGAATATTTGAATAGAGGAAAGAAATTTTTAAAAAGTGAAAAAACAGAAATATCAGACAAAACAAAAATATAATAAAACATAAAAAGGAAAGAGTTATAAAAAATGGAAATGAATGAAAAAGTAAAAAAAAGAAAGGAACAATTTCTACAACAAAAGAATTAAAAGAAGGAACTGGTAGCAAAAAAAGGAAACAAAGAAATGGTAAAAAAAAAAAAAAAAGAAGTATATCCTAAAAAGCTTTTGATTAAATAAAATTGTTTTCTAAACAATGTGGACATTTAAAAATGAAGCAGCTGGTTTAAAAAGCAGTAAATGTTGAATATAAAAAACGGAAAAGAAACTAACCAGTATAAGGGGGAGAAATGAATATCGTTAAAGGTTTCCTCTCATAGATATTTATTATTCAGATATATAAATCACGAATAAAAAATAATGCTTTCATATGAAATATATATATATATATATATATATATATATATATATATATATATATATATATTTGAATAAAAGACAGACCACGTTAAGATTCCATGTAATAAGCTATTTCACCATAACCCCTTTAACAGGGTTCTGGATCATCAGACTTACTTCCAAAAGCTGAAATGAAAAAAATGAAAAGAAATTCACACGTTTTTACGGACCTCATCAAGTATACGCAAAGTTAGCGAAGTGAGGAAGTGAGGTGGGAGAGAGGATATGAGTGTGTCATATGTATCATTTTAGTTTCCTATTTTAACCCCAGTGTGTCGGCTGGATGTTGCTCAAATCTAACACGTCTCGTCTCTAGATAAAGGTGGTTAAGGGGTTAGCGATAAGGACTACATTAAGGAAGACGTTCCAACAACCCCAATAAATTACACGACAGGTTTCATTCAAATTCTTAGACGCCTAAGAATTTGAATGAAACCTGTCGTGTAAACCTTCTTTCCTCATAGAAATTTCTTCTTTACTATTTTCCTTAAAACTTCTTTGTTGCCGATATGCTCCATCCATGGTATTCCCAGAATTCTACTGTGGAACCACATTATTGTTGCTCCAAGTCTCTTCTTCACTTCTGAGTATATTTTTTCAGTATTCACTGCCATATTACATAACAGTTCAGCACTTCAGTAAATTTTTTCAAAGGACTCCTCACATATATATTCATTTTCATGTCTATAAATCACAAATGCAAAATAGTGTTTATGAACTATATAAATATATATATAACTTAGTAAATTTCATTTCAGACAGGAAAGCATGTGTGATATCCTGCCCTCGTCAGCTGCCAACCAAGGGAGGTTACACAGTTTTAGTGGCTAAGGTGGTAGTGCCACCCCTGGTGTCACCAGCAGCTTTTGCCACTGAACAGGGTATTGTTTTTGCATACGTGTCAGTCTCTTGTGATTTCCTTTAACAACTTCAATGGTAATTTTCAACATTGTGTTAAAATACACAATGCAATCTTGGTGACCATTATTAATGACATAGAATGGAAGCTAAAACAAAATATATGTACTGGAAAAAATATACTAGTATATATATATTGAAAATCACATTGAAGAATGAAACTGGCAGTCCTCATGTAGTGTTGATTCCTATAGCCACACTGTCATATGTCTATATATATATATATATATATATATATATATATATATATAGCCACATTGTCATATGTCACTATATATATATATATATATATGACAGTGTGGACATAGGAATGAACACTGCATAAGGACTGTCAGTTTCATTGGTCAATGTGATCTTCAGTATACATACTGGCATATTTCCTGTCTAAAATGAAATTTACTTCACTGTACACTGGGCCATGACTACTGACTGACAGAAATATGCATGCAGCACCTAGGCTGCTGAAACAACATGAAGCCTATAAACAAACTATCTGCTTATATGCAATTATTATGGGAACTTTTCTGATGTTTACTAGAATGTCTCTGCAGTCTTTACAATGACTGAAAAATTTATGCAATATTCCTTCATCAAATTTTGTGTGAAAATGGGTAAATTGCAATGCAAGGCTTGAGAGTCACTCAAGATAGAATTAAGTTTTCAGGAGAGCATCCACATGGAATTCTTGGTTTAAGTGCCGGTTAGGTATCATCATCATTTTTTACACTTTCTACATACCAGGTCCCTTCATATGTAGATGATCATGATCCTGTACAAATTCCTCTCCTTTGTAGCTCTTAGCAAATTGTCTTTTTATTATGTCACCTAAACCTTGTTCTGCCATCCATTTACATTCAATAAGTAAGTTATGCATTGCTTTCATCTATTCATCTTACCTTCAATATATCCTGTGAGTATCAAATTTTCCATTATGTGCCCTAGACATTTCAACTATCTCTTCCTGATGTTAAGTATAAGTATAACTTTTGTTTACATTTTCTCTCAAACTTTGTTGTTGCTCACATGTTTGGCCCATAGTATTCTCAGCATCCTTCTGTAGAGTCTCTTCTTCATCTGTGAGGATATTGTCCAGCATTTAATATCATATAAGAGGATAGATATGATGGTACAGTACTCATTTCTTTGTATTAAACAATTCTTTTTTTTTTGTTTCTTAATATTCTGCTTAGCTTTAGGAAGGCATTTTTCTCTATCTCAATGTGCCTTCAGATTTTAGTGTTGTATTTTCCATCCTCTGTTAAAACATTTCCCCAATATTTAAATTGTTGCACTTGTTTGATTTTGGTACCTCCAATTTGTAATATGCAGACACTGTTTTATTCTTTTTTAAGTTTTGCCATTCAGTCTGAACAATTTAGGTAAGGAACAAATAAGATTAGTAGAAGTTCCAGCAAAGTATCTTACGTTTGCAAAAATGTAACTTGACTTCAGAAAACTAGTACATATTTAAGCACTAATTTCAAATTATGTTGACTTAATCATTGATTTTTTTTTTTTGTTTTTTTTTTCAGAAGAAATTGCTGCTTTTTATCCCAACATTCTTTATTTTTATTTCATGATAAATTTTTAATCACAGGATATTCAACCAAGAAATTTATGATAAAAACAATAACATTAATCAAAACTGAATAGCAAAAATGCTTCATTGAATAATTAAAATAATTAATCTGAATAATTTAGAGATGAATGATAATACTTAATTCCTGAACTGTTGACAAAACTAGGAAGGAAGAAAAATACATCTACCAAAATACAGTAGAAAAAACAACAATGAAGATACTAGATTGATTGATTTGATTTTTATAACTTATCAACCTTTTGCTTATTATTTAAAGCCAGAAATATTTTTACATTGTGAAAATGTTTTGGAGATAAAATCAATTGAAAACTGATTAAGAGGCATCACTTTAACCAGAATGAAAGGGGACAAGAATTCGATTTATACCTTTCCCAAGGATATTTGTGTGTGAATATGCCAAACACTACTTGATTCTTTAATTGGAATTCTGATACATTTTCAACTGGACATTCAACAAAACTTCATCTTTTTTTTGACCAAGGTGAATGTTTCTTATTGCTTGTGATCATATGAGAACTTTTTTCTTCAATTTGATATTCAGTAAACCTTTAAAATATATTTAGGATAATTTATTTTAAAAATTATATTCAATCATCCATCAATGCCAAAACTACTCATAAAATGTTATTTACAAATGTTGTCCTGAAAATAATATGTCATTTCAACAAAAAAAAAACAACTGTAAAAAAAAAAATATAAGACATGCATGTATCCATCAACCTTAAACTTCATCAATTTTAATTTCAAGAAAAAATTGATAATTAGTAAAATTTATAGTAAATGTTACATCCCCAGGCAACAATATTTTTGAGGTATTAATTAAAAAACAAGCCATGATAAAAATAAAACAAAAAATAATAGGAAAAAAGAATAAAGCCTATAAAAACAAACTAAAAAAAAAAATGAATCTGTACAACCTGGATACAGTAAACGTCTTAGCCTTTGAATAATTAGGATTTATTTAAAATTTGGGGATTGAATTTTATTCCAATGGAACCAAAATTTTTCACAAGAAAAATATTGATAAAACAAATATATATTTTACAAATATAATTTGAATTTATTGCATAAAATTTTATTGAAATAAATTACTAATATTAAATTGATGAAATTAATATAATGAATATTATCAATGATAACACTTTCCTTTCAATAATAGCCTTTTAAATAATGACAATAGATATATGAAAGGTACTCTAAAGTCTAAGCTAATAGGAGCTACCAGGTAGCAAATTTCAGCTGACTATTGCAAATTTTAATCCTATGGCTTATAAGATGCAGGGGAATTAATTTTAAAAAGATATTTTTAGTAAAAAAAAAAAGAATGTGCCTTATATACTGTCAAATATGGTATTCATAAAATATGTAATGCTTTTACACTGTTGAGTAACAAGCATAGCAATTGCTGCATGATTGATATTGTTTCATTTTTTTTTCAAATTTAATCAACAATTTTAAGAAATAAAAAGGCAGAGGATAATATGTACAATGAGGCAAACTATAATTCAGATGTTGATGGTATATTGAGTCTGAAAACTCAGAGTCTAGCTCAAGCAGGATCTCCCAACATGGATTGTTAAAAATTGTTGATCTTTTTCACTGTTTTGGCATAGCAGAACAAGTGACTTGTTTATGGACTATAAGGGAGGAGATAAGATATGTTATGTTTACCACACAGATAAAGAAAGTGTGAGAAAACTGAAAGAATACCATAAATTAAATCAAACAGTGTAACTATCAAGAAGAGAAAAGATATATTCAGATTAGAGTTCAGGAATCACTAAAACTACTAGATGTCAGAATGGGCCACAGGAAATTTAACTATCTGGGAAGTGTTATAAAAGATGATCAAAAATGTAACGCAAAAATCCAAAGGTGAACTGGAATATCAAAATATGCTTTCCAAAAACAAAATATAACAAAAAAGAACATTTTCATTACAAAAAAAAAAAGTGTTCAACTTCTATGTAATATCAATTCTCCAACATGACAATGAATGCTGAACTATTTCCTCAATGATGAAAAGGAGAATTAAAGAAACTTAAAGAAACAGAGATGTGGTTATACAGAAAGATGCTGAGAATTCTATAGACAGTATATATGTTCAACAAGGAAGCTTTAAAGAAAATGTAAGTTTAAAATCAGAAAATAGATATTATGAACTGAAACTTACATGATATATTGCAAATTGAGGTACTACAGGACTATATATATATATATATATGTATATATAGTGAGAGAGAGAATGAGAGAGAGATCTGTACAAACATATGATATGGGTAAAAAGTGTACAATTTAAAACATTATGTCATGTAGAAATTCGATACTACATGATGTGTTGATTTGCAAATTAAATACATTTGTTTTTCTTCCTTTTTCATTTATTTAATCTTTGAATTGATGATTTAGTTTGGTTTGGTTGTTTAACAGCATGACCACCTGTATGGATTATATCACCTTAATGAAATGCAGATGGAACAGTCAATCGTTACTGATAACAATGGTCAACAAAACAAAATTTTGGAAATGGTGTTGAGACACCAAACATCTTTTTTAGCTAATGACCTTACTTTTTCTTGGTTAGATACCATTTTTGCTGTACAGGAATGCCTCATTTTTGGAAATAAAGTATTTTTTTTAATTATGGCAACTGTATATATGTATTTTATTTCTTTAGGGTATGGCCATTATTTTAATAGGGTTCCTGTATATATATGGTATTTTATTTGTTTCCTGTATATATATGGTATTTTCTGAAAATAAAATTGTAGGTTCAACAATTTATATTTTAAACCTCTTTATTGGATGGGTATTGAGAAATAGTATTTTGCAATCAGACCATAAGTCTTCAGAAAATAACACGATTGAATATATTAAGAACCATGAAAAGGATTTTCAACAAATCATTTAATAAACTAACATCAGGAAATAAAACCTTTGAATATATAAACTATATTAAATTTTTTTTCTTGTCATCATGTTCAAATTTAAGTCCCTTTTGCAAATGGAGTATCATGTACAATGGAATAGAGCATTCAATTGGATGTCTTTAGTTGGAGTTTCTTTCAAGACAAAAACAAAATGCCTTCAAGATGCTTGGTTTCTTCTGTATTGAAGGAATATAAAAAGAATGGGATAAATTTTAAATATCAAACAAGTTTTAAATTTTCATTTTTTGATGTCAACATTAATTATAAGGATTAATGGGATAACTGATAAAGTTCATCAGTTAATTTGAATTTTACCCTATAAATTGAAAAACTTGGTACTTCTCTTAAAATGACTCAAAAACACTTTTTTCTTACAAAAATAGTTTATTTCTGGTGGCTGAAACAAATTGCTCAGCCTACCTGAAAATTGATGGGTTTCTAGAATGAAATTAACTAATTTTTGTGAATAAAAGCCAAGATCATAAATTGATGTTTTTTTCCAAAAATTAGCAATTCAGGATAATCCAAAAAATGGTAGCTAACCATGAAAAACTAAGATCATTTTCAGAATCAGCACCATCAAATTAGATAAAAAAAAAAACATGGTTTGTTTCTTGGTACCAAAAATTGTATTGACAGGTGTGGCGGACATGAGACAGAACCTGGGACGAGCACAACTGGTCACGACTTGCCTTGTCCCCGCCAAAAAAGAGCCCGTATTCGCTTAGCATGTAAAGCTACTGCAGTTGAAATGAGGGAGAAAAAAGTACTTACCACTCTGCCGTAATCCGTTCTCGGCCAGATAATGTAAAAGAATGAGGGGGGACTTGCATTGCATTTTTATGCAATAAAGATGCAATGCATTATGGGACATGGACACGATGAATTATGGGATCACAGGAAGACGCAAGGGATTATGGGTATATGGACAAATATAAAAGCAACTACTTTTTTCCCAGTGGTGCAGTTCTTCTAGTGACGTTCACGTTTGGCGGCAAGAACAGTCTGTTAATGTGATTTTGAGACAGAACTCAAGAAGGAATGAGTGAAGGTTGAAATACCAGCTGGGAGAGCTTGAATTTACTCACTGGTTGCTGTTTTCTTTATTCGCCTCAACAGGTAATGATACCTGCCCATGTTGGTCAAAGAGACAATGTTTAGTGTGCTGTCTCTGCAGAAAGACAGCCATAGTTGGGACATTGATCTGAGCAGTGTTAGCTATGCCAATGACTCCTTTGCTAGCCAACCACTAAAGTTTTTAGCACCATAATTAGGCTTCATAAAAAGGCACATTTTCTGGGAAGATGGAGAGCTTGGAAGTACACCATATTGCCTATACAATAGGATTGCCATATGTTACCAAGGATTTTTGTTTGTGTTATTCAGTTTCATTTCAAATTTGTTCATCCTTGTTTGTGCTTTCAGTTTCTTTGCTGCATTTGTCCTGTATGTCTGGTGTTTCCCATGTGGAAGTCTTACCTGTGCCCTGGTTTTCATGATACAGTCTTGATCCTCGTGTGCTACTGAGTTTTCCATTCCTCTTCATTGGCAGATATCTAACCAATAAGAAAATTGCTTCAGGTTATTTAATACCGAAATTTAAATATGAAAATTCAAACTTTATAACTCAAGAGAATGACATTATCTTATGACGAAATTTTAATTACATAGCTACATTTTTTTTAACCAAATAATCATACAAAATTCAAAGAAAGAGTGAACAGTTGTTTCTCCTGACAATCAGCTATTAATCATAGCAAATTGTTTTTTGACAATTTGTGACATGTCTTCAGTTTCACTATAGAAATGTATAGGTCATTCTTTTTATAAAAATGTATTCCTAGTATTTTTATTTTTATTTGGGAGTTCAGTATTTGCCCATATCTGGCACCCCTAACAGGTGCTACCACCCTGGGTCAGGGTAGAACAGTGAACAACAGCAGTTAACAGGTGGTTCTATGCTCCTCATAACCTGCAATCTCTTGATCAAAGGCCTTGTTGCCAGATATAATTTATCGTCATACCCAGAACTAGAATTGATGGTTTAGAGACATCAGATACTTTACTGTTAAATGCTCTCTTTACCAATGTTTTAAGATTTGGAAATTGCTGGCATAATGTTTTATTTGCCAGAAAGTGGGTGTCAAATATTTGTTCTGCAAACACTTTTTTTCCATCATTATCTATGGAATTACCTACATATCTATGTTTTCTTATGTGTATAAAATGTTGACCAAAGTAAAATACAAGAAAGAATAAAAAATAGTTATTTGCTAAACTTGTTTAAGTACAAGTATGGTGTACCTGGTGATGGCCAAATTCATTACTGCACCTTTCCCTCCTTCCTTTATGTCCTTACAACAATCTCATTCAGTAACCATCTACCATGATTAATTATTTAATTATAGTGTCAAAAGTAATTATAATTATCATTAATTCACTCTTCCTAAACCAATGAGAATCAACCCCACTTTTCTCTACTACACATACAAACATATGACATTCTCAGTACCAGACAAGTATTCTACCCAGACAGGCCTTCAACATGTGTGTCAACAAAAATTTTGTTTCATTTTCCGTTTTTCAGTCCATAATAGTAACATTTATCTCTTAGCAATCAACAAAAATTCGAGGTAAGGAAACCTCAGACACTTCTTGCATTTTCTGACTAAATTATCTGGATGCTCATTACAAACATCTATAAAAAACATATGAGAAAGACTGTATAGCTTTACTTATTCTTTATCTTATCCTTATGCCAGATTCCAATCCATATTTGATCTAAATTTAACACCAAACTCACAATTTTACTCATTATTACGATCTCTAATTTCTCCAACACCAAATAACGACCAGATAATAAATAATACTTGTTTTTTTTTTCTGTGTCTTCTTTATATAAATGTAAGAGGATTTATAATTATTTACTCAGAGTTATAACTCCCCTACAGGTGCAAAGAGTTATTTTATTATGTTAGTAAAGTTTGTGACTGGTGAAGAATGGTAAGGAAGCACAAACAATTACAATATTTCAAGGCTGACTAAACTTGATCTGATCTTGATTTAGATTTCTTTTTTCGATAGATATCACAAAGAATACAAATTCTTTTTCAAGGTAAGACTTGAGTTTTCTCCTTCATTGCCACACACTAAAATATGCAAAGCTTAATCTAACAACCATAAATGTTTATGTTAATGTATTTCTTTTTATTTGTCTGCCATTGTACTCAGCATTTTTCTCATATGTTGATCATTTCTCTCTCCCCACAACCGAGAGGGCGAAAAAAAAAACTATTTTGAAAGAATGGGGATATCACTTTTGGACAAGCCATTCCACGCACAAATCTTGCTTTCATTAGTTGAAGAAGACGTTCAAAGATATTAATATATTACCTGGTGACCTGCAATAGCATTTAATTGATTAAGTTGCTTCCAGCTAATGACTCATTAGCTATTGCCATTAATACTAATTAATTAATTAGTGGATACATTTCAATTCTTCACCAACATATATAAGACATGCTGGCTAAAATTTGCATTTATATAAATAAATATTCAGTCATCTGCCTTAATATTTATTAACCGAAAACTGAAAAAAAAAAATTCAACTTTAAACTTGGAATAATGGTTAGTTATTAACTATGTGTAGGGATTAGAGTTGGTTCAAATGGCAGTGAGTACTGGACAATCTCCTCCTAAGTGAAGTAGGGACATGAGCCAACTGAAACGTGGTTCTACAGAAGGATGTTGAGAATACGATGGACTGAATATGTGAGTAACAAAGTTTCAAGGAAAATAGAAACAAAAGGATATTTATACTTAGAATAAGAAATAAATAGTTGAAATTTCTAGTGCATATAATGAGGAAAGAGGGCTTGGAAAATTTGACACTCACAGAAAATAATGAAGAAAGGGAGAGACAAAGGAAAGAAGCAAATAACCTATCAACAAGCATGCTTAAATTGTTAGCAGAGCAGTGGTTAGGAAAGGTAAGCGGAAAGGCAAGCCTTACTAAGAGTCACAAAGGACAGGAAGTTGTTGGAGAGTCAAGGTCACCCATGCCTGAAGGAAACTTGCATATAGATCATATTTGCAAATGTATCAATAATATACAAAATGAATAAAAGAAATATTTATGTTTGTGCTTCTTTAGTACACAGGGCCAAAAATATATATATATATATATATATATATATATATACACTATACTGAGTGAACACTTCACAATACATGATCTGTAGCAGAAACATTTTTAAGAATTTTTTTTTTTACTGATTAATCCACTTTACTTGCTTATTAACCTTTTAATTTTTCTCAAATCTCATTTTTGACAATCTAAAAATAAACATCTGCCAATATTTCTGAGATAAGAAACTATTTACACTATTCCGGTTGTTGTCCTCATTTTTACTGTCATATTCATGATGTTGTACTCTCCAGCCATCTTCAGCTAATATACGTTGGAATTTCAAACCAAACATTTTTATTTAGTCCACAGGAGTAAATTGTTCTAGTTCCATGTGCCGTGCTTTTTGTGGATGTCTCAGTTTCAGTTAATTATCTTTAGTAATTCAACTCTCTAAGTTTTCATTTACCTCTGCTGTGGCCAGGTATTGAACTCACGACTCTTTGGGTCAAGTCATTTTTTGGATTACTTTGATAAACCTTTATCCATCTGTCTTCAACACCTCATCTCAGAAATATATATAACTTGACAAATTACATTGCTTTGTAGACTGTTACTGCTTAGTGAACATTCAGATTTCTTCTGAACTTACAGGTGAGTGTCATGGTATTTCCAAATATTTCTGTAGTGTTTTTTTTTATGATTTGTAACATGTTTGTATAACTAAGTTAGAATAGAGTATTTAACAGTATTTACTGAGTTTTGGGAAGAATTTTTCATTGAGTTTGGAGAATATTTTACTTATATTTTAAAATTTTTGTTATGGTGGGTGGAATGCTTCTTTTTTGTTGCATTTCTTGTGACAGTTTCACTAAAAAAACATCTTTAGTTCCAATGTGCAGGCAGTATAACAGATTGCAGCTCAGAACAAAAAATCAGAAAGCTGGGGAGGCATCTGTTGGTGAAAAGGTCTATGTAAATTATCTCCAAACACTATCTCTGATATTGAGCACTATATATAAATGGAAAAATTTACTTCTGATGATTCCTTGAAAAACATTCCTTACCCTTCATTGCACCTTTTCTCTGTCTGCCTTACAGACAGAATCATCGACCTTATTAAAAGAATGAAGTGGAAAACCTTTTTCTCCCGTAATCCCCAAAATGACCAAGAACTAAATCCTGAAACATACAACCTGAAATCCCAGTAAGTATTTCTCTTACTTAAACCCCTTCCACTCACCTCTCCTAAAATTCTCTCTGTTAAGGTTTAATCTCCCTCCTTCTCTAGTCTGTTACCCCCCCTCTTTAGCTCTAACATTCGTCCCACACCCTCATACTTACACTCTCTCTAAATTCTGTTTTTATCTCCAGAGTTGTTTTTTTCTGTTTTCTTTTTTTGTAGGTCTGATGAATTGGATCGTATTTACGATTCCAATGGAATAAATTATGACCATGGAATATTAGTGTTTAAGCCTTTTTATTATATCCTTACTCTGTTCTGGACATTGAGTTCTACCTGGATTCTATCCTCTTGGAATTTTTATTCAAAAAATATACATATATGTGTATACACCTATGAATATATATATTTATATATTTTGCATATGTATGTGTATATTTACCACTAATATTATCACCATATATATATATATATATATATATATATATATATATATATATATAGGGTAATTGAAAAGTAAATCCCTATATTATGTACAAATGACTTTTTTCTCTTGGTTTGTTTAAAGGAGCAAGTCTACTATACCAAACCAAGACTTTGGAAGAACTTGAAGGGTGAATACAAGAAGTTATGTCTTCCATACCAAAATTTCCTGGTGAAATCAGCTGACATGATTCCTGGGTTGTTGTAGAAGCTTGTAGTAAAATCTGGTGGCCATATTGAATTTTTAGATAAATCCTCACTTTTCTCTCATTATCATTTCTTTTAAAAATTATAGTTAATAAATAAATTATAAGTATTTTAAAATAGAGAGTTACTTTTCAATCACCTTATATATATATATATATATATATAGTTTTAAGGTGTGCTATATTTATGTGATAAGGTGCACAATGAGAGATAGAGCTCATGTAAATATAAATATAAAAGTGAACACTGAAGTCAACACTCAGAGGTGACAGGCTGTTTCATGCTAGATGCAATTGTCAGGCAGCTTGGCAATTGCGTCTAGCATGAAACAGTCTGTCACCTCTCAGTGTCGACTTCAATGTTTACTTTTATATATATATATATATATATATATATAAAATGGTTGAAATCTGATGGAATGGAAAAGGATATAAGAGAATTTGGAATAATTCAGCTTGATATATTTTTCTAATAACCCAGTGTTATCAAAAGAACAATTTTATTTTAATAAAATTGAGATTATCAAAAAGAAACAAGCTTTATTAATTTCATCACGTTTAATATTAGTACTTTGTTTCACTAAAATTACATGCAATAAATTCAAATTATATATTTGTAAAATATATTTGTTTCATTAATATTTTTCTTGTGATAACTTCCAGTTGCATTGTTATAAATACAATCAGAATTTTTATATCCTAATTATTCCAATAAGACATTTACAAGACGCAGGTTGTAAAGATCCTATAAAAGGATATAAGTTTTTATAGGCTTGTATACTTTTCTCCTATTATTTTTCTTTTAATTGTAATCATGGTTTGTTTAACCAAAATAATACCCCATAAATATAGCCTAGACTGTACCATTTACTACTAATTTTACTAATTATTAATTTTTTCTTGATTTACCCTGCTGAAATTGGGGTGCATTTTATATGCCATCAAATATGGTAATAGTGAAATCTAAGTATGAAAACTCAAACTATATGATTCATTCAAGGAGAAAGATATGATTAAATTACTTAGATGTATTTTCTTTTACCAAATAATCTTACAAAATCAAACAAGGAGTGAAAATTTATTCCTCCTTACAAGAAATGAGATCATAGCAAATTGGGTTTTTTGGACAATGTATACCATGTTTTCAGTTTTACTATAAAATGTATTGTTGGTAATCTCTACTATAAAAATTTATTTTTGTATATATATTTTTTTAATCATATCACTCCATGCAAAGCAGTAAAGCCACTAAGACACAATGGGTTACTGTTGAAGTATATGTGGAAGAATAAGAAAAAGGGAAACACTAGGGCGCAAGAAAAACAGAAAAGTAATCAAGACAGTAGATAATGATTGACATTTAAATTAAGATCAAATTTGGTTAGAAAGCATGAAGACAAAAGATTGTTCCACAAATAAGAAGTGTGAGAAAAGAAACTATTAGCATAGAACTTACATTTAGTCAATTCAACTGTGAATTGATGAGATTTTGTCCCCAATCTAATACTGCACTTAAATTCCTTAAGTCTAGATACCATAGCAAAGAGTTCATTGGAATAATGACCATGAAATCAACTTTACAACAGTGGGAAAGTGACTGAAGCTGAGGCACCATGTCAGGACCAATAATATTGCTGATTCTTTGGTTTTTATCAAGAATCTCCAAATCTACAGTGGGGCATCGGACCACAGGTGACATCAGTATTCAAAGCATGGATGAATGGTAGACTTATAAGTATGCAAGATTGATTCTGGAGAGGAAAAATTGTCTAGCACGACAAAATGAACCAATTTTCTTAGCAGCTGACATAGCAATGAATTCAATATAGTCTTTCCACTTCCCATCAGCTGAGAATGTTAAACCAAAAAGTTTTAACAAGTTACTCTGGTGGAGGTTAGCATCAGCCATGTTGATGGGAGGCAAGAAGGGGTCTTTCAGGTGATTAACAGAGAAAAGTTTCATTTTGGAGGCATTAAAATTAACAAGCCATTCCTTGTCCCAGTTAACAAACCATAGGTCAGTTTTTGGGATCACCTTTAGTTTGTTTCCTACAAGTAAACATTTGGCATTCATTGACCATGCAGCCAGTACTGCTTTTGATTGAAATTTATAAAATCTTTCTCTTAAAACAATTTTTCAGTAATACGGGTTTGTCAAGTCCAGTAGCTGCTCTTGCTCTTTCCAGTATTGAGGGAAGGGCGGTTCCTTTCTAACCTTTTGTTTGAAGTAGTGTGAAAGGTCAACATCTTGACTATGTCATTTTTTTCCCAACAAATCACATGTTATCCATATTTGTCATTCAATAGCATCATTCCACAAGGTTCAAAGAAGGATCGGCTTTGCCAAGACCCACAGGATTCAATCAATTACTCAAAGTCATTTTTAATCAATCATCTCAGAATGCAATTGTATACATCTGACAGTTTAGATATTTCTTAATGGGTTTGGTGCCATGCATGAAAGTCTTGATCTTACTTGTTTAATATAATTTCGTCATACCTTATATAATCATTGATTCTTGGTGTAAAAATAGTAGGTCACACTACAGACAATTTTTTTTTAAGAGGTTAAAAACCATGCATTTTCAATGACCATAATCTATCTAGTAGGCCTGCATTCTCATAGTACCTTTGACAAAAAGGTTGTCATTGGAAAGGTAATACCTCAGCAATATAAACACTTGCAAAATGAAGATTTTTGAGATAAGAAAGAAATCTATTAATTCTTCATTTATACAAGGTACTTTTTGATTTTAAGTGGGCCCACATTGTGGAAAAGGTTTTGCTCTTCATGTAGTGAGAAAAAGGAAGAAACTTAGACTATATAGGGAGTAGGCCCAGAGTAAAGGAGCTATCATAGTCAGGTATGAACAAAATCAATAGTACTATATCTAAATCATCACATCAGATATTTTACTGTGATTTTTCTCACCATTTTGAGGAACCTTTGTACCAAACAGAATGAAGACCTTTTATTTGCTATAAAATATGTCCAGGATGAGGCACACTAGTTCAATATTTGACTATGGTAGGTCTACTAGAATTGTTCCAAAGATGGGGTTGTATTATACACAAGCTATATGAAAAATTTCAGGGATCTCACTGTACATGAATTAGACTTATACACGAGTATATATGGTATTTTCCAGTGAAATACTTATCAATCAGTAAATATTTCGAAAACATGTAAATATAAACAGAAAAATATGTATTTCAACATGATTAACACTATATATATATATATATATATATATATATATATATATAATTTCTTTATTTTTTTAAGCTTACCAAATATCTAAGATAAAAAAATTAAGAATTTTCATTAAAAAATGGCAATAAATTCAAGAAAAAAAAATTTATTATTGCTTTTTCTTTTTTGTAAATTTTATTTTAAAGTCTACTTGACAATGTGAAGTTTGTCAAAAACAGAAATTAAAGTGTTCCTCTGCTTCTTGGTTTTATATATATTATTTATTATTGGCATCATTGTGGATAACTTGTTTTTCATCTTTACTTATATTGGATAACACTACTCCAATTCATTTGCATTTATTTCGATCAAACAACACACACACACACACACATATATATTTATATATATGATACATAAGCATACATAAATATACAAGAGAGTGCATAAAAAATATTATTGAAAATCAAAGGATGAGCAGTCAAACCCAATATTTTGCAGTGAATAGTAATGAAATAATAACAGTTTATAACAGAATGCTCTAAGAATGATATGAACTGGTTCAATATTTCACATCCGCAGATTTAAAACACAATGTAAATCCACACACATACAAACACACATGTCTGTGTGTGTACATTTATCTACTACTTCCAGATAGTGTCATGTTTACATGCTTCTTTTTTTTCTTGATCCTTATTTTATCATATATATATATATATATATATATATACTAAATCTGGATAGTGTTTACACATTTTATATATATATATATATATATATATATATATATATATATATATATACTAAATCTGGATAGTGTTTACATTTTATATATATATATATATATATATATATATATATATATAAATCTGGATAGTGTTTACTATTTTTTTATATATATATATATATATATATATATATATATATATATATATATATATATATAGATACTAAATCTGGATAGTGTTTACACATTTTATATATATATATATATATATATATAGATATAAATCTGGATATATTTATACATTTTATATATATATATATGTATATATATATATATATATATATATAGATTTAAATCTGGATAGTGTTTTTTTATTTTATATATATATATATATAGATACTAAATCTGGATAGTGTTTATATATATATATATATATATATATATATATATATAGATATAGATACTAAATCTGGATAGTGTTTACACATTTTATATATATATATATATATTGGAAATTTGAGCAGCAATCCTTCTTTGTGGAACATACTTCAAAGGGGTTGTTTCCCTGATCATACCAATCTTAACCTCTTCATGTTAAAGGTT
The DNA here is from genome assembly GCA_903632075.3 of Acanthosepion pharaonis. NCBI lineage: Eukaryota > Metazoa > Mollusca > Cephalopoda > Sepiida > Sepiidae > Acanthosepion > Acanthosepion pharaonis. Next base: position 22,503 of record CAHIKZ030001129.1, read on the forward strand.
TTTAATTTATACAAGTTTGGTTAAAGACCAAGAAAAGTTCTTTGTACTTTGAAACGTTTTCCTGTTTTCTGGTACATATTTAAACATAAATTGTTTGTTGTTTGAGCACTTTTAGCTTTCATAAGCCATTATCAGAAGTTTGTTTTGTTTGCTATGTCAGTTTTATCATTTCAAAATACCATGTCTTGGCAATTATATATATAGTTTTATATGAGTAACACATTTACTATGTCACTATGAGGGTTCATTATATATAAAAAATGTGCAGATGGTAAGTGAACTTTTCTGGTAACATCGTAGAAATATGTTTAGATCAGAATTATGATTTTAAAGGAACTCTTAAATTAAGTTTGGCTTTGATTTTAAGATGATATATTTTTGGATGTATGTATATAATAAAATATCATTTATTATAATTGTTTTCATTGGCGGCATGGACACAAGGTAGAAGCTCAATTGTTACCTTTACTTGATCTTACTTTTAGATTCAAAAAGTATTAAATATAAACAACGGAATGCAAAATTATTTAATCTTTTGACAATATATATATTTATATATATATATATATATATATTCCAAAATTTGCTTGAAAATGAAACAGAACTAGTGTCTTTAATTTAATTCTAAAATTGAATTTGAAGTTTTTAGCTTCTGTTTCTGAAACATGGTAATTCCTGTGTAGCAATGGAACAATATTTTTAAATAAGTAAATTTATTATATATATATATATATATATATATATATATATATATGCAAAATACTTTAATATTACTGTCATTTTTCTGTTTCACAGGAAAATTAGCTGAATCTAATTTTGGAGACTTTTCTAATGATGTAGTATAAATAAAGTTTTAAAAAGAGTACTTAACTCTTATATAATATCAGTCATTCTATATGGCAGTGAATGCAGGACAATCACAGATCAAGAAACTTGAAGCAACAAAAATGTGGTTCTACAGTAGGATGTTGAGACTATGTGGAGTGAGGAGCCATTGTCAAATTCAAAATAAGTAAAAGAACTGTCCAACAAACAGAATTGACAAAGTTTGCAATAAGCAATAACAAGAAATAGAAAAGAAAAAACAAGTCAAAAAAATAATATAAAGCAAGCAAACAATATATGCAAGGCAATTTAACAGTAATAAGGCAAAAAGTTCACTAACTAGGAATTGGGATTGACACACAAAAGCATGTTCAGACAAGCGAATGTAGCATTCTGACTTCAAGAGAAGACAGACTGGGACCAAGTCATATGAAACCGAGAAGTGGCCTATTTTATTGGCTAGCAAAAAATCCCAGCATGCATTTGTATGCTTCTGCCTATAAATTGGGAAGGGGCAAGTGTTTTGCAATCATTCCTACTTGAATTGGAACCAAGAGAATAATATGGACTGATGTGTGAGCAATGACAACGTTATAGAGAAAATGGAAACAAAAAGAGCACATGTTCAGTCCATGGTATTCTCAGTATCCTTCTGTAGAATCATATTTCTGTTGCTTCAAGTCTTTTCTTCAACTGTCAAGCATTCATTGATATATAGGAGGACTGATATTATATAAGTTGCATACGCTTTTCCTTTTTCTTAATACTTTTCTTAGCTTTTGGAAGGCAACTTTCACTCTCCCAATGTGTCTCTTGATTTTAGTGGCACACTTTCTGTTATCTGTTAAAACACTTCCCAAATATTCAAATTGTTGTACTTGCTTGATTTTGGTACCTCTGATTTGTAATTTGCATGTTGGACTGTTTATTGCAATTAAATCAAGATCAGTAGATCACATCTACTGAGTTATAAGTGTTATTGATACATTAAAATATTCTGTCTTTCTTACTTACATCTGAATAGACATTTGAACTGTGTCCAGAAAGAAATACATAAATAAAAAATTAATTATACTGTCACTGTGTCATGTGCATAAAAATAAAATATGAATCCTCTTCTCCTCCCCCCAGCTATGGGTAAATAGCAGGACAGACTGGGTTCCATAGCCTTGGATGGCAACTGGTCTAGGATAAGGACAGAAATGGCAACCTACTGTGGGAAAAAAATCTGCCTCGTCAGTCATGAGATACATAATCACCTAAGCATGTATCACGCATGGCACATAACTGAACAGACTTGACCCAAAGAGTCATGAGTTCAATACCTGGCAACCGCATGAAAAAGAGATCACTTTTTGGACACAGTGTATGAAGAAATTGTTCAAATGAGTGTTCATTTTCACTCCCAGTGAGGACTGAACTCATTACTCTATAAATACTAACAACCAGAAAAGCTCATTAACCATTACTCCATCCCAAACTGGCATCCATAAGTGATAAGTAGTTATTTGCTTTTACTTATGTGAAAATTCACTCAACTTTAAGAAACACATGCTTCTTTCCCTTGGAACTATATAAAGAATTTTCATCAATAATATCCCTGGCCATCCCCAAAAATGGAAGTACTGAGAGAATGATACTAGAAATAAAGCTTTAAAAAAAATTCTTAGCAGAACAATTTAAAAAACAGTAAAACAGGAAAAGAAACAAAAAAAAAAAAAAGACATCTTACACGTTTTTCTTTCCATGCGTCTTTTTGTGTACGTCATTATTTTTATGTAGTGTTGCATTAATAAATTTTTTTATGCCATTTTTTTTTTCATTACTTATGATATGAGGAATTTTTTAAATTCTCAAATAAATAAAAAGTAGAAATTTTACAAATCAAATTAAATATCAGCCATCAATTAATTGACAGAGAAAAGAATTTAGTTTTTGAGTTGGAGCAATGAATAATTTATCAAATGCTTTGTATTAAATTTTATTTATGTACTGTTCTTATAGCTTTATTTATTTGCCATAAGTTCTTTTTTATTACCATATATATATATATATATATATATATATATATATATATATATGGGGGCATGTATATATTTACACTCATTTAATTTACCATTATTTCTGTCTCTCATATTCTCTTAATCTCATTCTGTCAATCTCTATACCTATTTTCCTGAATTTGTTCATATTTATCTGTTTAATAATGCATAGTTATCACAATCAAATTTAGATTAACAAAAAAGACACAAAGCATTCATTGTATATTCTGCATCTTTGGGATTCTAAAGATGGAGTGAATTTATCAAAAAAATCTTCTTACAAAAATTGTTTTTTTTTCTTTTGTTTATTACCTAGAAGCATACATTTTTCTTTTTAAATAAAATGCTTTTTCTCTTTTTATTTTTCATCTTTCCTCTTCCCATATTTTCTATGTCATGAATAACTTACAATATACATAAGAGGCACATTGGCGTCATGGATAGCAGTTCGGATTAAAGGAATTGGAGAGCCGAGTTCAAATTCCAGTCGAGTCCATTACATTCACTTACATGCTAATAGCCTTGGGTAAGGTATGAATCCTCTTCTTCCTCCAGCAATGGGTAAATAGCAGGACAGACTGGGTTCTATAGCCTTGGATGGCAACTGGTCTACCACAGAAAGAAATGGCAACCTACTGCAGGAAAAAAATCTGTCTCGTCTGTCATGTATTAAAAGATACATGATTGCCTAAGCATGTATCACACATGGCACCTAACTGACTGATACATGTGAATATATATGTTAGTATAAACATGTTAAAATATGCATGTAATTGTAAATATATGTAAGTTAGTATATGTGTGTATATATTAAAATATGTATGTAAGCTAGTTTATGTCTGTGCATAGCAAATTTGAGTAAGTATATATATGTTGTGGGCCGTGTGTGTGCATATATGCGTTGTGAAATGAAACATGTGTACTCCTGGAAAAATTACCCACAACAAATATGGCAGACTCAAAGAATGAGTTTACCAAAAGAAATGTAAAAGAAAACAACAAGAACTGATATATATGTACAAATAAATATGTGTATTAAACAACCAAAGAATTTACAATAGTCAAAGTCATTAATGTGTGTATGTATGTATTGCTTATCTTCTGCAAGAGCTTACATGGTCATAGTTTACAGAAAATGAAAGAAAGAGAAAGTGAGTTTGAGGTCAGGGTCTCATCAAGTATATATAGTAATTAGATAGCTCCCCCAAATGGTGGTGTCAGAATTTAGGAGGAGATAACTCCAACATATATATATGTTGACGACTATTGCTAATACAGCAAAGCTCTTCCATGGATTGAGCCCTATCGATCATTGGCATATTTATTTGAAGAATAGGCATGTAAAAATTAGCACTGATAATGCAGGGGTAAAATCTCCAATTGATGTCAAATCAGTCAGGTCTTGATCCTACCTTGAGGTAATCAGATGTCTAGCCAGCTAAGGCGGGGAGACGAGGGCAGACCGCCTCGTGTGCCAGCACAGGAGGGGTGACACAATGTCACCCCCAACAAAATTTTTCAACCAGGCTAAGGTGCCAAAAATAGTCTTAAAACAGTGGTGGAGACACAGGGTTTCACAGGCGGGCATATGACCCCCCCCCCAGTTTTGTCCCCCGTCAGAAATTTTCTAATAAATTGTCAGGAAATTTGTGAGTAGGAAAAATAGCAATGTTTTCAGCTTTCATGTGTTTCAGTTGCTACAATCTTAGTTACTAACAAGAGATATTGTTGTAACATTTTATTGGATGATATGGTGTTTTAACTCTGCATCATTAATAACAACAAAGCGAAATACGAAGCCAAAAGTGCAACAATTTCAGTCTTACCTGTGTATCAATTCACTGAGATACAATTTTCCATTGAGTTAGCGATATACTTTTGAATATATCTACTAATGTTGGGACAATTAATCGGTATCGGAATTGAGAATCGGAAAAATCGGAACTTTTTGAGGTATCGGAAACGGTATCGGAAAAATTTGTGCCTAAACGATTCTTTTATATTTTTAACTTAATTTTCCATTATTGGTACTAATGATAAATATTCATTGTTTTTAAATTATCACTAAAACTAAAATCATAACATCAAAATATGATGTAAATTCATTTTACTTGTATAAAGAAAAACAAAAAATAAACTTTGCATAAATTATCTAGGTAACCTTTAAAATAATGCAGTTGATTTACAATGTTCCGAAAAATGCTTAAAAATTAAATAGAATATTTTTGTCATGAAAAATACTTTCAAACATCATTGATAATTAAATGGTACCCAAAAAATGATGCAACAAAAAATTGGACACCGGAAAATTAGCAACAGAAAATTACGTCAACCATGAGCCAGTCGAGACTGTCAGATTTGGCTGTGCTGTCCACTGAAAACGAGCTTACAAGACAAACAGATTTTGACGATGTCATTGACCAGTTTGCCACAATGAAAACAAGAAAACATTCATTCTAAGACCATAGTATAAGTAAAGTAGAGGTAGAGCATGTATGAAAATTTAGCTACAGCTAACCATTCAGTATAGGGTGAATCGGGGTCATTGGGATGACATTTGAGCTGACCGCCCCGGGTGACGTTTACTCTAGCTACGCCACTGTGTCTAGCCACACTGATGAGCTGGGATACAGTGAAACAGTCTGTGGATGACAATATATGTGTGTATGTGTGTAGACATGTAAAATATATGTGAAAGTCAATACATGCATACATGTAAATATATGTGTGTTAGTATATACATATTTACATATAAGTTTCATGTATATCTGTGTAAGTTATAGATTTGGGAAATGTATGTGTGTGCATATGTGTATAAACAGATGTCAATATATATAAGTTAGCATAGATATGCATGTATGCAAATTAGGATGTGTGTGTATACATTAGTATATGTCCTTGCATGCAAGTATATGTAAATATATGTGTGAGAAAGTTTTTATATAACTTAGTATAAAAAGGAGTGTACAAATAAGTATATGTATGTATATGTGAGTGTCTATGTATTCATGTATTTAAGGTAGTTTAAATACATGCCTATTTTTTATGAATGCTATAAAAATATTTTAGATAATTTGAATTGCCGTCTACTAACTTAAAAAAAATGTATATTACAAAGTCTTCTTTATTTCAATCAAAGAAAAACCAATAAAATGCAATCAAGAAAATTTGTTTTTTTTTTTAGTTTTTCTATTTTACTTATCTTTTTATTTGCTAACAACTTTTCAATAAGTAATGAACCCCATATTGGATGTCAATGATGATGACACATACATACATATCGACTATATCAGGTTTTATTATACAAGTCAATGTTTTTACAGTAAATTAGGTTTAACCTACTGATGTCTCATTATATGAACAATATATTATGCTAGTTTCAACTTTTAATATATTTCCTAATTAAAATATTAATAACTTATATTAACTTTAGCACTCTGTAGGTGACTTTTTGGCCAAGCAAAATGTTAGTCCTGCTAATGTTAAATTTGAATTTTTTGTTTGTGTAGTCATATCCTTCTATGGTAACACCCAAAACAATCTTGACTGAAATTGAGAGCCAAACTATTGCAATTTCAAATATATAGAACTAATATATTAAACACTACATTTTGATGGAATTCCATATACAGGAAGTAATATTTATAAATGATGCAGAGTGCTCAATGTTTTAAAAATGCCAGCTGTTACTATGCAACATAAATATTTATTTATAAATAAATCTAAAAGATATAGATCATAGAAACATCTATTTTATTCACACACTAATTCATATACTCCCTCCCACAAAAAATATATATTACTGAAGACAGACAAACAGCATTGGTGTTAGCAACAGAAAACTTGCCAGATGACCTAACACTTTAGACAAGAAAAAAATCCCAAAGAAAGGAAGAAAAAGAAAGACTAAAAGGCAAACACCTACCTACTTAATAAAGTGCTCAATGCTCAGACTACCCAGACAAAATGCTTCACAATGTCAATTAACAAAAGACAGCTTGAGTTAATACTCAAGTTTCATGCTCTCATGATCTTCAGGCAACCAGAATGCCTAGTTGTCTGATGATCGTGAGAACATGAAACTTGAGAAACAAAATGAGATTGACTACAGATAGTAGCTTAAAAAAAAAATTCAAGTTCATGTGTAATGTGCATTTGTTGTTGCATCAAGACATCACTTTAGTTTTCAAAATTTTATTTTAGTTTAAGTTCTTGCATAATAAAGTGTATTTATGACCACACAGACTTTAAGCTTCTGGGCTGACACAAAAAAAAAAAAGTACTGATCATATCACTATTCAGACAGCCCCTCAAATCAGGACTTTTGTATTAATTTCTTTTTATATCTTATCAACTATTTACATCATTCAGATTGTTGTCCTCATTTTTATTGCAATATTCACAATATTTCGGCTATTGTATGCTCTGGCCTTCTTCAGGTGATATATGTTGGAATTTTGAAATGAACCCTTTATTTAGTCCACGGGGGTAGATTGCACTAATTTAATGTGTCATGCCTTTTTCAGATAACTCAGTTTGTTAATATCAACTGAAGAAAGCCAGGGTGTACAGCAAATGAAATGTAAATAGTTGGAATATGTCATCTCAGAAATATAGACAGATCTATCAACACTTTGTAAGTTATTCAAAGCTAAACATTTTGAATTAAAACAATATTTTTGGTGGGGATCAAATATTACATTAACAATTTCTTGAGAATAATAATAATTTTTTCAGATACACGTCCTACTATTAAGCCCATAGCTGGGAGGAGGAGATGCATTCATACCTTACCCACAGGTATTTGTGCATAAGTGAATATAACAAACTTGACTGGAATTCAAACTGAGCTCTCTGATTTATCATTCTTAACTGCTATCCATTACACTACCTGCATAACCATTCAAACCAGAATAGTCTGAGACAAACTGGAATGTGCAGTAAGTTTACTTAAAAGTGGCACTTCATTTGTTTTCATGCCTTTAACCAATGTTCTTATGATTTTGCATATTTTCTCCCTCTTTACATTTGCAAAACAAATTTCTTCCAATATTTTCTTATTGGTCTGTCTTCTTGTTTCTTACCTTTTAATTTTTCTCAACTCTGTTTTTTGCAACATTTTTCTTTCTGTTTTTATCTTGATAATGTTTTTAGTTTGTTTTTCATTGCTTTATGATTCCTGTTTAACTTTTTCACAATTATTCTCTTATTATATATTTATTTACAATATGATAAACAACCTTGAGTTGGGTAGACTAGAAATGACAATCTGAATAGTAATAGAGGATAGACTAGAAATGACAATCTGAATAGTAATAGAGGATAGACTAGAAATGACAATCTGAATAGTAATAGAGGATAGACTAGAAATGACAATCTGAATAGTAATAGAGGATAGACTAGAAATGACAATCTGAATAGTAATAGAGGATAGACTAGAAATGACAATCTGAATAGTAATAGAGGATAGACTAGAAATGCAGATCCATACAGTAATAGAGGAGAAATAGCGATCCTATAGATGTAACGCAAGTTCTTACTCATGTGTTTCCTCTATGGTCACGTGGTCTACTTAATTCAATAATGGGATTGCCTGTGTTTGCTCACTGGCAATCTATGTTCAAACTAAACTCAAGTGTCAGCAACCACACTTTATTCCTAACATTATGAGAATACAGTGAAGCCATCAAGACACAAAGGGTTATTGGGTGAGGAAGAAAGATTTTGCTCAATAAAATCTGATGTGTGTGTGTGTGCATGTATAGACTTCTCTTGCTACCTCTCTCTCTCTCTGATATATATTTGTTTAAAGTTTGCTATAATTATAGGTGAAAACAACTCAATATTAAGTATAAAGTATTTGAAGATTATATATATATATATATATATATATAAAGTTGCGTATTTGATTAGGTATGCATCTTCTATACGTTTCATTAAAGACTACTGACAAGATACTGTGATTAAGCATTTGGTTTGTTTTTTGTTTTTTTTTTGCATTTGGGCAAGTGTCTTTTTTTTTTGGTACATAGTGTGTAAAAACTGTCCATGCATTCTATATATCCAAGCACTTTCAACTGTTCTATTAGAGACATTATCAAGGATATTTTTTTAACTGGATATGTAGATTTTTATACACGTGTATCTATAGTGATGGGAATGTTTTTTTTTGGGGGGGGGTCCAAACAGAGCTAGCTCATTATTCATAGTTGATATTTTTTGTGCTGGCTTTTTCTTTTATGTTAATAATGCTTTCATTATTTTTAGACACCCCACCCCTTCTTTTTTTTGGTAACATGTGGATGAGTCTTATTTTCTATGAGTATGTTGCAGACAGATTTTGGTAGGGTGTATGTGTTTAAATGGGTCCTAATTGTGCTACAGTCACAGATGTGTAAGATGAGTCTTCTTGATAGGCATGTAGTTATATTTCCAATAAAATTATTCATAAATAATAAATCTGTGTTCTCAATAACATTTATTATTTTCTTTTACACACTTTATGTCCAGAAAAGAAAACACTTATATGAACAGAGGAAATAAAACTTAATATATGAAATAAAATATGCATATACATACAAAATGTACCTTTAAAAAGTTTATGTGTATATATTCACAAACACACACACATATATATATTTGCATGAAGCTGTAAGCTCCTCGACCGTGGTACTATTCTTCCCTATGGCACTGAGCACATTTTTGCCACACCAGCAAGCTTTTATTGGTGGAATTTTTATTTTTTTTATTTTCTTTTTGGTTTTCAGCTATTTTTATCTTGGCCAGATATTTTTCTTTACCAAAATTTCTCAAATATTCAGCCTGGTAGATGACAAATACTAAAAATATATTATTTAATAAATAAATGTAGCGTCTACTTAAATATGGGTATCCACTAAAAATAACATTTAAGTAATAAAATCTGTCAGATTAATAAATAAAGATTCATCACTTCTTTAGAAATTGTGTGTGTATATATATATATATATATATATATATATATATATATATATATATATATATATATATATACACACACACACATATATATTTCAGATAGAGTCTATCTGTAAAAGGACAATATGATTAAAGACAAAAAAACTTTTCTTAGCCAATGTGTTTCGTCTTTAAAAAAAGAAAAGTAAAAATAAAAATGAAAGTAAGTCTGTCAAAGGACAAAATGTGTTGGCTAAGATAAGTTTTCTTTTTGTCTTTGTATGTGTATGTATATATATTATGGTATGATGAAATATTCTCAGCCCAACCAAGAAATTAAATGTACATGCTATTTCAAATATTCACCCTGCAGTTCAACACATTTCGAATACCATTTTTTTAAGTTTCAAAAAAAAAAAAAAAAAAAAAAAAAAAACAGAATCTCAGAAAAAATTCTACTGTTGGATTATTGAAATACTTATTTTGGGAAGTGGATAAAGTTGAAAACATTTCAGCACCCAACCCACACATATAATAAGTGTATGTATGCATGTAAAATTAAATTATGTAGACATATTATATACCTCGTATATCATATGAAATTGGAGATAAAATTTTGAAGTTTGCTATCATTATATTATATACGGATATTGGTAAATATATCTGATTTTGTTTTATTGGTAGTGGTTGAAAAATCTTATAATTATTCTCACATCATGTCTATATATTGAAAATCACTGCAATTTTTCTCTTTTGATTTTAATCAAATCACCCCCAGCAGTGTAATAATCCACTAAGACACAAGGGGATACTGGGAGTGAAAAAGAATAAGAAGACTTTAGAAGGAATTTGAAACCCTATCCTAAACAGAAAACAAGGGATAGACCTCTTTCTGGGGCACATAATAAAGAAGGAGGGCTTGGAAAATCTAATACTCACAGGATAGACTGAGGGAAAGAGAGACAGCAGAAAGCAGCATGTAACATAAATGATGAGTCTATATTTCTGAGATGAGGTATTATGTACATTATTTACATTATTCGGACTATTGTCCTCATCTTTGTTGCCATATTTATCACAACGTTTTGGCCATTGTACACTCCAGCCTTTTTCAAGTGGTTGGAATGTCGAACTAAACCCTTTATTTCGCTCACTGGGGTAGACTGTTCTAGTTCCACATGCCATGTTTTGATGGATGTCAGTTATCAGTTATCTCCTATTAATTTCCCTCTGAAAGTTCTCCACTGCCTTAGCCGAGTATTGAACTCACACACTTTGGGTCCTGTCACTGGATCTAACAAACGCCTTGAGATTTTTGTGGCCTAGCATATGTGCTGATTTGTAAACTTAATGAATCAGCACAGATGCTAGGCCACAAAAATCTCCTGAACAAAATAAAGGGTTCAGTTCGACATTCCAACCACCTGAAGAAGGCCAGAGCGTACAATGGCTGAAACGTTGTGATAAATATGGCGACAAAGATGAGGACAATAGTCTGAATAATGTAAATAATAATTGATGAGCTTCAGTTACTGGATGGTAGAACAGAATTTAAGAGAAATAACAAAATGACAAAACTTATTAACAGCTACAAGGAACAAGAAGATGTGAAAGCCCATGAACACTGTGTCCTGAAGGGACAGATCACATAAAAGGAGTAATTCCTATAAAATAGTAATTCTTATATGTATCAGATTTAAGTGATTTCTAAATATCTATAAATGTATGCATTTTAAGGCAAATACTATTAAAAACAACAGACATTTTTAATGTTTTTTTAATAATTTAATGATCAGCTTTTCCAAGTTACAGATAATCCTTCTCAGAAAAATAGGAAATTCTGTCAGAAACTGTCCAAATTCCAGAAGAAAAATATTGACAATTTAGTTAAAAAAAGAAAAAAAGCATTGTTAACCATTTCAAAATTTTACTAAACTCAACTATTGTTTCTACCTACCCTGATGAAGACTAAAGAAAGTCAAAATCTGGGACCATAATTCCTATATTTTATTTCTGAACTGAACTACTTCGAACAATTTCTGACAGAATTTCCTCTTTGAGGAAGATTATTTATAACTTAGAAAAGTTGGTCATTAAAAAATGAATCAACACAAAATGTCTATTTTTTTTTTAATTTACCTTAAAGGGCATCTGCTGTCTAAATACACAGAAATGTGTGTGTGTATATGTGTGTGTGTGTGTGTGTGTATATATATATATATATATATATATATATATACACACACACACACACACACACACACACACACATATACATACAGGATGATTAAAAAGTAACTCCCAATTTTAAAAAAATTATTTATTAACTATAATTTTTACAAGAAATGGATATGAGAGAAAAGTGTTTCGTATGAGTTTTTAAAATTCAATATGGGCACCAGATTCCACTACCAATTTCTTGAGCTGCCCAGCAATCATGCCAACTGATTTCACCAGGAACTCTTGTGGTATGGCAGACATAACTTCTTGTATTAGCAACTTCAAGATCTTTCAAAGTTTTGATTTGGTCCAGTAGACTTGTTCCTTTAACCAACCCCCCAAACAAAAAAAGTCACATGGTTGTAAGTCAGGTCTCCTGGCTGCCCACCCATACATAAAATAGAGAGTTAATTTTCAATTACCCTGTGTATGTATGTATGTATGTATGTATGTATATATAATTTTATAGTACTGGATAACTGTCACTTATATCAAGTGATTTAACACAAAAAATACTTTATTTTTGTTTTTTATTGTATTCTGTTGAGATCCATTAAAGTACTTAAATTATTAGTATTTTAATTTGTTTATGCTTTTAATAATATATAAAAATATTTTTAATATATATTTTTATAGCTGTATCAAAGTTACAGCAACCGCTGTCTAACTCTCTGCATTAGCAGGGAGGAACTCAGACGAAGCTTTGCCGAAGGGCAAGGTTTCGGTCGGGGAGGTTGACAGTTCGTGAGCCCGCCTAGGCGGGTTCGAAGGCTATATTTTTGGCCGGGCCTACGGGCTCGGATTACCCACATTAAACTCGGCCTTGTGCCACATGCTACCCCACGTGGGGGGGAGACAGCTAAATATAGCTTTTAATAATATATATTTAAGATTCTTCTAATTTCAGTCAGTTAATATTTATCTAAGCCAGTTTATATCTATCTATTGCAGTCTATTCTTATTTATTAAGTCAGTTAATATCTATATATCTATCCATCCACCCATTTCCTCTTTATCTATCCATTCCATTTATCCATCTATTTTGTCTGTTTATATCTCTCTGTCCAAGTTGGTTCATATCTAAGATATTTCATATTTAGTAATCTCTTCATATCTATCTCAGTATCTTCTTATAACCTTTATGTATCTTAATAGACATTCATTTTAATGCTATTTTTAATCTATTTTTCTGTTTTCCTTCTCTCAGTCAATCAGTCTATCCATCAGTCTATCTCCATTCATACCTCTGTACCTTTTAAGCAGTTAAATAGGTCTATGTTAGTCGTCATTATGAGCTGATATTAGTAAAATACACGTGTTCACCAAGCAAAGTCTAAAGAATTATCAGTACAATTTCTATGAAACAAACTTACTGAAAGAAAATGCAATGAAATATAAAGAACAAAATAGGTTACAACCAACACCAATTGACTTTTTAACTTTTCAGTATTTTAAGCATTTATTATTTTTATTTTTCCAGTGTGACAAAGTGCACAAAATTCATTTTTTTTTTCACTACTTTTATTTTTCAACTTAACCTCTTTTATTTCTTTCCTGTTTTTTTTACTTGTTCTTTTTTACTTTATCCTTTTCATTTTCCTTTTGAAAAACACTTTACAGAAATGTTATTAATGGGAATACGGCATAAAAATTTCACTAGAAAATTTTAAAATTATAAAATCGAGAGCAACCACAATCGTTTTCTTTGTCAGTGAAAATAAAAGGAAAATGCTAGTAGCAGCCATTCTTTAAAACACAAAGAATTTAGAAATAAAGAATTTTATAATTTTAACAAAGAATAAGGTATGTGCACATATAATAGGCTGCATGCTACTTACATGAAATTTATAAGCTGAAGAAGATGCACCCTCAATTTGTACAGGGTAGGTCATTTATGCATCAAATGTATTATCTACCTAACTTGCTCATGATACAACCCAATTTACTTATCTACCTTTGGTATCATTTCTATATTTCTTACAATATACAAATCCATTTAAAATCTATAAATCTTCATAATATACAATAAAGAAGTGTGTATATCTAATTTGCTGACTCAGTCTCTCTCTATCTCTGTCTGTTCTTACCTCTCTATCTCTTTTTAATCATCTCTCCCTTTCGGTTCCAACTCATATCTCGATTCCTTTCTGTTCCTATCTGTCTCTTTCTAATGAATTTATTTATCACCATTATACTTACCTACGTATTTATCTATTCCAGTGCAATGACTCAACTATATATATATATATATATATATATATATATATATATACACACACACATACATACATACATACATACACACACACTTTCTTCTCAAATGCCAACCTACCAACCTACTTGCTGAATACAAGAACATTTAATTACTACTTTCAGGTTGGGTCCCCCACCCTTCTTCAGTATGGTTTTGAATTCAGAGATTACCTTTTCCTAGTCTGGCTTCCAACCAAGGCAAAAAGGGTCCAGTCTACTCTGATATTTAATCTATAGCTAAAGGAAGATGCATGCATGTCTTTTCCAAAGACAGTACACAGTGAATGAAAAAAAAATCAGGCAGAATTTGAACTCAGCATGTTTATTTCATTTGTGTCTACTTAAATACAGGTATCCAGTAAAAGTAAGATTTGATGTAATATATATATATATATATATATATATATATATATATATATATATATATATATATATATGACAGACATGACAGAAAAATTTAATTCATTATTTTTTTTTATTTAGTTTTTCAACTATTCTTACATTTTTCCAGTTGGTTAGAGTAAGGGAGTGCAAAAACTGTCTGTACTGGTCATTGTCCCAAACACTTTTGGCCACTTCTTTAGCCATTTTCAAGGGAGGTTTGTTTTAGGAGTTGTTAATTTCTCTTCATGTTTGACTATTTAAAATGTATTTTGTGTGTGTGTGTGTGTGTTGTTTTGAACACTAGTAGGAGCATTTTTACCTCAAACAAATCCCCTTGAAATGGCTAAAGAAGTAACTTAAAGTACTTGGGCAAATGGGCAATTTTTGCATTCCCTTACTCCCTCTAAATGGAAAAGGATAAGAATGCTGGAAAAATTAAATTTTCCTTTTCTGTCATTCAACGAAACATGTTTAAAAAGTAAGGTTGCTGCCCATATATATATATATATATATATATATATATATATATATATATATATATGTATTAGTCCCTCTTCAAAAGTATTGGAACAGAACGCCAAAACCTTTGTTTTTGTTGTTTACTGAAGGCAACTGGGTTTAAGATCAAAAGATGAATATCAGACAAGAGTTCAGATTTTCACCTTTTATTTCCTGGTATTTACATTTTGATGCATTACACAACTTAGGAGATACCACCTAAAAGTGGAAATTCTGAATTCTTGTCTCATATTCATCTTTTGATTTAAATCAAAATGTCTTCAGTGGACAACAAAAAGTAATTGGCCTTGCCATTCTGAAAGAGACTGTATATAGAAAGAATACATAGGAGAAACCTTGAATAATTTAAATAAATGATTATATGAACACAAAATGTGATCTTCTATACAATACATTCAATTCATTAATTGCTCACTATGAGTGACCATAATTTTGATTTAAAAATGCTACTTTAATTTAAAAAAGAAAGCAATTTACTAAGACAAAAATGTATAGAAAGTGCTTTAATCACTAGATCATCCACAGTAAATTTACATCAAGGTTTGTAGAATATTTCTCTTTTCTTAGCAGATCTTCTATTATTACAATGTGGGATATTTAATAACAAAAGTGATTTAAAAAAAAAACAGAAAAAGAAACAAAATTAAATCAGCAAGACTTTATAAACATTATAAAAAAAAATGAAATTATAAAGATTTAAATTTAAGTTTAAAATTTCAGCATCCCTCATCATGATGCTCACATGTAGTGATCTCAACATAAACCTCTCTTTAGTCTGATGAAGTCCAAAAGGATGAAATGTTTCACTCAAAAATGCTTTCCTCTTTCGTCATTAATTTTCCAAATATATACACTGCAGTTGAAAAGTTTGAACCCACCCATCAAAATTTTTTAAATTGCCCAAAAAGTAGGGTTTTTTTTGTACTTTAAATAAGAAAAAATTATTATACATGGTTAAAAAAAAAAATGAGACATGATTTTGTATTAGAAATTTAATTATGACAAAAAGAAAAAAAGTATTTCATGATTAAATTTTGCTCTCATCAAAATATCCTCCCTTAGCCTTGATTACTGCAGCACAAATTTTTGGCATTCATTGCAAAAGTTTCTCAAAGTATAAGTTTGATAACTGATTCCATTCTTGTTCAATGACTCTAAGATTTGATTTTTATTTTTTTTTTTCACTCTTCTATCAAGTTCATACCATTCTAATTCTGGGGGTGGCTTCAAACTTTTGAACTGTAGTATATACTCTTATTAAAATTTTCCTGATATATATATCATGTAATTTTCTGCACATAATTCTTATACTATTAAAAATAATCATTTTTATTTTGTAGGTGCCCAATTTTAATTATGAATACAAACTAATTACCACATAAATCTTAAATAAAAAATAAATTCTAAGAATGTAAGCTATACAAACATATTTGATTGACACAATACCCTATATAACTAAATAATTTATAATTCTATATTTTATATGTCAGTATGGGCTCTATGACATTCTACAAACTTCAGTTTTTCACCCATTGATTTTATTAACTTTTCTACTGTTTTAACTAATAACATTATTTGCAGTAGTTTTTATTACTGAATGTAGAGCAAACAGTGGATATGAGCAGTTAGGTGGTCTGTAATACACTTTAGCAATGATGGCAGTAATATTCTATATATTTACACACAAAATATATATATATATATATATATATATATATATATATATATATATATATATATATATATATAAATATAGATAACTAGACTCGTTTTTGAAAAACCCTCGATTTTTTTGATTTGCTAATCAAATCAATCTCGAGGAAAAAAGTTTAAAAAAAAAGAAAGAGCTACAAACATGAACTTCTGCTGACAAAAATCGCACAGATGCAGGTCTGAAGCCCAAAGAAAAAAACCCGATACGAGTAATAACTAACTAACAAAAGAGCTCAATACAACCGTAGAGCAGACCAAACTTTCCCTGACGATCCATTTAGGTGAAACCTAGGTAGGTTTGTCTGGCTCACTAGGTATATATATATATATATATATATATATATATATATATATATATATATATATATATATATATATATGTATGTATGTATGTGCATACAAAGGGATATTGAAAAGTTCTCAGCCCAACCCATTTACCCAAATCAATATTTCAATAACCAAGTGTCAGAACTTTGTGGGGAGAAGGAAAAGAAATTGAGAAATGACATGCAAGTGTATTCACCTACAAGGATTAATATGTGGAATGACGCATACATTTCATGGCTCTAGGTCATTCCTCTTGGTCAGTATCCATTGAAGTGTGTATATTATATACATAATACATGCACAAAGGAGCTTGAGTGAATAGATATATATACAGTGTAACCCTGATATAAGAGAGTTGTCGGGACCGGAGAAGAAGTCTCTTATATCCGGGTTTGGTCTATTATATATACATTAACACAGGCTCTAATTTGGGACCAGAGAAAATCTCTCTTATATCCGGGTTTCTCTTATATCCGGGTTACACTGTATATTGAACTTATTACAAAGTGATACAATGTGTAAAATTTACATAAAGTTAACCTGCAACAGAAATGAATGTATCACATATCTGTATTATTCTTATTTTGTATATAACATGAAGATATGTTGAAAGATATTTTATTTCATGTCAGTTTTTTCATATATCAGGTTTATGCTAAAGTATTTAGTAAAAACCCAGTTTTCAACTGTGTCACTAGTCTTCCCAAAAAGACTGTTGGGAACTTTTATACACACAAGGGGATGACCCCAAAATACAATACAAGAATCAAGCAAATGCTTAAGTTTAAATATCTGGGAAGTGTTTTGACAGAGGATGGTAAGTGTAACTCTGAGATCCATAGACGTATTGAGATTGCCAAGGACACATTCCAAAAGCTGGGCAGAGTATTGTGAGACAGGAGGATTTCTTTGGTAACAAAGAAAAGAATACTGTGCTGTTATATGTTATTTCTGGGACACATAATGAGGAAAGAGAGCCTGGAGAATCTGATACTCACAGATCAAATAGAAGGAAAAAGAGACAAGGGTAACAAAGAAAATAATACTGAGCTGTTATATGACATCTGTTCTTCTTCATGGAAGCGAATGTTGAATGATTTCCTCAAAGATGAAGAAGAGTCTTGAGGCATCAGAGGTGTGGTTCTACAGAAGGATGGTAAGTATATCATGGACCAACATATAGCACATAAAAAGAAAAGAATTCATGAAGCTGTGTATGTATATGAAAGACAAGACAAGGAAAACATTTTAACAAGTTTCACTCAGTGAGTAACTTTATCAAGGCAATTGTGGAAATTTTATTTTATATTCTGTATTTATATATGGAAGTAACATGGAGGAAAAATATTAACTTTTTAAATTTTGAATTAGAGAATATTGTTCTGAAAATTTACATGGAATTAAGTGTAAACTATGGAAGACCCTAAGTGATGTAATTGTTTGGCCTATTAAATGAGAGCAGGTTAATGTTGCTGTTATTGCATTTTTTTTCATCTATGCATGTAATTTTTATTTATTTTGTTTGTTTATTTCAATATTTAAATATTACAAGTTAACAGTTCCGTTTTAATATTTTTTATGGCCATGCATATGTATGCTGACGTGAAAAAGGAGCATTTCTTTTAAAGGAGATATTTGAACAAACCAAAGTGTAAGTAAATATTTTTGCAAGAACTGATAATTGCATATTCAAAAACTTTTCATCTAAGCTATTTTTTCTTTTAATAACTGTAGCCTTTTTTATATCAAAGTTGTTGTCAAAATTGTTTTTATGTATAAATAACACATTGGATAAAATGCTATGTAAGAGATCTTATATTCATAAATCTGTTTTTTTTTTTTTTTAAATTTCCACAAGTTTCATCAATATATTGTAAGGAACAGCTGTTACAGTTTATTATATACTAGCAGGCTTTGCCTGCTCACAATCACTTCACAAAGTAAGATTCACTACTTGAAATCTTTGAAAAAAATTTTAAATGAGCATTTCATTCATAAATTGGCTTGTTATGAAAGTTTTACAAATAGATGCCAACTTGTTGAAGGCCAAGTAAAATGCAAATTTCAAACACTTTTCTGCATTATATAAGACAGTATTCTTAAACAGAACTATTTTTGATATGAAAAATCAAAACAATCCTTGAATAAAAGAACAGTAATGAAGGACATTAATTAATGAAATAAACTTTTTTAAAATCAATATGCAAATTACTTAAACCTGAAGAGTGATAGAGCCTAAAAGTAGATAATATATAATACAGATATATACTCCTCACTAGCTATTGTGGTGATGGCCAAACCAAATGCTGCCTGATAGGGAAGCTTTTAAGCTAGAAAATAGAAAGAAAAAGGATACACAACTTAGAATTAAAAAAGGAAAGTTGAAATTCTTCTGGGACGCATCATGAATGGCAAAGAACCTTAGAGTATTTGACATGCACAGAACATATCTGCAGCAAGATGGGCAGAAGGAAACTGTATCCTACAGAACAAGCTTATGTAAATGACTGGCAGTACAGGCAGTATAATGGAAAGTAAGTTTACAAACATTGCTAAGAATAAGAAATTATGGAGAGCAAAGATTGCTGAAGGGATACAGTGCATAAAAGAAGGGAATTTAGCCCATTTTCTTGAGACATTTTGTTTACTTGTCTCCCTGCTCTTTTCAGTCACTTATTAAATGCCATCTCAAGTCATATGCCCAGGTAGAGGAATAAATTATCATTGAATGTATCCATAGGTAAGTGTGTTTATTACTGCAGTAAAATTGATTGATTTATATGCCTGCATGTGAGAATGTACCAATAAGAAAACCTTAAGCTACAAAATTATAAGCAGGTTACCCCTCTTAAGTCAGGATTTCAACTAATATAATGAAATTTCATTGGAAAACAATTACATTAGATAAGAGTTTAAAGGCTGAAAAATACATACAAATGAAATAAACTAAATCTGTTTTTATTATACTGTGGTTAGTATGTGGTAGATATTTTCTGTACTGGAAACTTTAGGGTAAAATGAACTCAAAGGTTAAAATAAATAATATATTTTTATTTTCTTTAGAGTGAAGAGTGAGTCCTTTGGTATTCAGCATAGCAAAAATGTTAATAAGGTGGATATTGGTGGCAGTCTGGGGAAATGTCTGTTTCAGTCAGACTATGGTAGGGATTGTAGTAGTCTCAGAAATTAGGTCAATGTCAATCTGTGTGTTTTCTCTACTCTGAGCAGGGCGAAATATCAGTAGCAAATGACTTCTTAACTGCTTCTTCACATATCACACATAGCTGGTTTCTACAGAGTAACGTTCTTTTGTTCCATCTACTCTTTGTCCCCTCTTTTGTTCATCACTATCACCATTTCTTCTGCCATTAGCCTAGAGGTGTTCAGATTTATATCCTTTTGACCAAGCTTGAGAATTTGGCTTGAACAGTGTTTTCAGCTAACATCAAATGTCTCTTTGTGGAAATTCTTTTGATTGGTCAAATTATTTTTTTCAGGTATTCCTTTCTTTTTCATTTTTTTTATTTGATAAAAGTTATGCAAAGAGCCTCCCTGAATTTTGGCATTTTTTAGTCACAAATAAGTAGGCTCTGTTCCTGCAAACTTCGTTTTTTTGTGTTTTTTTTGCAAGTTTGTCTTTTCTTCTTTTTATTTGAGGGTTGCCTTCTTTTCAGTTGGGAGAGAAGTATAGAAAGAGAACTTTAGAGAGAGAGAGAGAGAGAAAGAAAGAAAGAGATAAGGATTTTAAAGGAAAGTGCAAATGCCTTATTTTAATTTGAATTCTTTTTATTTTTGCTTATATATATTATTTTTATTATTGGGATTCACAATACAATTCAAGATTTACAAAATAAAACTGGTTTTAACCAGCTGATATAGATAGGATTTTCAGTATAAACTAATATGCAAAACCTGATTTATAAGAATATGATTTTTAGTTTATTATATCTATCTTCAAAAAAAAAAAAAACTAATAACATGTTTTTTGTGGATGTTGTATTTTATTATATAAACAAAATAATTTATTTATAAACTAATTCAAGTGATATAAGCCATAGAAACATATTTCCTAAACACAATATCTCATATTTCATAATTTATATTTCATTATTTTACATGTTAATAAGAGCTCTTTGATATTTTATAAACTTAACCTTTTCTACCATTTTCAATTTTAAGATTATTTGCAGCAGTTCTTATTGCTTCTCGGAGATCTTTTTTTACATGTTTTTTTTTCCAATTCTGATATACACCTCTTTTAATGATGGATCACAAGTTTTCTTCTAGATTAATATCTGGAGAGGCATTAATTTGGTGTCTTTGAAACGTTTTCTTGGCAGAATGAATAACAGTTGAAATTTCCCAGGCAACATGATGTGTAAAAAGAGCTTGGAATATCTGATACTCACAAGGATATATTAAAGGCAAGAGGGATAAAGAAAAGTATTGAGAACATACCTAATGAACTTACATAAATGGTTGGCAGAACAAGGATTAGGAGAGAGAAAGAAATTTTCTAAAAGGCACAAAAACAGGAAGTTATGGGAGCCATGATCGACCACATCTTGAAGGGACACAACACATAGAAGATGTGGACTGAAGATATTGATTCAAGTTTTTGTATAAAAAAACAAAATCTATAATAGATAATTTATATGCTTACAAGATATACTTAAAGTAAGATTACCACCCCTTGTCTGCCAATGAACTTTGCCTAATGCTGCTAGGTGCCATTTTATTCAGGACTATAAAAGAAAGACTCTTGCTCTTTTGCTTCCTTAGGATATAATAGGTAAAAATATTGTCCAGCCTTCACACCCATGATCAAGCTGCCTTTTGCCAAACCATGTGGTGTACACACACATACATACATACACTAAAATACAATGTCAATCATCATCTTCTGTCCCCTTGAATTTTGTTATTGTCCTCTCCATTTCTTTGATTTTCAGTAACCTAGTGGCTTTTATTGCCTTTCTCAGAGTATTAGATTGATAGACAGGTCTCACCAATTTACTGTTGAAACTGCTAGATGTAACATTAAGTCCTATTCTAATAATTTCTTTTCTTGTACTTCTCAATAGCAGAACTCTTGTGGTCTCTTGCTTTTCTGTCAAGTATGATCTTTAAAATTTTAAATGTAATGTCAGTCATCATCTTGTGACATCTGAGAGTTTGTTTTTCATTGTCTTTTTTCCTTAATAGTGCTTTCTCAGTTTCTTTCACTCACCCTTGCATCTTAGTGGCTTAATTGCTTTGCTTGAGGTGAATTGATTAAAAAAAAAAAAGAAGATAAAAACAGACAAACTAATTCTATAAATTTTTCTTTTTTGGAGCCATTTACAAGTAAATATTATTTTCTCTTTCTTCTTTCTGAGCAGCGTTGTTCTTTATACAATAATATATGTATAAAAATCTTGCATATAGTAAATTCATTTATTTTGAAAGTCTCCAACTACCTCTGCAACATTGCTTTTAATTAAATTTTAACTTTTTTCAGTTGAAATTGGGAGGAAAAGGGTTAGGAGATTCCGGGGATACCTTGCCTTCCTTGAGAATCAACATTCACAGTTCTAGTTTCTTATCTGAGCCTGAATACTGGTGGGAAATATGCAGTGCTCTAATCTACCATATGACATAAAAGGTATACTTATTTTTTTATAATGATGTTCATGCTGTACAAGACCCAAGAGCCTCTCAAGGTAAATGGTTGTAGAATCAGAGACACAATTAAGTGGGAAGTATAAACAGTTAACCCTGCACTTGAACAGGTTAAGATTGTAGTGATCGGGGAAGCATCTTCTTGGAAGTCAGTTTCACAAAGCAGCAGTTTGTGAGAAGTTAGCCTCATGAGGGGAATGTACATCTCACCAATGGAATGCAAATGAAATGTGGGTGGTTTGATACAATGTGTGTGGCACTGCAGTTCTTGGGTTAGAACTGGTGGAATTAACACTTTCCATGAAAATAGCAATAAAGCAGTAAAAGGCTTGCTTTTTGTTTGGTTTGGTTTGTTTTACAGCATATCAACCTCAATGAGTTATTTAATGCCGACAAGATTTTTATTGCTGATAATATTTTTTTTTCAAAAATGTATAGCTGGTAATATTTTTTTTCAAAAATGCATAGTGGGTAATAATTTTTCTTCAAAAATTTATTGCTGGTAATCATTTTTTTTTACAAATTATTTCTGGTATTAAAATCTATTTTTATACTTTCATGGTGTTTTGACCCCAGTTTGGGAGTTAACTCTTTGCCCATAGCTGGGACCCTAACAGGTGTTCAGGGTGGACCTGGAAACACCAGCAATTACGAGGTGATTCTACGCTCCTCAGAACTTCCTGATCAGAGGCCTTGCTGTTGGACGTAGTTTATCATCTTACCCAGGACACGCAAAAGGCTTACAATGTTTCATCTGTGGGAAAGAGGGTTCTAAGATATAGGAGGTAAAATGTAAATTTCACTAAAAAATTCATTATTAATTATAGTGATATAATGTCCTTTTTTTATATAATAACTGTTATAATATGCTGTGATTGAATAAAAACAATGTAAACCGACTTAAAGTAACAAATCTTCTAATGTAAAATGTGGCAATAATTTAACAAACCTTCAAAATCATTAATATTTTGGTATAAACATCAGGGAATAAAAGAGATATCCATAAATGGCTAACATTTACAGAAACAATTTAGCAATACAAGCAAAACCAATTTCATAGATCTTGAAATTTTTAGTGTAAGCGTGTTTCACAATTTTTGAAACAAAATGATCAAGCACAAATCAAGTACTACAAATTATAGAGTAATGTAAATTTATTGAAAGGTAAAAGGATAACATTTTAGGATCTGCAAACATTTAGTCTCAAACATGAATCAAAAATGTCAAGAGGAGCCCTAGAGTACATGCTACAGATGTACACCACTCAAAGGCACTGTTGAATGCAAAGTCATTGATACAGCAATGGTGTGAGTATTGCTCTGGTAGATGCTGTCCTTGAGGAATCCCCCAGAGGAATAAATCTCAGGGGTTCAGGTCAGGCAAGTGAGGTGCCCATTCCACTTCAGCTTTGTGGCTGATGAGGTACCCATTCTACTTCAGCTTTGTGGCTGATGAGGTACCCATTCTACTTCAGCTTTGTGGCTGATGAAACACTCCCCAAACTTTTCACAGAGCCAAGCCATTGTGAAATTTGCAGTGTAAGGTGGAGCACCATCCTGCTTAAACTACTGTTCATCCTCATCAAGGTCCTCACACACCTTGAGCTCTCTCTATCTGAGAAGCCACTGTTTTGTTTCAACAATTATGAAACACCTTGTATTGCTGCCATATCTGAACTGGTGCTCTTTCTGTTCTTGATAAAACCCAATGTAACCATAAGTTATGTGCTAACAGTTTCTTCTATTGCACTTCTCATTTGTGGAACTCTTCTGGCTTCTTGCTTCCTACTCAACTTTGATTTACAGAAATTTAAATGCAATATTAACCTCTATATTCTGTCTTCTTAATTCTTATTCTTTTATTACTCTCTCTCCATAATAGTATCCTCTAATGCTCAGTAATCCCTTGCATCTCAGTGGATTTATTACCTTGCTTGTGGTAAAATGATTAAGAAAAAAAAATTATAAATTAAATCCAAGAAAGATTTAAGACATTTATCAGATTAATCTTGTGATTTCTTAAGTTAAAAATCAATAACTGAAGACACAAAAATTTAAATGTAATGGGTGTTTTATTTCCAGATTATATCTTTGTTTTAATTTAGTATCTTAACTTTCTTTTATGATATAAATATTTATTATTTTTACAAATATCTATATGTTGAACAAAATGAAATATTAGTAACCATTTGTAAGTATTTAACTTGTCCTGTGCATTTTATTTATCATTTTATCTACTAATAACTGAATAAGATCTATTCTTTAGCAAATCAATATCTGCCAATATGCTTGAATTATTCAAACAAAATATGAAAAAATATTTTGCCCAACATTACAAATATAATTTTACTCCAGTTATAAAAAAAGATTTTTTCTTCTTTCATCTGTTTACTTAATTTATTTTTTCAAATTTTTATTAATAAATTTCAATAAAAATTATTACCCTAATAATATATATATATTATATATATATATTGATTTATTTTAAATGAAGAAAATAACTGGCAAATCAATATCTGCTGATACATCATAAAATGTAGCTGCATTTTTGAAACAAAATAAAGAAAATTTTCAATGTAGCCATTCTTTAGTACTTGTTAAATATTACTTATTAATACAAATTTCTAGTGAATGTCTCACATCACTTTTGCAAGATGTTGGTAAAGGATTCTGAAAAGAAAATATAAAATCTGAACAAATAATATAAATTAGATTCTAATATGTATCATGTCTTTTTCATATCTATCCATGACTGCCTATCCTTTGTAACTGTAAGATTTGTCCTTTTACCATTCTTTCCATTCACTGTTCTGTCATCTTGTATATAGATAAAAGTAAATTTTCATTAATATATTAATAGTTTTTATTAAATAAATCCATGTTTTTTAGATATAACTCATTTGTAGCTTTGTTTCTTATGCTTGTGTGTTGAAACAATTAGATACAAACACTTTTAATAGTTAGAAATTTCAGATTATGTTTTCATTGTGTGTGTATCATACTGAAAACGATCAGAAATGGATGATATTAAATTAGAAATTAATGATTTAACAAAGAAAAGGGAAAAAAAAGATCTTTGCATAAAATAGCTTTAAGCCAAAGCATGATTATATGTAAAAAGAAGAAATTAGTCATGTAAATTTAGGAGACCACTTTTGTTTTATTTCTCCTTTCTTGATAAGTTTCATATTGGTTTTCACTATAAATCTGACTTCAGAAATTTAATCTTAGTTAATTTCAGCCATTTTGTTTTTATAAAAAATGCTTTGTTTGCTTATAATTAATAATTCATGAAAAATTATTACCTATGGCTGTTAACTGTGTATTGATGTTAAGTTAGAAAAGTATCTTTTTCAACCATTTCACTCTAAACATAGTAAAAAAGACACTAAGTTGCAAGGAGTTACTGGGTATGGGGAAAAACATGATTGAGAGAGAACAATAAAAGAACAAGAATTAAGAAGTCACAAGATACACTGCATTTAAATTTTTAACTGGAAAGCAAAAAGTTGTGTGAGAGAAGAAATTGTTAGCATATAACTTAAGGTTACATCTATCAAATTCATCTGTAAAATGATGAGGCCTTGCTGGCAATCTAGTACTGTACTTAAATTCATAAAGTCTAGGTACCATAGAGGAAAGTTGATCAGAATAATTATTATGAAAATATTTATAGAAAATTTATTTAAAAAAAAAATAATGAATGGTGTAATATTCATAAGGCAAGGTTTTATATTGTACAGGAATTCTATTTTTATAAAAGAAAAAAATGTAAATTAATTTACCATGGTTATGTATAACTGGCAAAAATACCTAACAAACAGAACTGACAGAGGTTCCAATAATAAGACAGAAAACAGGGAAAGGTAATACTAAGCAAACTACACACACACACACACACACACACACACATATATATATATTATTAATACATTCAACGAACATTGGCGGGGACATGTGTAATCTTTCAATAGTAGTACTCGTAAGTACAAGACTATACCTTATCCAAGTATTTTTGGAGTTTAAAGGAGAAAAACAAGACACCTATTGTTAAATGTAAATTAATTAAGAGAGCTTAAACATTTAATTCTCTATATGCCCCTTGTTATTTATGTCTTAATGAAAAATTTGAAATCATTAGATTTAAAGACAAGACCCATCTCTTAAATCAAAGAAATGAACTCACTGTTAACTGTAAACATAATTATAAGTTTAACGTACTATAGGGGTAGTAATATTTTTGATGATAAGGCAATGTTACTGTAAGTTTAGTATGTTATTACTTTTATTATCTGATAATCCTCCTATCTATGTAATTATATGTGGTTATACGTATATTATGTTGTTTGTGTCTGCACGTGTGTATATTTTTATTGATAGATTTATATACATGTCTGTGAATTTATATATATATATATATATATATGTGTGTGTGTATATTTGTATTGGCATGTACTTGTATGTGTGTATATGTTTATGCATGTGTAGGTATATATATATATATATATATAGTTGAATGTGTGTATGTTTGCATGTATATATATATATATATATATATATATATATATATGTGTGTGTGTGTGTGTGTGTGAATATGTTTGTGTTTGAATTAATAACTGTTATATATCTGCTTATATATTTATGTGCTTGTATGAGTGTGTAAGCTTATGTATGTATGTGCATTATATATATATATATATATAATAAATTAATTGATTTAAAATATGTTTTTTTTTACTACACAGTAATAACCATGTTTCAAAAACTGAAACTAAAAACTTCAAATTTAATTATATAATTAAATTAAAAGCATTAGTTCCGTTTCATCTTCAAGCGAATATTGGAATAACTTATTTTTAATTTTACTGAGTTTTAAATGCACATATAAATTCATAATTTCCTGTTTCCAAGGATACAGAGAAATCCAAGCAATCAGACAGGGGTGGTAGTGTGTTCATTTTTAGTAACTATTGTTGTATCAATTATGAGTTACGTTCGAAAAAGAGGTTAAGTTTAGGGAGGGTAGGGGTGTATTTTTCAATGAATTCTGACATCCGTTAAATACATGTCGCCTGGGGTTTTGTTATTAATGGCATTTTTTTCATACTTGTATACTTAAACATTCTTTTTTTACATTTTATTTAACTATTTATTTAAAATATTTTTACTCTTAATTACTAATAGACTATATTTCTTTTTAAAACAAGTAAATGTAATAGAATTACTTAAATTATTTAAAATTATTTTTTCATATAAAATATAAGTATGTATATTACCAGCTCCCATTATTTTCATTTTATTTTTAAATATTATTTAAGGGAACTTTTTGACAATGATGGCAAAAAATAGATATTTCATTTCTCTGATTCAGTAAATTTTTATTTTTTATAAACTTAGTAATATATAGTTTCTCATGTATGCACAAAGGACATAGCTCATTTAATGACCTACATATTCTAGCTTTTCTTATTAATTTCCATTTTACTGTAGGTGTTTTATTGGATTCTTTTAAGTGCCAGAAATATTTTGAAAGGGATGTCTGATTTCTGTATTTATTTATCCTAAATGAAGGAAACAGGAAATTATGAATTTATATGTGCATTTAAAACTCAGTAAATTTAAAAATAAGTCATTCCAAGATTCACTTGAAGATGAAATGGAACTAATGCTTTTAATTTAATCATATAATTAAATTTGAAGTTTTTAGCTTCATATTTTGAAACATGGTTATTACTTTGTAGCGAATAAACCATATTTTAAATCAATTCATTTATAATATTTATGCTCTGTAAATTTACATTGATCACCATTTTGTAAAAATAAAAAAATATCAATAAGAACACCAGATTATATAACTCACTGTTCTTTGTTTATATATATATATATATATATATATATATATATATATATATATATATATATATGTGTGTGTGTGTGTGTATCTTTATATATCTGTATATGTGTATAACTTAGTGTTTTGAAAGGTATCATCTGTGCTACAATCTACTTTTGTGTGATAGTGGTTTTAAAATTGCTTGTAGACTTAATAATCAACAGTTGTGTTTTATTTACATTTTAATCTTGTATGGACTTTATAGTCCTTTATTGTCATTTGGATAATATTGTTAGTATATATGTAGGTATGTATATATATATATATATATATATATATATATATATATATATATATATATATATATGTGTGTGTGTGTGCGTATGTATATTTATTTTTTTTATGTTACTGTGTATTTGATATATTTATTTCTATGTGTGTGTGTATATATATATATATATATATATATATATATATATATATATATATATATATATATATATATATATATATATATATATATATATATATATATATGTGCATAGGTATATTTTTAAATGTTTCTATATGTAGGGATAAATGTGTGTACACATATGTATGTATGTATTTTTTACATATTGTTATATATTTGTACTCGTGTATGTGTACTCATTCATATATAAGTATGTATGTGATATTTATATATATTTGTGTGTTTATGAGTTTTCTGTTTTATATATATTAGATAGTTTTATTCTAAGTGTTACATTTTGCCTGGACATTTGAATTTGTTTTTTTCTTATTTGTGTATATATTTATTTTTTATATGCGTATATATTTATTTTTCTATCCATTTCTATATATTTTACTCTCTTTTTTTCTTTACGTTGTTCATTGACAAATATTTGTTTTCCTATGCTACCTATATTAAATTTTATCTATCGAACCATTTTTATCTATATATCTTTGCCCATGTCAGTTTAATAGTATGTTTGAATTCGTTTACTATTACTTTCAAATTTGAATATTTCTTGGTGTGTATATGTGTGTGCCTTTATCAATGTATTTGTGTATGGTTGCTTATATATGCCTTTCATTGTATGTATATGTTGTCAGTTTATTTTATTTTAAGAGTCGTGGACATCTTCCTGTTTCGTTTACGTTTTTGTGTGTTTATATATCTAAATATGTCTACGTGTTTGTGTATTATAATCTGATTGTGTATGTATTGTCTTTTGCAAGATTTCACCATCCCCTGCCCATATCATCACTTTAAATGTATCTAATCTGTAATGAAGTTTAGAACAACTTTAGATTTTAACGTTTATTCTAACTGAAGTTTTGGCCTTTCAACAAAAACAAAATAACAAAACATATGTATTTTTTCCTCAGCATCTTCTTTAAATAACTTTATAATTTTTTAAATTTAATACAGATTAAATTTAAAATTGTTAATTTTTAATTTTCAGTTTTATGGTAAAATTTAATATTAATTAGTTAGAATTATTTCTATTTTAGTCAAACCCTAACATTAAAGCATTAATTATTATAACCAAGGTTTGTTGTCAAGTTTGTTGAATTCTCATTTACTTGTATTTTGATTGCTCATTGCAGCTTATATAACAGTGTTTCCTTTAGTGAGTGGTGTTTGATTGATTTGAACTTTTTAAAACCCTTTATTCTACATTCAATACCATCACTTGATAAGACCCCAGAAGTGTTGAAACAAAATGGCTATTTTTGTAGTGATTTTATAACATATTTATGTTATAATTTTCAAATTAATTATATATATATATATATATATTTGTGTGTGTGTGTGTGATAGAGAGATAACAATATATATTTTTATATATCAGGAATAACATTGGGGAAAAATGTGTGACGAAGTGGAAAAAGTTTTCTTGTGATGAGATGTAGTCAATACTAAACAAAACAATAAGCTAAAACATGAAGGAGGAATTTACTCCATTGCCTGTAGTAAATGTCACAAAAAATACATAGGAGAAACCTCAAGAAATTTAAATGAAAGATTACATAAACACAAAAGAGATATTTTACAAAACAATACATCAAATGATTTGTTTGCCCACCGTAATAAGACTGGACAAAAGTTTGACATAAAAAATTCTCTTATAACATTTCATCATTCCTGGCAGAACTTCTATTATTACAGTGTGGGATATCTACTAACAAAAGTGATGGAAAGGAAAATAAAAAGAATCTAAATGAAATCTACAAGAATAAAAAATTTTTTAAAAACAAATTTAAAATTTTAAATTCCCAGCATCCCTCATGTCTGTGCATGTGTAATCACACCAACATAATAAATTTAGTGCAATGAAGTCTAACATATATGTATCTGTGTTTTTCTGTTTACAAGTTATTTTTATAGATATAAGTAAATGCTCTGTTTTTTTTAATTAAACAGTATTAATTGCATTTACCAGCCTGAATGTTCAAGAAATGTATAGCAGCACATCAGAACAAATGATGGTTCCATGTAAGATACAGGTTTGATTCCTGTCAGAGAAGCACATATTTTCTATGAAATTTCTCGAACATTCAGACCAGCAAATGTAATTAATACTGTTTAATTAAAAAAAAAGAGCATTTACTTAAATTATATAACATATAAACAGAAAATATATTAAAATCATTGTCAGAATTAATCCATTTCATAATATATATATATATATATATATATATATATATATAAAATCAATAGTAATGAAGCAAAAAGTTCACAAAGTAAGAATTGTGTTAACATACAAAAGGGATACAGACAACTGATCACAGTATTCTGACTTCAAGACAAGAAAGAAGAAGAAGAAGAATATGGTGGATGACACCAAATAAGTTGTCCATCTTATGAGCTAGGAAAAATCCCAGCATGCATCTATAAGGTTTGCCTAAATATATTTGGGGAGGCAAATGCTAATTTGGTTGGAACTAACAAAAATAACAAAACTTTATGTTGCTTTGTAATGTTTAAAAAATGACATGCCATAATTTTAACTTTCCTGATCCATGTGATGAAACCAATCTTAAATTCATGAACATTTCCTGGGGATATCACAAACCAAAAGTGATAAACAGTGGTATAACCCATAATAATAAAAGTATCCCAGCATTAAAACATCATCATAAAATGGGAAACTTTCTAATATTAGTTTTATACTTATGACAATATTAGATGAAAAATCAAATTTTAATATTTCTAAGTAGAAATTTTATTTCTTTCCAATTTGCATGATTATTTTTTTCTTTTGACTCTGAAAAACAAAAATGTTAATATATAGTTTTTTCATATTTAACATTTTTCTTTTCAGGATGAAAGGGAAAAAAGATTATCTTCAAAGAATAGATGTTCAGCAACCAGAAAAAATTTAAAAAAAAAACTCATCAAATTAGTTTTGATTTATTTTTACAATTTAGTATTTTGGCTGTTATATTTATTATATCTTTCCAAAATATTTCACTGAAATAATTATTTTTGTTTTTTGCTTGTTGGGGTTGGATACAAACACATGATTTAAGCAAATTCCACATTTATCAATTTAAAATGAAAATTAGACTTTGGTGATGTTCAAGAACTACACAGTAGCTAAATTTCTTTTAAGAATCCAAGAAATAAGAGTGATTTATAGAATTATCTTAAATTATATATTTTAGTAAATTTACAATTAGTTTCTTTACTCATATTATTTATCAATTCTTATTTCCTTTGAAAATCTTGCGATGATTATCCTAGGCATTCATGAGTTTGAGTATTTTCCAATTTTATTACTTATTTTAATTTTTACAAATTTATACATTTTATTCTTAAAGTCTTTTTTAAAGACCAGGAGGTCAGATATGGGGGTAGGATAAAAACAGGTTGGAATAGGGGTGGTATATCAATAGATTGGGATAGATTAGAGAGAGAGGGGGATACATGAACGAGGATAGATTTTGGGGGAGAAGATATAAACAAACTGGGATATATGGAGTTGGTGGGAGTGGATGAGCAGACATGGATAGATTGGGGTGGGTATGAACAGACTGGGATAGTAGATATAAACAGACCAGAATAGATGAGGGTTGATATACGAACAGGCCAGGATATATGGTGGGGGGATATATGAACAGACTCAGATAAAATTTTGAGGGGATATGAACAGACTGGGATAGATTTTATGGGAGAGGATATGAACAGACAAATGGTTACATTGCATGCAGGGTGCTATAGGAAGGGCTGGGGGGTGCTTCAGCTCACCCCACATTTTGCTGAAACTGAAAATTAAACAAAAGACCATCATCTTGACCTAAGTCAATGACAATTCTAATGCATCATTTGTCTAAAATTATTACAGCCACTGTTTTTTTAAATAAGTTATAAAATGACATTTCCATTTTTTTAAAATATTAGCTTCTAAAACTTTTATATAAGTTTTATATACAGAACAAGTCTGTATGTGTCAATCCAGAAAAGTACAAATGAAGAGAAAAAGGTATATTTAAAACCAAAACAAATCAAATGTTTAGAGTAAGACAATAGATAAAAAAAAATAAAATTAAAATAAAAAATTAAAAAAGATATTGTGAGGATCAGATTAAAAAAAAAAGATTCTTTAAAACTTAACCTTTGATTACCCCCCCCCAAACTTTATTTAGTGGTACCGTGCCTGTAGCTACAGTAAATATTTGCAGAAAGGGAAAAATAAAACCTATGAACCTAATATACAAAGACCAGGATTTAATTTTTGCTACCCATTGACTTCCTTGTCATCCAACCAATGTGCTAATTAAACATCAGATTATGCAATTTTTAAAATAGAAAATTTGGTTTGTTTAATTTCAGTAATCATTATGTATATTACTGATTAGGAACGAAGGGATAGTCAGTGATCAGGAATGAAAAGAAACATTACTGATAGATAAATAGCTATGTTTTCAAAATGTCATGATGACATATTTTCTAGTGCAGATATCATTAATCTTTTGGTCCTGTCACTTTGCAGAAACCACGAGAATGCATATCACAGAAAACGTAGAACAGAACTAAGATTCCAGGCTGAATAA
The DNA here is from genome assembly GCA_903632075.3 of Acanthosepion pharaonis. Taxonomy (NCBI): domain Eukaryota; kingdom Metazoa; phylum Mollusca; class Cephalopoda; order Sepiida; family Sepiidae; genus Acanthosepion; species Acanthosepion pharaonis. The sequence continues at coordinate 56,258 of CAHIKZ030001129.1, forward strand.
CAGAGAAAGAATATGAAATTGGCACATCAATACAAAATGGCTGTATTGAAAATCCCAGCCAAATACATAAAAACTGAGCTGCATTGGAGAAAGAAAATCTGTGATGCATAGTAAATAAGTAGAGATATACTGATGCTAAATTGGATGGTGAAGAATGCCTGCCACCTGGTGTGATGCCTTGATTGATTGATTTTTTTTTTTACAGCTTATCTACCTTTTGTAGGTTATTTAAAGCCATAAATTTATGAGAATTTTTTATGAAGAACAGACTTGAAGCAACAGAAATGTGGTTCTACAGAAGGATGTTGAGGATACCATGGACTGAATATGTGAATAACGACTAAGATCTAGAAAGAATGGAAACAAAAAGGAAATTTATGCTTAACATTAAGAAGAGAGAGCTGAAATTTCTAGAATACTTAATGAGGAAAGAGGGTTTGGAAAATCTGATACTAACAGGACAGACTGAAGACAAGAGGACCAGAGGAAAACAACACATAACATCCTTAGCTTGATTAAATGGATGGCAGAACAGAGTTTGGGAGAAAGAACAGAGTTTGGGAGAAATAGCAAAAAGACAAAATTTATTAAGAACTAAACTGGACAGGAAATTATGGAGAGCCATGATTGCCTATGTCCTGTGGTGATATGGTATATGAAGAAGCAGATACGAGTCTCACTAATTAAACCAAAGCTAGGAGAGAAGAGGTGGAATCGTACTTTTCCCTATGGTTATTTGCATATGTGAATATAACAAATCCAACTGAAAATTGGAGCTCGACTCTCAAATTTCAAATTCTAGGCCATTAACCACTATGCCACCCATCCACCTAAAGTTTATAGCAGCTGGTATTCCCAAGCAGTCATCCATCTAAGTACTGACCAGACTCAACATTGCTTACCATACAAGAATTGGTGTTTCAGCATGATATGGCTGTAGACTGTGTCGATCCTAGAATAAGTACAACTTGTCTCTCATGAGACAACTACTTATCCAGATTTAATTTAAAAATGTAAAGAGACTACAGTTTCAGGTGTATTTTCGAGTGTTGCTAGATTAGGAACACATGTTGTTTATTCCTGCTAGAAGAAGGTCCAACTACAAGAAAATGCCAAACTCTAATTGAGTCCAACTGAAGATGTAAAGAAAACAAACAAGACCTATATATATATATATATATATATATATATATATATATATATATATATATATGTGTGTGTGTGTGTGTGTGTGTGTGTGTGTGTGTGTGTCAACAAATATATGTATTAAACAACAAGTTTACAAGTGACAAAGACATTAACATTTGTGTTTGTGTGTGAACATAAAAAGTTTGTATTTTGGTGAATGTTCGTAAGTATGTGTATGTGTGTTTAATGTTCACAGCGTCTTCCCCTAGTGAATAATTAGGGAATCAAGGAGGAGCTAACTCTGACAAGGATTTCTTTTGAGGATTTCAAAAAATTTGTAAAAAATAAATGATGTCTTGAAATAGCTGCAACTTTAAGAATTTTAATCTCAAAACCACCTTCATTAATCATTTTTTTAAAAAAGGCGAATATCAACCGGAAGTAAGTTCAATTGAGAGATACCAAGAAATTCAAACATTACTGAACTATAGAACACTTGACAGGACTTGCCATTTAGATGTGAACTATCAAGAAAAGAAAGCTATCTCATTTACTGAAAAGATTGTAAAAAAAAAAATAAAAAAAAAACACCATATGTGATATTAATTTTTAGGTTGAAGAATGCCTTGAAGTTGATAGAAACAAACAAACACAGTACAGATAGAAAAAAATCAGCACTGATTTAATGAGTGAAAATAACAGCCACCATGACCACACCCGGTTTATATCTACACTCTACCACTGATATTGGGTATTCTTCCCTATAAATATAGAAAAATTTTAAGACGCTATCTATGTATGCAAACATACAAAACATTCCACTCTTCCATGGGGTGGTATATTACAATGGAATTCTATTTCAGATTCATCCCAAGCTATGTAAAATATTTTATCTTTTATCTATGTATCCATTTCATTCTGTTTATCTATCTATTGCTGTATCCACCTTTCACAGTATGCTTTTATATATCTGTCAATCTCAGCCTATTCATGTCTATATATGTCACTATCCCACTTTCTCTATATCTAAAGCTAGTTTGCTAACAGTCTTTTGAGTCATATCTAAAAAAAAATAGGGCATCTGGGTTGACAATCATCAATCCCAGTCTGGCAAAGTGATCAATTCTACCTACTTGTTCAAAGAAATTTGATTTTCTTGTCTTCTTCTTCCTTATCAGTACATTCTCTAGAAAATGTTTCCATACTGCCTGTAATTTCCAGTCTATTTATTGCCGTTGACATGACGGCTTTTTCTCTTTATTTGTGCCGCGTTTGTGTGTTTCTATAGCTCATCTATCCAACAATTGATTGATTGATGTCTGATATTTGGGAGAGTTCTTTTTAAGAATGGATCACTTGAAAAGCTAAGTTAGGACACATTAAACCAATTTTAGATAACAACCACCAAACCTTCCCCTCTATTAGAGATGGTGTTTTGCCAAATTTATGACCAAATTTATACATAGAAGGGATGCCTTTATCCATAAATTATATACATCATAATCATATAGAGAGATATGAGCAGAAAGAAAATGGTCAGATAGAGAATGAAAGAGAGAGAGAGAGAGAGAGAGAAATATAGGCAGAAATAGAATGAAACATTGAGAGAGAGATAGACAGGCAGAAACTGAGTGAGAGAAAGAGATACATGGATCCAGACTGAGATGTCATGCACTTAAGAAAGAAAAGAATGAAGTGACATTGATAGGTAGGGAGCATGAAGCAAAAGTACAAACCCAGAGAGCCCGAGACACATTGGGACAGAGAGACCGAGACACATTGGGACAGAGAGACCGAGACACATTGGGACAGAGAGACCGAGACACATTGGGACAGAGAGCCCGAGACACATTGGGACAGAGAGCTCGAGACACATTGAGACAGAGAGCCCAAGACAGACCCAGAGAGCCCAATTTGAACAGTAATTATTTTGCATTCATCCATTTTTCATACGTGTCAGTATTATTAAGTAGTAAATTAATTTTATCATTGTATGTGTTCCTACTGATAATAAGAAATACCACCTCCCTTGTTTGAAAAGATAATGTCGATTTCCTTATTTTTTGCTTGGCTTCTTAATGCATTTAATTTTCTCTTCAGTAAATTTATTTCATTGTTCATTTCTAGAGTGGCAGTAATTATTCCTTGAATAAAGCCATTGGTGAAGTCTGTCATTGTATCCATGATTTTTAACTATTGTATTAGTTGGGTCTCCTTTATGAATCTCAATAGAGATTTTTAAACAAAAACAAATAGTTTCCCATTTGGTATTGGACAGCTTTATATTTAATAGATTTTCTATTAGGTCTGGTCTTTCAATGTATTTCCATTTGGTATTTAGAGTCTTGAGTTTACATTTTAATTAGTTGATTTGATTGTTGCTTATATATTTTATGGTCTATTGCAAATGAGAATAAATGAGAATGAATTATTTCCAATCTTGATATAATGTTCACAACTATAACTAAAAAGAATTTATCTAAGATTAACATAAAATTTACTCCAGCTACTTCTAAAACTTTAAAAGACTCCATACAGAACAAAATAATATGCTAAGACTTGAAGGAGGAATTTATTTACTCACCTGTAACAAGGAATCTATAAGAGAAAGGAATTTCAATATAAGAACATATAAGCACAAAGGGATCTTTTTTAAAACAATACAGTCTAATACACTGTAATATGAGTCTGACCATAACACTGTTCATTGTTATCTAAGCTGTGCTGGATGAGAATAGTACTGATCCCAAGTTATATATATATATATATTTATTTATTATACACACAAACACATGATGGCTGTCCACTCATTAAATAAGCAAAACCATCACTGACTTTTTAATGTAATTTGTTACCATTCATCGTAAGACCAGCAGTAATTCTTCAAACTACCAATACTTATATACTTTTCCACAGACATAGCTAACAAAGTTTTCTTGTCATGTTCAGAGATCCAATGCACCTTTAGGTGCCTTGTTAAGCCAGATCAATTTTTGCAGATTTTTCTGCATTCTTCACATGTGAGATGACTGATGTCAAGGAATGCCTCATAGTTGATGAATGGTCTGCCAGCATAGATATGCTGATGACTGGTTTGGTCTGCATTTGATAGACTCACTAACACTCAAGGATAGACAAACTGTGACATGTCTGGATTGATATTACCATCTACTCAAGATGCACTCCTTATTTAAGACTAGGTATTTGCAGTATCTTAGAAGCATTAGGATCTGCTATACAAGATCTTTCTTCTCCAACTACTTCTATCACAGGCTACTATCCCAAAGTTGAGATTATCAGTTTACCTACTGCTAGTGAATCCTTAACATAACTTTTGAACCATTTATTCTGATCTCTCTCTCTATATATATATATATATATATATATATATATATATATATATATATATATATGTATGTATATTCATACATGTTTCATTAAATAATATAGACAAGTGTTGTCTATTGATTTTATGTAAATTCATTTCATAACATCTGATATGCATAATAACATTATCATTAAACCAAGAAAGAAAATCACAATATTGATACATATTTTTTAATCCAATCTAAGTTTTCGGCTTACATAAGCCATTATCAAAAATGCCAATTACTGTACAACATATTAAGCAATATACGGACAAGACAGTGATGATAGTCTGTGATTGTTTACTTGGATGATTTCCTAGGAATGATAAACACGTGTATATAAGACGCTAGAAGTGAAACTTGCACCACAGCTCATAATGTCACACATGACCACGCAAGAGTGAATTCGAGAAGTATTAAGTATGGGAAGACATTGGTATAAACCAATGGCTTCTGTTACTAATTATAGACATTTAAGGATATTTGTAGAGATTCCATAGTTAATTTTCTTTAGGTTGGGTTTCAACTGTTTGATGTATATTGCTTCAAAGATTTTTAGTTTTTGTCTATTGTTTTCATGTTGAAGTATAATTGTGTTTTCTTTGTTTAATGATAATGTTATTAAGCTTAGATGTTATGAAAAGAATTTACATAAAATAAATAGACAACACTTGTCTATATTATTTAATGAAACATGTATGAATGAAAAAATGCTGCCTAAATACACACAATACATATATATATATATATATATATATATATATATATATATATATATATATATAAAACCAATAAACACACAAATGGATTTAAATTGTTCGAGCAAGTTTCTTTCTAGAACACCAATTGTCAGGCAATAAAATGAATGAAGTTAACCATATAAGTCATATGAATATATCCACAGTTGCACCTAGCAGCCATACCATTCATTAATCACTGACTAGATGGAATAACAAATATTTGTTTTCATACTTGCATTTGGAGATTAACTTAGATTTTTAATGAAATAATATTTAATTTTTCCTTCAAGTAGAAACTGCATCAGCTAGAACCTCCTTTGCAAGGAAATGCTTGTTTTTTTTTTTTCTTTAACAAATTTCTATATCAGGAAATTGTCCATAGTTCTTCTATTTCCATATATATTTTGATAGTGTTGTGCTATTCTGTAGTGATTTCTCTGAAAGAATATCTTATTATTGAAAAATCTCTACTCGATTCTTTTAATAGTTCCAATGCACACCATATAAAGCCTGTCATCTATCCTTACAGTGTATCATATACACCTTTTTTTAAATAGGATTTGATACCTGACAGTGTGATGATTAGTTAAATAACTTCATAGGCCATTTGACAATACTGTCAGTTCTATCCTTACTATGTGAGTGCTCAACTAATGTGCCCAGATAAGCTGAGTGAATACATATCTATTTCTGATTGATGTAGATATAAATTATCAACCATGTGAATCCAGATACAAGCTTAGACTTTATATGCTGACTTCAAACAAAACAGGTTTTCTTCACACCTGGAAGATTTACATAATGCTGTTTACATAAGGCACCATTTCACTTTCCATTTGGTACTGTTCCAGACAAACCAAAAGCTTATATATTTGATGATAGCTGTTGCTGGTAAATTATTTTGGGGATGGTATTTCAGAAGAATTTAATTACAAGGACTGCTTCAACAAAGCTAAATTGAATTTTATTTTATAAAATGGCGCCTGTTAGAAAGAATCACAAATAGAGGAAAATACAAATATATTGAAAATCACGATTCAGAGAAATAAAGTAGAAAAGTTAAAAAAAACAAAAAACAAAGAAAATTTAAGGAAAGAGATTATATATAAGTTGTGTACAAAAGTTACTAGAACTATATTGACAAAAAACTGGAAAAACATTGAAAATTTTGCACACATGTATGTATATATATATATATATAAACACATATGTGTGTGTGTGTTAGGGGTGCATGCAGAAAGAGAAAAAAAGGATACAGATATAGATTTTTTTTGGTGGGGAGGTCAAGTTACCTAATCACTTTTAATTAAAATATAAACAAATTCAGTTTTCTTTACAATGGAATGTTATAAACTTTTCTACAACATGCTTTTGTATTTGCTAATAAATAAATGATTTTTCATCTATTTTGATAATTTAAAATTTATATTTACATAGAATGTTAGAGAATTAATATTATTTACAAAGTGTGTATACAGATACAGAAGACAGACCCACCCACCCAGACAGACAGACTGATACACACATACATAGACAAACTAACTGAAACACAGGGACTGACTAAAACAAGCAGACCAAGCGATAGAAACAGACTGAACAACCGACCAAGCGATAGAAACAGACCGGACAACTGACCAAGCGATAGAAACAGACCGGACAACCAACCAAGCGATAGAAACAGACCGGACAACCAACCAAGCAATAGAAACGGACTGAACAACGGACCAAGCGATAGAAATGGACCGGACAACCGACCAAGTGATAGAAATGGACCGGACAACCGACTGAAACAGACAGACTGACCAAAACCATATACAGAGACAATCTGGCCAAAATAGATTGACAGAAAAAGAGAGAGAAGCTGAATACATGAAACAATATTTTTTGTGAACTGTCATTTTAATTTCAATTTTGCAGATATAAATCTCATTTATTATGAAATTAAATAACAAAATGATATTCATAGGGAAACAAAAAAATCAAGCAAATGAATACAAGATTCAGCAAGAAAAAACATCCACCATAAAAGCAGAATTCACTGTTGTCCCAGAAATGAAAGTTTTTTCATTTTATCCCTACGAGTACATTTGTCACACAAACAATATTTGCCAGCCAGACTCATGCAAATCTGGATAAAAACAATATGCAAAACATGAAATTACAACAAAACAACAATTCTTCTATGAGCCATGTTCATTCAGGAGGTTGGCATTCATGGCTCTCTAAAATTTTCTGGCCCTTGTAGATTTTAATTGTCTTTTTGGCATCTCTCCCAAACCTTGCTCCACCATCCAGTCACACAAGCTTGCTAGGTAGGCTGTGCATTGCCTTCTTCTGGCCCTTCAATTTTTCCTTTGAGTATCAAATTTTACAAGCCCTCTTTCCTCAGTATGTGCCCCAGAAATTTCAATTATCTCTTCTGACATCTGTGTCCTTTTTGTCGCCATTTTCCCTAAAACTTTGTTGTTGCTCACATGCTTCATCCATGGTAAATATATCTTGTTGCTTGTTGATTATTGTCAGGGAGCTGCTCCCAAGCAATCTCATTGTAGTTAAGTCATATTTAGGAAAAGATCTCTGCACTGAGAAAGAATGAAAGGAAACCCATGACAGAGTCACTGATGAGCAATTAATACCAAAACTGAGTTTAGGTGATAATGTCACGTGTGCAACAAAAGAAATAAGATCAGTTTTACTATTTAATATTTCTTTTTTTTTTTAGCATCAGTTTTTTAATTATGCCAAATAGTATTCAGCTTAAACTTTTTACAGCAACATTATATATATCTATATATATATATATATATATATATATATATAAAAAGAGAGAGTGCTTTCATACAAAACTCTTGAGTCTGCTGACCAGATAAGTCATTTGAATTTTTCTTGATTTACAGCATTAGTTATCTATTAAGAATTTTTTAGAAGTTCTGATAGCCTAAAAAAAACAAAATCCTCATAATTTTCATATTTTTCCTGAAATATAGAGGATTATAACTATTTAACTTAAACATATATGTTCATGTCTACTTTTTATTATATTTTTATATATATACAATTTTATACGTGTACATAAAGAATATTGTGTATAAATAATACATACACACACACCTATCTATCCATCCACACACACATGCATCATCCATATGCACAAACACACATTCATCTGCATACACATCCATCCATCCACACGCTCACATCCAGCCATCTATACACAGGCACATCCATCCATACACATGCACACATATCCGTTCGTTCATTCATACATATGCACACACATCCTTCCATCCATACAGACAAATCTGTCCGTCCGTCCATGAACACACATCCGTCTGTCCATCCATGCACACACATCCGTCCGTCCATGCACACACATCCGTCTGTCCGTCGTCCGTCCATGCACATGTTGGAATTTTTGGGATACTAGTGAGCCAGCTAAAATGAGCTGACTCATTTTATAGTTCACCAATAGAAGGGTTAACCAATCAAAATATTCAATACAACGTGTATAAAGGTGGCCATGTTTTTTTTTCCCCCCGAATATTCACTGGCAGCCTTTGATATCGAAGACTGAAGAATTACAGAACAGCTGCTGGTAGTATTGACAATATAGGCAGATTCAGTAGAGTGTCTGACTCATGATTATTAATCTTTAACATTGTTTCATTGAACAGATTACGTACTGTGCTGTATTCTATATTCATAGACTATGGTGAACATGGTTAACAGCACACACATCCGTCCATGCACACACATCCATCTGTTCATGCACAAATACACACATCTGTCCCTACATATTCTTTACTCTTTCATTTCTAAAATTAACATTAATAATTTAAAATGTTAAATATATACAAAATGGTCATTATATACATTATTCGGACTATTGTCCTCATCTTTGTCGCCATATTTATCACGACTTTTCGGCCGTTGCATGCTCCAGCCTTCTTCAGGTGGTTGGAATGTTGAACTGAACCCTTTATTTCGCACACTGGAGTAGATTGTTCTAGTTCCACATGCCATGTTTAATGGATGTCAGTTATCAGTTATTGCCTGTTAATTTTGCCTCTGAAAGTTCTCCGCCTTTATCCACTGTGCCAGTGGATAAAGGCGATGGTTAGATCCAGTGACATAACCCAAAGAGTGTGAGTTCAATACCCGGCTAAGGCAGTGGAGAACATGAGAACATTCAGACTATTGTCCTCATCTTTGTTGTTGTTATCACATTTCATCCATTTTACCCTCCAGCCTTCATCAGGTGTGTATCAATTTGGGTAACCTACAGGATTAAACATCAGAGATTGAAACATTAGTTCATGAATTTGGTGATATAGTAATTGTGAGTTCAATCCCTGAGCTGAGTAGTGTGTACTTGGACTCAGTGGAAACAGGGTGAGCAATAACCAAGCAGTACTAAAAATAAGAACCAGATGAGATATTGCTAGATATGGACAGCGTAATGTGAATACACATAGATTAAATAAAGTGCTCAGTTTGGAATTACCTATAGGTTACCCAGATCAATATAAACCTTATGAAGGGCACAATTGCTGAAATGTAGTGATAGTCACAACAAAGATGAGGACAATAGTCAATAGTGTAAATGATGACAAACTCCTCATCCCAGAAATTAAAACCAAAAACAAAGATTTTTACATTTTCAGTGTATCATGATGAACAAACACAAGTGTTGATACATCGCTGAAAGAGCTCCAGCACAGAAAAAATCCATTTGTAATGTCATTAATACCTCTTTAAGTGTTCACACAGACATATATATATATATATATATATATGAATGCATAAATATGATGCATGTGCACCTGCATAAAGCCATTTGACAAATTTGTTCCATCTGAAGACCATTGAGTGCTTACAGATCAATTCATGAATGCTTTTAGCAATTCAATTCATTTATCTTTCCTGCACTATGACAAATATTTTCCCTGAATATAAAGATATGTTAAGTGTGTGTATTACACATAGAAATTACAAAAAAGCATTTATGTTTAGACATATAATCATGCAATCTCAATAAGTTCATTTCTAAATTTAATTGTCCATAATCAAAGTATATATTTTCATTTGTCATTAACTAAGACAAATATTTATACCCTTAAATCCACAATACCATTCTTTATCTTCTCATATGCAACACTGACTAAACTCCCCATTGATCTCATTCTCTTCCTATCTATCTATTGATTTTGTTCTCTATGTAAGTCTGTTCATATCTATTGATCTATCAGTTTCCCCATTACTATCTGTCTACCTATTTATCTTATTGTTATTATTTTTTCTATTGGCCATGTTTTCTTTATATATTACTTATTTTTATTATACAACTCAAGGTCAAGTCTATAATCTAAAATATCATCCCTAAACAGAAAAAAAAAGTGTGAAAAAGTGATTTTTTCCTTCCTCCTCAGGAGCATATATATATATATATATATATATATATATATATATATGTGTGTGTGTGTGTGTGTGTGTGTGTGTGCATGGTACTTAATGGAAAGTGCTCAATATATGTGATAGAGCTAAAATATTCAGTTCTTTGTTAAGAGAACATTGCTACATATGTAAAGCTACAGCCTTGACACCAAAATAAAATGACAATTGCATATATATATATATGTGCTTGAACACATGGATGTGTATCTGCTCCTAACCTCAGATTATTTATATAGGTTTGTCTGTACAAACTAAAAGGCATACACCTGTATGTATGTGTATCTATGCATGTGAGAGTGTCATCCCAAGCAAACACAGAAGAAAATTCCCCTCTCCATCATACACAAATAATCAAACACAAATAAGCATAAATAGATTCACTTTTTAAAAAGTGAACCAGTTTGTCTGATGATTGCAAAAGCATGAAACCCAGGGTTACAAACTCTGTGTGTGTGTGTGTGTGTGTGTATATATATATATATATATATATATATTGCATCTAGACATATGGTTCTGTTGTTAATATTTTGTTCTCTCATGTGGTACAATATCATAGAACTGCATCACAAATTTCCAACTACCCCACAACTGTTATATCATATAGCAATCGTCAATGTCAACATAACTGAATATCATCTTTGATGGTGAATACCTTTGTTAAACATCCATATAGCCACTCTGAAGATGGCTCATGTGAGACGAAAGCTTAGATCAAGGAACAGCATAATAAAAAAATATCCAAATTTTGGACAATTTTTGTCTTTATTTTCTATGGAAATTAAAGCAAATATACAAAGTTTAGAATGGCTCATGATCAAACATAATAGACATTAGTTGTATTTTATATTTAACAATATATGTTTGAAAATATATATATATATATATATATATATATATAAAAAGTGAGAGAGAACCTATCCAGAAGAATGACTATGATGTTTGATTGAATGTTTTTCTGGCTTATCAACCTTTTGCAGGCTATTTAAAGCCAGAGAAAATTTTTAAATGGTAAGAATGGAGATCATGATTTACTGATAAAAGTCTTACTAATTAATGCATACTTGCGGATAAAAGAGGTTGAGTTATACTTTTCCCAAATGCATTTGTGCATAAATGAATATAACAAACGCAGTTGAAATTCGAACTCAGCTCCCTGATTTCCAATTCTGAGCTGCTATCCATTATACCGCCCACACATGTAAGTTTACAGTACCTGGTATACCCATTTAATGTGTGAAACTGACAGTTACTATGTTGTATTGATTCTTATGTCTAAACTGCTTCTATCTGCAAAAGCTGTAATACCGATAATAAGCAGTCTTCCTCAATAAGTATAGCAAATTTTAAATGTGTATCTGTGTGTGTGTGTGATTTTATTATTTTTGCAATAATCTTTTACCCATACAAATTTATCAGTCATCAAAGGACGATTATTTATTTATAAGCTTATAACATTTTTCCAGTTATTTCTGTATTCCATCATCAGTAAGTGATTTTAGTAACTCAATAGTTGCTCATCTTTATGTAAATAAACATAATAGTTTAACGTTTGCTTTAATACCTTTTTCCTGATTTACTATATACAATTGATTGAATATTAAAAACATGCTGAAACCAATTTTAGGGACAAAATTGATAAATTTGGTTCCTAATCATTAAATTTTTTCTTACCACCAAAAGAACTTCGTTGGTACATAAAATGACAAACTAACTTGTAGAGCAGTGATACAAGTGCTGAAATCTTACTGATGTATACAGAGTTTACTACTTCTAGAATTTCTTTCACTATAAATGTAATAATCATTAGAGTGAATGATTTCCAATGTGTTTTATAAATCCCACCCATCATAGAGGTTATATAAACAGCTAGGGATAAAATGTCTTTTAGTGAATCAACATTCAAATGTAGAAGACAGATTCATTTTTTATATATATATATATATATATATATATATATATATATATATATATATATATATATATATATATATATATATATATATATATATATATAGAGAGAGAGAGAGAGAAACACAGTGGAGTAATGGATAGTGGCTCAGATTGAGGAACTGGAGAGCCAAGTTCAAATTCCACTAGAGTTCATTACATTCACTTATGTGCTAATACCCTTAGGAAAATGATACCTTCTCCCCACCAGCTATGGATAAATAGCACGACAGAATGGGTCATATAGCATTGGATGGTAAACAGTCTAGGAGAAGGACAACTGAATTCAAAATCTGCAGAAGGTTGTTTGGGAAACTTTGTGACATAATGTGCCCCAGTTCTCTATATTCACCTCTTAAAAAAAATATGGTTGGTTCTGCACAAAGCCTTCACCCGTATAATCAAATGATATGTGTGGGTAGACTGGCTGTTGAGTCTAAGAACTGAGCTACTTGACCATCATATGTCAAAAATAACAAAAGAGTCATATATATATATATATATATATATATATATATATATATATATATATATTTGCGATTTGTAAATTGTTGCCATTTTATATTTTTAATTTTAAACATGTACATTGTTTTTTTTTTATTTTGTCAACTACACAGTACAGTAGGGTCAGTTGGGTACCATCCATGAGAAAAAAAGCAGCATGATGCAAATCACTGCACCATAAATTTGAAAATATAATGCTGTAGTGCTAGGTATTCATGCCAGAAGATCCAATACAAATATTTCAAATGTTGATGGACAGTAGAAAAATGCTGAATCAGTTGAGAATATGCCTATAGTAACCAGAACAGTGCATGTTCAAAAAGTAGGTAAACTCAGTGGATATGCACAAAAGTAATCATGAACAGTCAAGTTGATGTTCAAGGACAATAAACTGGGTTAGTAGACATGCACAGGAGAAGTCTAGACTAGTCAATGTTCAAAGATGGCAAACTGAGTCAATAGATATGCACAGGAGAAGTCTAGACATGCCAAAGATTGAAGATGATAAACTGAGTCAATAGATATTTGCAGAAGATGTCTAGACATGCCAAGATTCAAAGATGCTAAACTGAGTCAACAGACATGTACAGAAAAAGCTTTTAACAGTATGTTAGAAGGTGGAAAACTGGTCAGCAGATATGGAAAAATCTAGAAGTCCATTTTCAAAGAAAGGCAAGCTGTGTGCACAGGAAAGAAATATGTTTGCCAATGATGATCATTGAGCATAAAAAATGCTAATGTGCTCAAGTGAAGATTGGTATATGACCCACAGGATTGCTTTGTGGGTAAGATGCCAAAGAACTTGAAGATTGGTATTGCAAGAAGAAATAACTGCAGTGTAGTAGATGCCAGAAATGGTTGGTTGTACATAGAAAATATTGAGGCCGCTGATGAATGCAGAAAATCTTGGAACAAATGGTCCATCACAGTGGATGCAGGGATCATGGCATGCTGAAGATCCTGGAACAAGATGTTGTGGCAGTTAGTGCAGGTACCATTGAGAAGCTCTGTTTACACTGGAATGAAAGGTTGAGTGCTGAGAATGCAGCATACCATTGAGAAGCTCTAGAGATACCCGGATTGAGAGGTTGTGCACTCAGAATGCCAGTGCCATTGAGAAGCACCAGAGACACCAGAATGAGAGGTCATGCATTGGGCCATGCAGTCAGGGAGAAGAAAATTAATTTGCCTTTGAAAGGACAAATGGTAATTGCATACCATGTGTAATCAGGGAAAAGATAGTGTCTCAGTCCTGAAAATGATTCTCAAAGCATTGCAACAATAGATCACACTTGTAACCAGACAGTCTGTGGGCCACACACATGTTTGGCTTATACAGCAGGACATAACAGAGATGGCTTATTGCTAAAAGCAGTGAATCACACAGTAACATGGCAAAAAGTAATGAGAACCCTAAAGATTCCTACCAAGAATAAAGGAAGATATCATCATACTGTTCCAAAGAACAGGGTCACTAAATAACCCAAAGCTCTCCTCTAGCTAAAAGTGCATCAAATGCATAAGCAGGGTCACCGAAGAGCATAGAGATAAAAACTTTCCTCTAACCTTAGACTCCCCACTGAGTCAGGATGTGACACAAGGTCAGTTTGTTTTAACATGAAGACCCAAGTTTCTCCACTTCAGCCGCTGGTCAAAAACTGATCATAGCTTGTCTAGACTAGTCATAGCTGAATATACTACTGCTACAGAACAGATGTTGTGAAACAAGTCTAAGGATTCTGTCCAGGCAGCTGGGGAGAGGACAGTCACCAGCACAGAACAGATTCTACAACACTAGCATCTCCTCCAACAGGAAAACTTATCCTCTAAAAGATTTTCTAAGCATAGCTAAAATGTGGCACAAGGCCGAAAGTATGGGGCACTTATCCTCTAAAGATGTGATCTTTTTGGGCTGCTGATTTTGTGGTATTAGGGATATTACTATATACAAGTTTCATAACAATTTCTAGTCATTATAAAAAGTTCTCAAATTACTCAAGATTACAAACTATATTATGAAAAAAACAGGAGTAGCATTTATGGAATTATAATCAAATATCTTTAAAAATGCTGTAGTGAATTATTAAATTTAAATAACTGTTTAAGGTTGCATGAAAAAGGTTTTACAGAAAAGGGTCACTATATCAAGGGCAATGTCAAAAGAAATAGATTGTCAGCCATAATAAAAATGAACAGACTAGTGGAACACTACAATAGACTCAACACAGAGGCCTACAACAAGTGCCTTGAGGAGGTAGTGCTGCACTGGGTCAAGAGGGTAGCTGCTGAAAGATTCTATGTCTGGCAAAAGGACTCTGAACCATGCCACACAAGCACCATGCCACTGTAGTCATACAATTTCTGTGACCACATCACCCCTTACATCTGGCCACCTAACTCCCCAGACTGCAACCCCCTTGATTATTATGTGTTGGGTGCAGTTGTGCAAGAGACCAACAAAACCTCCTTGTAGCACCAAAGATGAACTGAAGGCAAGTATTATGGCGCCATTCACCAACTTAAATAAGGAGACCACCCAGAAAAGATACAGGTGATTATGAAGTCATCTAGTTGAAGATTTTATTGAATAAATTTACTCTTTCAAGATATTTTTGGGTAATTTTGGTAAGTATATCTGTTAAAATGAGATGTCAGTGTTATTTTCATTTTTGCATAATTTAGAAGACAATTTATCCATTGCACACTCTATATATAGCCTTAAAATCACAGGAGCGTAGAACTTAAGTAGTGGTTCAAAATTTGTCTCTTTCTGAGATCTGAAGCTATTTTGATAACCTAGGTATAGACCACTATTTATTACTGTTTAGGTAGCTGTCTACTTTTAGGTTCTTTCTTCATAGTTTAGATTTCTTTTCCAAGTTTTCTTCTATCATTTTTGTTTCATGATTTTGGCTTTATTTATTGTAAGTATTTTATTTTTATTAACTTTTCTTTTGGTTGTACGAACCCGTTGGATGTATATATATATATATATTCAATAAATTAAGCAAACTTCAAGTGACTTATCTTGCAACTTCACATTCCTTAATTTATTGACTATAAATATTTATTTATTGAATATTATAGCTTTAGTTATCTATTGAGTGCTTTTTGGCAGAAGTTCTGCTAACATGAAAAAACTTAAAATTCTTGTAACTTTTATATGTTTTCTCAGAGGTATATATAAGGGTGCTGAAAAGTTCTCATACAAACCACTACTCCAACATTTTTTTCCCAACAAATAAAACATTGCTTGCCTCTTACTATTCTACTGCTATTTTCCTGACAGATTTTGAAGCAAATCATACTCCTTAGTTCCACTAAGGAGTGTAGTTTCATTCAGTATAAAAATAAAAAGGAATGTAAGACAAGGATATGTCTTCTCACCAGATTTATTCAACCTATACAGTGAAGTGATTTTGAGAGAATTAGAAGTTCTACAAGGATTCATTATTGGTGGCCACAACTTTAACAATATAAGATATGCAGATGAAACAGTGTTGATAGAAGACATAGAAAGGATACTACAAGAATTCCTTCAGAAGCTAGTAAATGAAAGCAATAAGAAAGGACTAAACATCAACTGCAAGAAGGTAGAATGCATGGTTGTTAGTAAAAGATAGAGCCCAACTTGCAAATTAGAAATTGGTGAAGCTAAAATCAAACAAGTATAATAATTTCAATATCTGGGAAAAGCTATTTACATTATTCAGACTAATATCCTCATCTTTGTCGCCATATTTATCACAAGTTCTCAACTGCCTTAACCAGGTATTGAACTCACACTCTTTGTCAGGTAATGAACTTACACTCTTTATCCACTGCACCATGTGTCCTCAAGGACACATGGCACAGTGGATAAAGGTGTTAGTTAGATCCCATGACAGGACCCAAAGAGTGTGAGTTCAATAAGCATGTGGTTAAAGCAGTGGAGAACTTGGTGAGGGGAATTAACAGGAGATAACTGATAACTAACATCCATTAGATATGGCACGTGGAACTAGAAAGTCTACCCCAACAAGTGAAATAAAGGGTTCAGTTTGACATTCCAACCACCTGAAGAAGGCCGGAGCATACAACAGCTGAAATGTTGTGATAGATATGGTGACAAAGATGAGGACAATAGTCTGAACAATGTAAATAGTGTACATCTCAGAAATATAGATGGATCTGGGAAGGGTTTTAACAGAGGATGGGAAGTGTGAAAGGCTTATTGGGATAGCAAAAGATGCATTCAGAAAGCTAAGTAAAGTATTAAGAACCAGGAAAATTTCATTAGGAACAAACAAGAGTAATGAACTGTTACATATCAGTATTCAGTGATGTGCAGAGGTTTGGTGATGCCTAAGGTCAATTCCTTGATTGTATGTCCCTAAGACTTCAGTAGGGTGTGGCCTACTCTGGTCTTGTCAGAACATGGATTCACGTTCACAACAGCTTGTGGGACTGTAGGACACTTGTACAATTAAGTTAACAGAGACAATTTCAAATTTCAAAAACTAAATTTTTATTTCACTCTTTGGTGGAATGCCCAGGGCCATCACACACACTGCCCCCTACCTTCTGCATGTGACTGATCCTCCTATATGGAGTGAACACTGGACCATCTCCACACAGATGAAGAAGAGACTTGAAGCAACAGAAATGTGGTTCTACAGAAGGACGCTGAGGATACCATGGACCAAACATGTGAGAAACAACAAGGTTTTAGAGGAAATGAAGACAAAATGGATACTTAACATCAGGAAGACATAGTTGAAATTTCTAGGGCACATAAGGATGAAAGAGGGCTTGGAAAATTTGATACTGATAAGACAGATTGAAGGCAAGAGGGACAGAAAAAACTGCATAACCCACTTAACAAGCTTGAGTAAAGGCATGCTGGAACAAGGTTTAGGAGAATTAACAAAAAGACAAAATTTATTAATAGTTACAAAGGACAGGAAATTGTGGAGAACCATGATCACCAAAATCTGGAAAAGAAACAGCACAGAGAAGAAGAATCCAAGCAACTCCTGGAATTATGATGCATCTATATTCAGTATATTAAACTTTATAAGTATTTTGGGGGACCCTTACCTGAAACTTATTTAAAACAGGAAAATTTCATTAGAAAAAAAAGAGAGAGAGCTCAACTATTATGCAATATCAGTTCTCCTATAGTGTTTGACAGTCTCCTCGAAGATGAGTAAGAAACTTGAAAGATGCAATACTACAAAAGGATACTGAGAATATAATGACTGAACATGTGAGTAACGAGGAAGTTTTAAGGAGAATAAAAGCAAAAAGAAACTTAGATATAGTTGAAATTTCTGCTACACATGAGGAAAGAGGTCTTAGAGAATTTGATACTCACAGGGCATATTGAAGGACAGAGAGAAATAGCAAATAACCTACCCAACAAGCTTGTGTAAATGGTTTGACAGAATAGAGAATGAGATGGGTGCTTAAAAGACAGACCTCAAAAAGAGCTACAAAGGATAAGTTGTTATGGAGAGCCATGATCACCTATGTCCAGAAGGGTCACTGCACATAAAACTTTAAAGATTATCTGTCAATATCTCTGAGATGAGATATTATGATTACTTAGATTATTTACATTATTCAGGCTGTTATCCTCTTCTTCATTGCCATATTCACAATGTTTCAGCCATTGTATGCTTCAGCCTTCTTCAGGTGATTGGAATTTGAAACTGAATCCTTTATTCCATTCACTGGGGTAGATTGTTCTAGTTCTATATGCCATGTCTCAGTTATTTTTCCTTTAACTCTCTAAGTTTTGATTAACTACTGTAGCCTGATATTGAACTCGCAACTCTTTGGGTCTAGTTACTGGATTTAACCAACACCTTTATCCACTGGGCCATGTGTCCTTGAGGACATCTGCGTATGAATTTCTGGGACTTATAAATCTAAATAAGAACCACAGCAGTGATGAACCAAAACTTGGAGATTTGAGTTAAAGTGAAATAACTGAGACATACAAAAGAGGCATGACATGTGGAACTAAAACAATCTACCCCCGTGGGCAAAATAAAGTGTTCAGTTTCAAATTCCAATCACCTGAAGAAGGTCGGAGTGTACAATGGTCAAAACATTGTGAATATGGCAATGAAGATAAGGATAACAGTCTAGTTAATGTAAATAAGGTTTTGAAGACTACCTTTTTATACTTAGAGTTATAAGGTCAGAAATTTTTTCCTAAAAAAGAAGATTTTTATTTTTGATGAGCTTTTGGGAACATTATTCAAAATCATTATGCAGGAATTTACAATTTTAATATGTTTTTTCTGTATTTTTAAACTTCTATATTGACCACAAATTCCAATTTTTATATATTTTTCTCATTTTCTATATCTCCATTTTCTATAAAGTCAGGGCTTCTATTTTTTTTTTTTTTCCTTCATAATTTTCTTCCATCCTAGGTTATCTTTCCTATCTTTTTTCTCCTTCATTTATTTTTTTTTTTTCCCTTCCATTTAACACTTTTTTTCTTTGAAAGTTCTTTTCACTTTCCTTTGATTACATTTTCTCATTCTTCATTATTTCTCTTTCTTTATAATTCCTGACCTCATCTTCCTTCATAATTTTTTTTTCTCTTTCCCTTTCCTAAGCCACCTACTCTTTTTAACCTTTAGTCTTATTTTATAGTTTTCTTTTCTCTTTTTCTCATTCACTTTCATTTCTTCTTGGACATGTCATGGGTCTTGGACAACAAAAGCAGATTAGCCTGTCATTGCCACAGAATTTCTTGGCATTGATCGGTGAATACAAGGAACCAAGAATCAGCTTCCAATCTCTGCCCACACATGAAAACTGAAGATTAAAACATAGCAGTGGGACAGCTTAGTATGCCAAGACTAATGTCATCTTAAAACAAGAAAAATGCTGCAGGAGAGAACTGCTATTCTTGGACAGTAATGTTAAAACCAAAGTAGACTAGATAGGCCATAGCAAGAGCTAAACAAAAAAGTCTTATCTATAATCTCAAACAAAGCCAGTCAGGCATGACACACAATTCTTTTATTGCCTTCAAGATCTCTGATATGGTTTCTTATGGCCAAGAGCACAACATTTAGACATTCCTTTGAGGTTAATGATGAATAAGAGACAAAAATGTATATTTAAGAACAAGGCTGATTTACAAACTTCAAGAAATGTATATAATCTCTCATCACTAAGGTAAGTAGATAAGAAATTTCCAGGAGATAATTTTAGAATTAAATGTAAAATATTTGAAAACTTTTTCTTCATCAGTGTAGAGAGAAAAAAAGAGAGTGTAGCATTTGGTCATCCTATTTGTCAGTTTTCCTCCTTCATTAGACTTCCCCATGTAGAAGAGAGACACTGCCTCACTACAGTAGGCATAGTTGCCATGGATTCTGTAACAAAAAGGTTTTAGGTGATGATGTTGTCAGGTTTAAGGGGTGATGTTGGATGGCAACCAATGTTAGGGAGCCTAGTTTACTCTGCTATTTAACCCATACTTATAAAGAGAAGTAATGGATTAATACCTTAGCCAATGCTATTTGTATGAAAGTGAATGCACTGAACACAGCAGGAATTTGAACTTGGCATGCCAATTATTTGTTTGTTTAATGGTATATCATTGAGTGATTTAATGTTGAAATTTAATTTTCTTGGGTGCTTGAGTATTTTTTTTTCTATTTACAATTTGTAATTCTTTTTTATTTTGCAAAAATCTCTTGCTGGTAATTTATTTTTTGATATTTTTTAAAATCTATACTTTAATTTTTTTTTTTTTACCCTAGTTTGGAGGTTCACTATTTACCTATAGCTGGGACCCTAACAGGTGCAACAACTCTGGGTTCCAGAGGACCTGGAAAGAACAGCAATTAAGAAGTGGTTCCATGCTTCTCAAAGCCTCCTGATCAAAGGTCATGTTGATGGATTTAATTTATCATACCCAGGATGACACATGTCAATTGCAGTTTTCATACCTTTAACCACTACACTACATATACATAATATCTTTTACTAGCATCAAATTGTTTACCATATAAAACAAATGATTTCTTGCAAGCAGTTGACAATGTGTCAGGAGTACAATTTCAAACTGGATTTTAAGTAAATCATTGAATATGCTGAATGAGTAAGGTATTTGGAGAAGAAGATTTTCAGCCGTTTGACAGTTTATATTTGGTTCACCATGTTATAACACAATGAATTCAAGATAATCTAAAAGCTGGATCAGAACAAACTGCACCATGTTCCATTAACAAATCCACAGTTCAATAATTTAGAAATTTTGCAGCCATTCAGGTTCTCCTACCCTGCCACCCCAAAGTCAAAAATTAGATATTCATTCACTGATGGGCAGTCACCTTTTGGATAGATACACGAGATAATATATAAATTTTTTTATATATCAAGAACAATATTTTTGGAAAAAACGTATGGCAAAGTGGAAAAGAAGTTTTTGTGAAATGTTTCATCCTTTAGGACTTCAGACTAAATTTGTTATGTTGATGTAACTACATGTAAACATGAACAAGGAATGCTGAGAATTTTAAATTAAAATTTTTTTTTTAGACGTGCTGGGGTATATAATCTATCTGATTTCATTTAGATTCTTTTTCTTATCGTTTCCATTACTTTTATTATTAGATATCCCACACTGTGATAATAGATGTTAGTTCCAATCCAAGTAAGGATGATGGCAAAATACTTTCCCCTCCCCAATTTATAGGCAGAAGCACACAAATGCATGCTGTGGTTTCTTACTAGCCAATAAAATAGGCCTGTTCTCAGTTTCATCTGATTCAGTCCCAGTCTGTCTTGTGAAATCAGCACACTATGTTCACTTGTCTGAACTTGCTATTGTGTGTCAACCCCAATTCTTAGTTTGTGAACTTTTTGCCTTATTACTGTTAATTTGCCTTGCATGTATTGTTTGCTTGCTTTATATTATTTTTTGCCCTGTTCTTTTTGTTTTTTTCTTGTTACTGCAAACTTTGTTGATTCTGTTTGTTAGACAGTTCTGTCATTTATTTCACATTTAATCATGGCTACTCAGTCTATAATAGAAGATCTGCTAGGAATGGTGAAATGTTGTAAGAGCCAAGGTGCAAATTTACCATGGATGACCTTGCAACCAAGACATTCTCTAAACATTTTTGTCTTAGTGAATTGTTTTCTCAGAGTGCCATTTTTAAGTTAAAATTGTAGTCAGTCTTGTTATGGTGACCAACTAAAGCATTTAATGTATTGTTTTGTAAAATGCTCCGCCTGACAAACCCAGTGAATCAAAAAAATATATTGTTCTACCAACCAAAATCGTAAAGAACTTATCTAAACTAAAAATGTGTTAATATTACATCTAAAACAATCAAAGTCAGTACTCAACAAAACAATGAGCTAAAACTTGGAGGAATTTACTCTATTGCCTGTAATAAATGTCACAAAAAATAAATAGGTGAAACCTCAAGGAATTTAAATAAAAGAATATATGAACACTAAAGGTGCATTTAACAGGAAATTAAGAAGCTGGAAGATAGTTTTTTTTTTTCTCTTACACTTCTTGCCTGTGAAACTATTAGAACTTATACCTAATTATTTGAACAGTAAAATGATGATATCTAGCTACCAATTTAGTACTACACATAAATTCATGAGGTTAAGCTACCAAATAGAAAAGTTCATTAGAACAATTACCATGTAAATATTTATAGAAAAAACAGTGGGATGCTACATTATAGCAATGGGAAAGTGACTGAAGCTGATATGCCAGATAAGAACTGGTAATATTACAGACCATTCTTTTGATTTTGTAAAATATCTGTCTATATTTTTGAGATGAGATACTGTAACTATTTACACTATTTATATCTATAAACCCTTTATTTGTCCATGGGGATAGATTGGCATGTGAAATTAGAAGAATCTATCCCCATGAACTAAATAAAGGGTTCAGTTCAAAATTACAATGTATTTCACCTGAAGAAGGTTGGAGCATACAATGTCTGAAACATTGTGAATATAGCAATAAAGATGTGGACAACAGTTCAAATAATGTAAATAGTGCAAATAATTTGTCAAAAATCTTGAAATATTTAGCAGGAGCACAGGACCAGATGTGGCAGCAATATTTAATGCATGGACGAATGGTAGATTTATAGATCAGCAAGATAGATTCTGGGGAGAAAAACTGCCTGTCTTGACACAGTGAACCAACTTTACCAGCAGAAAACCTTGCAATTGATTCAATATAATCATTCCACTTTGTGTCAGTGGAAAAATTGCAGCACAATGAGCTGCTCTCTGTAATGACAAAAGTACACAGGTGTAGCCTTTAAGAAAGCTTTATTCAACTGAGAATACAAGGTTCGTGTATAGTGTCCTTTTACAGTCCCAGTAAACAGAAATAGCTCTCTCAAAGAGGAAAGTAAAGAAACAAAGGAAGACCACTCTTGATTATTCATAACACTCTCTTTGGGGTTGGCATCTCTCATACTGAAGAAAATAAAATGGTTCTCTGAGATGACTAAAAGATAGAACTGTTATTTTAGATGTTAAAATTTACAAGTTATTTCTTGCCTCAGTTAATAAATTGAAAGTTACTTTTGAGATTAGCTGCTAGTTTTATTTTATCAGACTTATCAGACTTACTATTAGGACAAGAATAGGTAATTGTGTCATCAGCATAGATACCAAGATGGAAACTGATGTCATTAGAAAGGTTGTTGAAGATAAGAAACAGAAGTAGATCCAAAGATAGACATCTGTGAGACACCTCCATTAATGTGCAAGGATCTAGAAGAATGGCCATTCAACATGGCTTTCATGACAAGATTTGTTAAGAATGATTGCATCAAATCAAAAATTTGGTGAGATAATTTACTATAACCCTTCAGCTTGTGAAGATGATAAACATGTCAAATCCTGTCAAATGCCTTCAAGATATCAGAAGCCACAACCCAAGCCACATTATTCTTATCTGAATCTTGACAGTCTTTCAGGAAGAACTGTTGACACACAGAAGTGAAAATCATTGTTTATCTGAACAAAGGTTGAGATTCTTAACCTTCACTGTTGATTAGCGCCTCTGTTACATTGCTAAAGAGAGGTAGACTAATAATAGGTTGATAATTTGAATCAATCGTTCATCATAGTTCCCAAAAACAAGAACAGAAGAAGAGGATTTCCAAAATCAAAAAAACAGCAATGCCTTTGTTATAGAGAACAGAAGCCATTTCAGACACATTTCTCTAAGACAATTGCAGAGAGATCAAAATCTGCATGCTCGGGTGTCTAGCTTGTAGATGATAGCGGAAACCATGGATGTATCATATGTATATCACTCAGTTGAAATTCAGTTGTAGGAGGGAAATCAGGCAATGATAGAGTAGAATTTTTTTTTTTCATGCGTTTCACCCCAAGTAAGGCAGGAAGCCACTAGCATGCAAGGGGTTACAGAGTGAGACCAAATAGGAGTGATAGAGGAAAGAATGAAGCTTGCGAAGAACGCCGGCATGCCAAACCCTATCAAATGCAAGCCACGGCACGAGCTTCTTCGTTATTATGAAGAGCTTGATAAACAATTTCAGTGATGGCCGTAAGCATATCAGCTGTAGAACGGGCAAAGTGGAAACCATATTGCTTGTCGGAGAGCAGATTATGGGATGTAATGTGCTTAACCACTTCGGCTTGATTAAAGCTTCGAAAACTTTGCTGTAGAGGGGTAGGAGACTGATAGGATGGTAATTAGAAGGGTCAGAATGGTCACCAGAGATCTTAAAGACAGGAACAATGGGTAAGGACTTCCAACAGTCTGGAAAAACAAGATTCTTTGAGGCAGTAGTTATATAATTTGGAGAGGGCAGGGGCCAGTTCAGGCACACATTTCTTCAGGACAATGGAAGAGATAATTTACACTTTATACTTATGTTTTATCGACAGTAGATGACAATACTCCAAACTTACAGAGTCACCAGTAATTATGAGAACCTAATTTCTGGGTGGCTATAGGGTGAGTCACCCTCAATAGACAGCAACTTAACCCCACTGAGGACACACAATTATTACAAGAAGACACATAGATCTTATTATCTGTGCTATCATGATATATAGCTCAATGGCTCTCAACCTTTTTCTTTCTTTATCTATGGTCCACTTTTACTCTTAATTTCGTTTTTGGTTGATGCTGCTCTGAGTTTTTTTTATATTCAGCTCCATCACTGTCAATGATAGTCAAGGATCACCCTCTTTCCACAATGTCAAGCCTGTTACAGGTTTTTGATAGTAAATGAAAGACAACTAAAACCCGATTCAACAAGGTAAGATGATGGAAAAGCAATATAAGTTGTTTGTACATAAATTCAACATCGAAAATGGAAAAAAAAGTCTATTCATTAAAACTGTCTTCAGCCATGAGGACGTCCTCAGTGCAGCTTTAGAAGTAATTGCAAGACTATCAGACGGTTCTTGTTCATGTTTATACTGACCAACATGTCCATGATGATGGCCTTCAATGAATTCTTGATATTACAGAACCATTGGTTGATCTCCTTCTAGACCACTTGTCCTCAACCTTTTCTTTTTACCCATGGTCCACTTTTACTCTTAATGTTTTTGGTGGACCCCCATAACCATTCAGCAAAAATAAAAAGCTTATTTTATTTTTTACTAATAGATAAGTTTAGGAATTGTATCATGAAAATAGTAAATGTATATGCTTTAAAGTATGAGATTCAATAGAGAAAAAAAGAAAATTGATATTACATAACCACTGGTTGATCTCCTTCTAGACAACTGGTTCTCAACTTTTTTTTTTACCCATGGTCCACTTTTACTCTTAATGTTTTTGGTGGACCCCCATAACTATTCGACAAAAAAAAAAAAAAAAAGCTGATTTTATTTTTTACTAAGAGATAGGTTTAGGAGTTGAATTATACAAATAGTAAACGTATATGCTTTATTTTGAAGTAAAACTAATGAAAATAAACTTGTATTTAACAACTAAATTCTATGGAACATTTTTGTACAATAACTCATAATAAAGTATTTTAAAATATGTCAGTAATTAATAAATTAAAAAAAGTGCAGATTTATTCATTGAGATCCCCGTGGTGAATGCAGCTCTGAGTTTTTTTTTAATATTCAGTTCCGTCGATGTCAATGATAGTCAAAGATCACCCCGCCACTTTTCACAATGTTGAGTCTGTTACTATATTAATGAATTATTGCGTTTACTAAAGAGTATCTATGCATAGGGTTAGATCTTTATGGATCTTACATATCCCTCATATGTGTATGTGTTTTTTGTTTATTATGTGACTACTTATTAAGCTCACCTTAGACTAAGACAATATCTATTTTTCTGTATATCTTTAAGCCGGTGATTCTTAATCTTTCTTTTTTCAACTCATGGACCACTTTTACTCTTAATTTTTTTGGTAGACACCTATGACCATTTGATGAAAAAAAAAAACAAAACATTTTTTAGTAATAGATAAGTTTAGGAGTTGTATTATACAAATAGTAAATGTATATGCTTTATTCTAAAGTAAAACTAATTTAATGAAAACAAACTTGTATGTAACAACTAAATTCTATGGAAAATATATGTACACCAGTACATATATAGGGTCTCTGGGGAGAAGATTTTGTTGGAAATTGCCCCTGCTGTTGAAAAGGTTAATTTATATATTTAATTAATTTTATTAATATTTTATATTAATTTATATTAATATTTTATTTCTTAATATTTAAAATCAATATTATTATTTATATAATAAATTATAGCCTTTATGTAGTTTTATATATATATATATATATATATATATATATATATATATAAAAATACTTCCTTTATATAACCTTCTCAGTTTTTATTCAACTTTTACAATCAAAACATGCAGTAGAGTAAAAGGGACGCTAACTTACATTGCTTGATCTCATTTTCTGATAGTTATAGAGTTGTTTTTCTATTTTTAGTATTTTAATGTGGTATAAATTACTGTAGCAATTTCAAATGTGTTGTAACAATCATACCAAAGTTAAATTGCTCTATGGAGCACTAAAATCATACCATGGACACCTAATTAGCTATTTCTTTTTTGTGTGGACCCCACTTGAGAACCACAAGTTTAGCTGAAAGAAGTCATTTCTGTGAGCAATAGAGGTTAAAGAGGCAGGAGTGAACCAAGGAGAAGATTGCAATTTTACTTGGTATTTCCAGGATGGCATAAAACATCAATGCTGGCTTTCACCCAAGAAGAAAGATTGGACACAAAAGATTTGAAAACATTAACCATTTTAATGGAAAACTTTGACTGATCACAAATTATTCTCCAAGAAATTCTGCTTGACTCAATGATATTAAGTAAAAGTGATATTATAAAAGGGTTAAAACCTTCTCTAGATTAAACATAGCTTACTTGCAAGTAAATATTCCAGACATTAACTGAAGGAAGTGAAAAACATCCAGCCCATAATACTTTCATAAAAATATGGTAATTTTCACCTTCTAAGACTTGTGGTTGGCTTCGGGTCAGTTTGGCTTTATCTGAATTATGTCTATAGACAGTCTTTTAAGGGTGATCTGCTGCTTAAACTATTAATGAAACTCATTACCGTAGCAAAGAGTAATTTCTAATTCCTGCGTTTGGGATAAAACAAAGATTAGATTCTTCATGAAAAGGTCAGAAATCTCTTTATCACTGGTTTCTCTTCATTAAATAATGATATTTAAATATTCAAAGCACTTAATAAAACTTTCTGTGTTGTTTATCTGATTGGCTAATTAGATTGCCATCAAAAAAATTGATTGGTCATGTGACACATAAGCTGAGATGAAGCACAAATCATTGTGCAGAATTTTATCAGCAGAGAGTAGCACATGACAAATTAAGTTTGGATCTTCTCACTAAGTCTTATGGCAATTTGGTATTCTTGATCTGCTGTTCAGAATCCCAGCAAAGTCACTGTAAGAATAATTAACAATTAGCTTAATCATACACCATTAATTTCTAAAGTTTCTAAAAATGGATACTATGATATGGGCTAGATGAAGAGTCTTGAGAATTGTATTTGTTTAAAACCTCACATTTGATCAATTGTTTTTTTGAGAAACTATTTAGTTTCTAAAAATTGAACCAAATTTTCTGTGAATGAAACTGTATCCAGTCAGCCAACACTAGATTTAGGTTTTACAAATTCTCATTAATCTTAAGAAAGAATTCTTGGACAATGTTATCGAGCCTTAGGAAATTAAATCTTATTTTTTATCTTGTAAACTCTTACTGATGAACAGAATCAATATAAATTTGGTAAAAATTGCAAAATATAAAATTTATATATGCTACAGTCATTTTCTTGAAATGATACATTTTCTGCAAAATTGACACAATATACATTGACATTTGGCTGAACAACAGGTTTTATTTCAAAATCTAATATACATTCACTGATTCTGATTAATGTTCTCATTTTGGTTGTGATTGTCACATTTCAAATGTTATATCTTCTGGTCTGTCACATATGGTGTGAACACAGTGAAAATTTTGAACCAAATGCTTCATTCAGTTCATAATGTTTTTCAGTGTCATTCTTTTTCTTTTTCACTATAGTAAAATTTGACAAATACAAAACTTGAGAACTGCTCAAGGTAAAAGGCAAATCTACCTTAAAAATGGTAATGGTGAATGAGGTGTGATCAATAAAAGAGGACATGGGTGGGTAGGAAGTGAAGATTTTGAGGTGAAGAATAATTAACATTTTGCAGTTTTCCCTAAGGATACACGAGTCAGTGGATAAAAGTGTTGGCTGAAGTAATCCAGTGAGTTGACCTAAAGAGTTGCGAGTTCAATACCTGGTCGCAGCAGAGGTGAACAAAAACTTGGAGTTCAGTTACTAAAGGGAAATAAATGGAACCAGATACGTCCAAAAATGGCAAGGCACATGGATGTAGAATGATCTATCGCCATGGAGTAAATAAAGGGTTTGGTTTGAAATTCCAGTGTATATCACCTGAAGAATGCCTGAGCATACAACAGCCAAAATGTGAATATGTGAATAAAGAGGACGACAACAGTCCAAACAAGGTAAATAGTGTAAATAGTTACAATACCACATCTCAGAAATATAAACAAATGTTGCCCCTTTGCCTTAAGATTGTAGTTTTCAGAAAGGCACTCACATGGGAGTCTGTGCCAGAAAATGACAGTTCTTAGGAAAAAGGTATCTGAGTGAAACTTTCTTCATTCATTTAGTACATAAAAAATAAGAGGGATGAATGTAGCATACAGTGTGCAAGCAGTGAAGGTCTGCACTATTGGAACTAATGAATGGAGTGCTCATCTGAACATTTTTCATGGAAAAAGTGACAGTAGTAACAAGCTTGCAGCATTGCATCTGTGGGAAAGAGGTTGCAGAGTGGAAAATAATTGATCAACCACAAGACCACATAAAAGATTTTGAATGCAATTGAGGATGGAAAGTTAGATTGAGCTCGCCAAATATGGCAGCAATACTCTATTTTTGGTCTGACTCTTGTAAAGATAAAGTATATCAGAAGCAGATTTATTAATGGATTTAAAATTTTTATATTTTATAAACACTTTGTGGGTTACTTAAAGCCAAAACATTTTGGATTATAAGAATAATTTATTTTCTTTGCAAGTAAATATTAATACATTTTTGAGAATAAGGATTTTTCCAGATGCATGCCCTACTATTTAACCCATACTTGTGGGGAGAAGATGGATTGATACCTTTCCCAAGAATATTTGCATAAGCAAGCAACTAATCTAACCAGAATTTATGTATCATTTTACTACCTACATATCCGCTATTGGGAGAAGGACTGGCAGATATATTGTCGCAGTTAATTTGTTCATCTTAATTTCTCATTGTGGTGCTATGGTTTTTCATTTTGCAATGAATATATATGTATATGATTTTCACTGCCTGAGGATTAAAAAACAGGAGAACTTTGTTAGAAACAAAGAAAAGAGTACAGAACTGTTACATGATATCTGTCCTATATGGCAGTGAATGCTAGACAATCTCCTCATACAAGAAGAGCAGACTTGAAGCAACAGAAATGGGGTTTTACGGAAGGATGCCAATGACACCATGGACTGAATTTGTAGAAAAGAGAGAGGGAAGTGACAGCACATCTGTAAGAGAGTGACTGTAAATGAGATATCATATCAGGGCCAATCACATTGCATATCCTTCTCTGGATTTTGTCAAGGACCTTAAGATGAACAGCGGGGGCTCCAGACCATATATGGCAGCAGTATTCCATGCAAGGGTGAATGGTTGATTTATAGATTTGAAGGATGGACTTGGAGAGAAAAACTTTCTGGCGCAACACAGAGAACCAACTTTCCTTATTGTAGATGAAGCTATTGATGAAACTCTTTGTATAACTTTTGGACATGCCTCAGTACTCTTTACATTAAAGTTATTTTAATCAATATTTGAATATTACTACAAATTTCTCATCTATGAAATTCAGGCAAAATATTTTAAATGTTGTGAATATAACTACCATGATATGAACAGTTCTTTAAATAAATCAATGTATAGTAATGTGAATTAATCATATTACAAATTTAGTACTGATAAATAGGACAGTAACAACTACACTTCAAATGCACATTTAGGCAAACTATGTTTATTCCCTTTGTATTTCATTGGTGGGATGCAAGTTCCATGATCAGCTTCTTCCATGAACCACTGCTTTGTGGAACTGACTCCCAAGAGGATGCTTCCCTGATCACTACAATTTTAACCTGTTCAAGTCTATGGTTAACCCTTATCTTCCTCACATATAAACTGTGCCTCTTACTCTGTAACTCTTTACCTCAAGTTACCCTCTTGTACAGCTGGAACATAAATGTAAACAAATGCCATGAGATATGCAAGGAATTATTTTATTTTACAATGGTCAACTTATTAGTACAATTTTTAAATATCTTGTCAGTTTATGTTCCCATAAACAAGAGTAATTTAATTTTTTTTTTATTTCTATTTTAATGAGTTAACTTTAGACTCTACTTCATTTTAAATAAAATATTTTATTTAGTTTTCATTTCTTTTTTTAATATTCTTAATGTTATAAAACTTCTTTGGCATATCCAATCTGCAGGCAAGCACTAACGCTTGTATCTAGAGTAGATGAAAGGTGTTTGCATTGAAAATATAAGTTGAAAAATTCATTCAAAATTAATTTTTCAGAACAAAAAGGAAGGACAAGAGGTTAGAATAAAGAGATAGATAAAAAAAAAATACAAAATAAATGGGATTCTTAAATAACTGGGTAGGCACTGATGGAGAAAAAGAAATAAAATAGCCAACCAGGGTCATCTATTCCAGATGTGGTATTAAAACTGAACAAATGATTCTCTAGATATTATCTCCTATTTTCTACTCTGATTTTTAATAGAAGTTGTTTTTTTTGTTTTTGTTTTACAGTGAGCTTTACCCTATACAAAGCCCAAGGGCTACTGGAGGTAATCACATTAGGAGGCAGTTTGTACAGATAGGAAGTGAAAATAATGGTTAACTCGAGGCTTGAACAAGTTAAGATTGTGGTAATAAGGGAAACATCCTCTTGGGGGTTGGTTCCACAGAGAAGCAATTTGTGGGAAGAAGCTGTCCAAGTTGAACTTACTTCTCATTAATGAAATACAGAGGGAATGTAGGTGGCTTGCTACAATGTAAACGGCATGGCAGATCCTAGCTGTGAAGGTTAGGACTGGTGGAACCAGGGAATGTAATTCATCCAAGCAATTTCCACAAAAGTAGCGACAAAGCAGTGAGAGGCTTGTCACATGCCACCTGTAAGAGAAAGGTTGGAGGGTGGAAAATAATCTGTCACCTACAAGGACTTGGAGATGCTTTTGAATGCTACTGAGGCTGGAGAGTGTGGCATGGGCAGCTCCTTCCCAAATATGACACTAGTAGTCCATTTTTGGCCTGACCTGGCTCTTGTAAAGGTAAAACTAAAACTTATATATGCATGGATTAATGGAGTCAGTAACAAAGGAATAATATAAATCAAAGGATGCGAACTGAAAAGTTCTTGGCTTGACCAACTTCCCAATATCTGAGCAAATGAAAAACCATATTCTTTTTGGAGGGTGGAATGTTTAGGAATCTTTGGACAATTGCACATTGATCTTAAGTTCTATTTTCAGATGAAAGCAAATTTAGTATTCCATTTAGACATCAAGGTCTCAAAATCAGGGGGAGAGTCACAGAATCAAAGTTGCTTGAAGTCCAGTGTAAATTTTTCATTGAATATTTGAAATGCTGGCATTGGTCCACTGAGGTTTATCAAATCTGAAGTCTCTGCAATACAACAGTGATGCAGCCATTTATGCCAAAGAAGCTCTGAACAAGTACTGGGTGTATAAATGAACATACTTTTGAGAAGTTTAAGATTTCTAGAATAGAAATTTACTTGCCGATTGATTTTATGAAATTTTCTCACCTTTTGATTTTCATTTTGTCATGATACTCTAGTTTTTTTGTTGTTTTTGTTCTTTTTAGATAAATCTGCAGAAATCTTCAAAGGACAAGCACTGTTGAATTTGTTTTTTTTTTTACTGTATTTTTTCAATGTTTTTTCCAAATATTTGGCACATGATTTTCTAGTATGGTCTAGCTCCATTTAGCAATCAGGAATGATGTCACATTGAGCTAATGTGAATGCCAGTGTTCTAAAGAAATGCTAGGGTGTAGCCAACAAAATCTTATGTACAACCCTGATAACACCCAGATTTGTTAAAGGCTGATGCAACTGAAAGTATTTTAACAAAAACAGAACATAATATGAAATTTAGAAAGTTTATCAACAATATTGGCTGTATTCAAAAATGAGAAAAATACAAGAAAATTAAATGGACAGATGCTGTTGAACAAATACAATAAAACGTTTTGGAATGCTTTCAATATATATATATATATATATATATATATATATATATATATATATACACACACACACACACATATATATACATGCATACACACACACACACACATATATATATATATACACACACACACACATATATGCATGCATACACACACACACACACATATATATATACACACACATATATGCATGCATACACACACACACATATATATACACACACACATATATGCATGCACACACACATATATGCATGCATACACACACACACATATATATATATATATATATACACACACACACACATATATATATATACATATGTATATACCTATATATAGATATAGATATATATACACAGACACACACACAGATATATATATAAGAATATTAAAACATGTTAAAAATTCCTACACAATTACAATTATGTTTCAATGCCATAAATGCATCTCTTCATGTTTAACATCACCTAAAGAGACATTTATGGTGTTGAAACATAAATTGTAATTGTGTAGCAATTTTTAACATGTTTTAATATCCTAAATTAAATAATATTTAGCTCTATGTATTGAGCCTTATTTCAAATTAAATGTTACATACTGTGGAATCGTACTCAATTTATTCTCATTTTACCTGGAGACACATATATATATATATATATATATATATATATATATATATATATATATA